>CM036658.1:86414992-86979992 GCA_020746105.1 Trogon surrucura
AACGGAGGTGGGGGAGGAAGCCGCGGGGTTGGGTGGCATCATCATCCTTTGCTCGTCCGGGGAAGTGTCCCTTGTCACTCCAAGATGCCCCTTTGAGAAAGGGAAAAGGATGTCCCCAACCCTCCCCGCTCAGGCAGATTTGAGGTTTCTCGCCCGCGCCCCGACGTGCTGTGCAGCGTCAGGATGGGAATTTAATAAACCAGGAGCGTTTCATTGCCTGCTCAACCCTTAACAACCTCTAAAATCCACACACTTATTCAGTTTTAACCCCAATTTAATGTGGTTTAAGGCGCTGGCTGGGGCGTTGCTCAGGGGGACGTTGAGTCTCTTGAGCAGAGAGAGCAAAGGTTTTTTTTTGTGTGTTCTTGCTGTAACTGGGAGCTTTTTCTTTTGCTGCCCAGAAATCCGTTATCGGCCGTCGGTGACAGCAGAACGAAAGGTTATAGATGCGTGCAATTCTTTGGTTTATTTGATTTGGAAAAGGAGAAGAGGGAGGTTAAAGAGAGAGGAAGAAAAAAAAAAAAAGAATAGTTTAAATTTTCAAATGAAAAGGAACCAGCAATTCATTGAGTTTTGACAGACCACTCCATCATTCGCTCCTCTTCCAGGAACAAAAGCGAATTTGCAACAAAAAAGGCGAGACAAGGAGAGGCACAAACTTTTTCCCCCCCCCCGAACGGAAACGTCTTTCTGTTGTTTTAACAAATGCGAAGAACGAGCGCAAACACACAGAGACGCCCCCGGGTGCGTTTCGCCTGCGCTGCGGCTTTTTCCTCGCCGCCTTCCCAACCGAACGTGGGGGCACGGACACGTGCATGCCCTCTCCTCCCCATCCTCCACCCCACCAGCTGTTGGTATGAAGAACGCTTCTCCTTTCGAAATAATTACCGTCTGTAGTGGGTTTGGAGAGGGCCGGGGTTACGCTTTCCATGATAATGAAGAAGAGAAAGGCAGTCGGCGATGAAAATCCTCTTCTGGTGGCACCGAGCATTTCAAACATCAGCAAGGCCTTTGACACCGTCTCCCACAGCATCTTCATAGGTAAACTGAGGCAGTGTGGTCTGGATGACCAAGTAGTGAGGTGGGTCGGGAACTGGTTGAAGGGAAGAAGCCAGAGAGTTGTGGTCAATGGGGCAGAGTCTGGCTGGATGCCTGTGTCTAGTGGGGTCCCTCAGGGGTCAGTGCTGGGGCCGGTGCTGTTTAATATATTTATCAATGATCTGGATGAGGGATTAGAGAATGTTGTCAGCAAGTTTGCTGATGATACGAAATTGGGAGGAGTGGTTGACACCCCAGCAGGCTGTGCAGCCATTCAGAGAGACCTGGACAGGCTGGAGGGCTGGGCGGGGAGAAATCCGATGAAGTTCAACAAGGGCAAGTGTAGAGTTTTGCACTTGGGAAAAAATAACCCCGTGTGCCAGCACAGGTTGGAGAGCAGCGTAGGGGAAAGGGACCTGGGGGTGCTGGTGGGCAGCAGGATGGCCATGAGCCAGCAGTGTGCCCTCATGGCCAAGAAGGCCAATGGCATCCTGGGGTGTGTTAGAAGGGGAGTAGCAAGTAGGTCAAGAGAGGTCCTCCTGCCCCTCTGCTCTGCCCTGGTGAGGCCACATCTGGGATATTGTGTCCAGTTCTGGGCCCCTCAGCTCCAGAGGGACAGGGAACTGCTGGAGAGAGTCCAGCGTAGAGCCACAAAGATGGTGAAGGGAGTGGAACATCTCCCTTATGAGGAAAGGCTGAAGGAGCTGGGTCTCTTTAGCTTGGAGAAGAGGAGGCTGAGGGGTGACCTCATTAATGTTTATAAATATGTCAAGGGGGAGTGTCAGGAAGACGGAGCCAGGCTCTGCTCAGGGATGTCCATTGACAGGACAAGGGGCAATGGGTGGAAGCTGGAACACAGGAGGTTCCATAAAAATATGAGGAAAAACTTTTTTACTGTGAGGGTGACCGATCACTGGCACAGGATGCCCAGGGAGGTTGAGGAGTCTCCTTCTTTGCAGACGTTCAAAACCCGCCTGGACGCGTTCCTGTGCGCTCTACTGTAGGTGATCCTGCTCTGGCAGGGGAGTTGGACTAGATGATCTTTGAGGTCCCTTCCAACCTCTAACATTCTGTGATTCTGTGATTCTGTGATACTAACACGTATACACTGCTGAGGAGGTGTGTTTTGAGTATTTTCCTCCTGGATAAATACCACGGCTGCGTTGGGAAAGTAGAAAGAACGTTTCGGTAGGGTCGGGCTTTTCAAAAACACCCCGCGAATAACGAGTTTTGCTTTGCCTCAACTTCCCTTCGCTCTTTCTTCCAAGGAGAACTGAGTTGTTATCGAAACATCGGGTGGAGGTGGCGCTCAAAGTTTGTTTCGCACGCGGCAAAGTCGACGGCGAATCCCCAGGCTCGGCGTGCAGCCCGCACGTGGCGCTGACGGGTTGAAACCGAGCGGTGATTGGATTTGTGGGGTTGGAAATCGCATCTCGGCGATCGTCACGGCCATCCGGCTGCTTTTTAATGG
This sequence comes from Trogon surrucura, assembly GCA_020746105.1. Lineage (NCBI taxonomy): Eukaryota > Metazoa > Chordata > Aves > Trogoniformes > Trogonidae > Trogon > Trogon surrucura. The sequence continues at coordinate 86,417,502 of CM036658.1, forward strand.
GCTTGGTCTGATTGCCCTCCGTTCCTGCCCGCTTTATGACAAAAAAAATCTGATTTCTGCATTTTGGAGCGACGCTCGGGCTGAAACCCCAGAGCTGGTGCTAAGCTAATTCTCGCTTTTCTATTAGACTCAGATTAAAGTGAGTTTGCCGCCAGCCCAGATCTGGTTTTCGAGCGAAAACCTTTGCATTTCCCCCCGCCTTGATGAGAAATTCATGACTCTGAGAAGTTTTTGCCATGGCAGAAGGGGAAGGCTCTCAGGGTTTTGCTCTGTTTTCCTTTGAGCTGCTGGGTTCTCTCCAAGCCCACGTCGGGAAGCTGTGGGGAAAGCACGGCTGAGGCACCCCGGAGGGTTTGTGCCGGAGCCCCTGATGAGCAAAAACCGCGGAATATTGCTGGGCTCAGCTCGTTGGGGTAGTCTGAGCTTAACAATCTCCGCGAGCTGTGTGCTGGGCATGCTGCAAGGCATCAGCAACAATCCTTACGAGAGGCACAGCGGGGCTTGCTCTCTCTCTCTAGGCTCTAGATACGCAAATATTTGGAAAAATTATGGAAAGATTATGGAAAAATAATGGAAAAATTATGGAAAAATCAAGATTTGTCATAGCCTGTAACTGAGATATCCATTCATTCCTGAAAAACATCCCAATTTACACGGCAGTGTAATATCCATTAATAACTCCGTACTCATTTAACCGCCAGCCTCTCTCTGTTGCTTGATCCTCACAACATATATTTTCATATATAACAGGAACAACATATTTTATTATCTTATTTTATGTATTCCCACACCACAAAGTCCTGGGTTAACTTCAGGACCCGCCGGGAGTTAAGTTATCCGTGCGCAGAAGGTGCTAAGGTGGTGTAGTTTGATCCACGTTCATTTAAATGAAGGGGAAAATTAAAAAAAAAAAGATGTTTGGGGTAAATATTACGGGTAAATTTAGCGCTGTAGGGCGGGTGCTCGCCTGAGCCCACCCGAAACACCGCAGGGAGGGAGGGGAAGCGGCGCCGGGGAGGTGGAGGAGGAGGGATCTGACAGAAAAACAGCACAACTCGTCGCTGCGGGAAAACGCCCAGAAATATATATATTTTTTTATATATATTGGGTCAAATTCCTGCTTCCCGCGGACGCCTTCCGAAAAACCCGGCAGCGGACGTGGCTGCTTTACACGAGCTTTAACTCGGAGGTGGATAAAACGAGAGAAAATAACCAACTGGGGTGAGCCTGGATCCCAGCACGGAGCCCGACGATATTTTGACGGGAAGGGGTTATTCGGTCCTCGCCGAGCGGCAGAACCCCTCGTAAAGTAAAATTTGGGATTACCAGAAACGTAAAGAGGCGCTTTCGCAAGCCGCGATGGATTAAAAATGCTTTACGGAGCTTTTATGAAGGGGAAAAAAATCACTGTAATCGTCGTCAAAATCTCTACCTTGCGGATGTACTTAATGGAAATGTGTTATATGCGCAGGGGATGTTTACTTACTCTTTCATTTCAAATATGCAGAAATATTCAATGGAAACATATATAAAGGAAATATATATTATACACGGAATTCTTTGGCTGTTTCGCTTAAATACCTCCTTCCCTAGAGTAGCAGTTGTTAATGGAAAAGTCCTGGGAAGTCGTTTATTATAAAAAGTGATGTTTTCATGTGTTTTTTCCCCCAAATGCTTTGCGTCCACCAACATTTTATGTATCTTTTTTGTCTTCGTAGGGCTCGTGGGAGTCACATCCCGAAGCTGTTTGCTGGGTGACCACCTGGAAGAACGTTGTTCGCCTTGGGAGATGCGGCGGCTACAAAAACGAGCGAAAAGCCAATTTATTTATTTTTTTCGCGAGGGCGAAGCCTCGCTTTGCTTTCGTCGCTCGTCCGTTCGCCCTGATGCGGCGCCAGATTTCAGCTTTGGAGAAATCGGGAAGGTGCAAAGCGGGAGAAGCCCCGTGTCTGCTGGGAGCTGCTGGGAGAGCGACCGCCTGGAGGAAAAGCTTTAAAATGTGCCGGTGGCTTGACTTGTATTTCATAACCTCAAGACTCCTGACGAGGTAAAACTCCTGCTCCAAAGACAATTCCCATTTCCCCAGCTAACGCAAGGGAAACGAAAAAGGCACAAATACAAATTGGGCACAGAGTGGGTTGAGAGTAGCCCTGAAGAGAAGGATTTGGGGGTGTTGATAGACGAGAAGCTCAACATGAGCCCAAACCTTGTCCTGGGATGTATCAGGAGAAGCGTAGGCAGCAGGTCAAGAGAGGGGATTCTCCCCCTTTACTCTGCTCTGGTGAGACCCCACCTCGAATCCTGCGTCCGGTTGTGGTGTCCCCACCATAAGAGGGACATGGAGCTGTTGGAACGAGTCCAGAGGAGGCCGCAAAGATGATCCAGGGGTTGGAGCAGGAGCTGGGATTGTTCAGTCTTGAAAAGAGAAGACTTTGGGGGGACCTAATAGCTGCCTTCCAATACCTGAAGGGATCCTACAGGAAGGCTGGGGAGGGACTTTGTACAAGAGCGTCCACTGATAGGACAAGGGGAAATGGGTTTAAGTTGAAGGAGAATAGATTTAGAAGAAATTCTTCAGTCCGAGGGTGGCAAGACTGGAATAAATTGCCCAGAGACGTTGTGGCTGCCCCCTCCCTGGAGGTGTTCAAGGCCAGGTTGGACAGAGCCTTGAGTAGCCTGATCTAGTTGAGAGGCGTCCCTGCCCGTGACAGGGATTTTGGATTAAATGATCTCTAAGGTTCCCTTCCAACCTGGGCCATTCTATGATTCTAAGAAAAAACTCGGCGTCACGTGAGCGCGGGTGACAAATCCCAGTGCCACAGCTCAAATCGATTTAACTTGGGGCTGCCATTGAATTACTTGAAAGGAACTGGAAAAGCCTTTTGGATTCTCTTTTTCTTGTTTTGTTTTCTTTTCCATCTAGCTTAAATACGTGCCACCTGGAAGAAAACAGCCAGGGCGAGCACTTGGTAGAGTGATTCAGACCACGCTCAGTAAAATAAAGGTAAATTAAAAGTAATCACACTTAGCAAAAAAAAAAACCCACCATGAATCACACCGTTAACGCTCTTCGGACAAGGGGCAATTTTTCGGAGACGGGGCCGATGTCAATAAGCTCAATGCAAATATGAGATCGGATAAATGAGCGCAACAGCCCGTTCTCATGGAGCTCCATCTGTCTTTTCTCCAGCTCCCGAGCGGTTTTCGTGCTTTGGGTCCTGTTTTTTTTCCATCGGCCTCAACGTAACCCAAATTTTTCTTTACTACATGGACAGATGTTTCTATAAGACACCGTGATTTGGGGTGTCCAGCTCATCCCTCATCCCACCTTGCTCAGCAACAGCGAGCAGGACAAGCCATTAACTGCTTTTTTCCAGCCTGAAAACTGGTGGGAAAAGGAGCTTGGTTATATTTCTGCAGCAATAACGCCTTGAGTTTCGGCATCCGAAACCTCTCCGCTTGCATTTTGGACACACGCGTGGAAGGATCGGAGACGTTAAGTGTGAAAGGGTGGGAGCGTGTCCCACCAGCTCTGAAACAGGGAGCAGAGGAAGAAGTCAAAATACACAAAACAAGTAAAAAAAGGCGCTTTTTTTACATCAAAAATTCTCTGAGCAAAATCTGCTGCGGGGATGGAGAACGCCACCTGTTTCAGGGAAGCGGTGGTGGCCGTCGGCTTGACCTCGTTGCTTCTAACAAGCTGATGCTGCTCCGGGCTGGGGGAATGAGGATTTAGCACACGTGGGCTTAATTAAGTCAACTTATTTAAGAAGAGCAGGTGGGTTATTTGGTGTTTTTGTGCTTTGGGAGGTGTGGTAGGTTGGTTTCTTCTTCAGGTTGGAGCTCCTTCTCGTTTGCAAGGTAAGGGTGAAGAGCTTCGCAGAGGTTGTGGTTGCTCTGCACGCTTCTTCTCTTACATTCTCACTGCAAGAAAAGGATTAATGAGCTGAGTCTGAATTAATATTTGTGTTTTCCCCCAGCTTGGGGGGTTTGCTTTTGAGTTGGGTGTGTTTATTGGAATCAAACCATGGTCCTGGTTACTGGCTCTGACTGGAAACTCGGCGACCCAGGCAAAAACCTCGTTTACTCACCTTTTTGGTAAAAATGATTGATAATGAAAGTAGCGTTAAACAATCAAATGTTATTTTATCTGACCTGTCCGGAAAAAAAAAAAGGCTGTTTCCTTGGGGAAACTGCTGGGGTAGGAGTAAGTTTCTCACCAGCTGTCACTCGGTGTAGCTCTGTGTAGGAGTGGAGGATCTGGCCAGCGTAAAGTTAGCACAAGGAGTTTTCTGGTGGTTTTTCAACATGTTCTTTCTTTTCAGTGCATGGAAAGTTTATCTCTACCCTGATAAGCACCCGAGTGTGGAGCCTCTCTGAAAGTTTTCCTCGAGAGAAGGATAAAGAGCTGCTGAGTAATTCTGAATTGCAAAGAGGATTTGGAGGAAAAGAGCTGCAGGAAATAGCAGGGATGGGGAGAAATGATGGCCTGGGAGCCTGTTTCCATGAAAGAAGGTGACCGCGGAGGTGGTGAACAGCTGAAGCGGTGAGTAATGGGAATAATTAATAATTTTAATAATTTTTAAGTAAAATTGTGATTGGTTTTCGCAGCCCCAGCATGGGCTAACTGATATATGGATCAGCTGTGAGGCAAACTGGCTGGGTGAACTCTCTTAGGCTCAGTCCAAAACAGAGGAATTTAATCTGAGGGGTTTTTTTTTTCATCCCACTTCAACCTGGGAGCGCTTGCTGGACCTTCCAGGCCTTCACTTGCAAAGCTTCTTCAGAAATCTTGAAATATGATGCTTTCCTCATGTGGAAGTCGTGTCCTGAGCTCTGGGTAATTGAATATTGACCTCATCTCAATAGACAATGAGGTGATGACTGGTTGGAAATCCATCAGCTCAACCGGTCAGGTTATGTCAAGGCTTCTGTTGTGCGGGGAAGAAAAATGGCATTGACCCACCGATGCATCATTTTGGGGCTGTTAAAGGTCGAGTTACCCCAAGCTTTAAATCACTGTGGATGTAAGCGAATGGAAATTGAGATGTGCTGGGTAGGGGGGAGGAAGTGAATTTGGATCTGAAGCAGCGAAACTCGTGAAATATCTGAAGAAGTTTCTGTAGTTTGGGGTTTTACCGGAGGAAACGGTCAAATTGGCGTGGAGGAAAAACACTCGTGAACAAACTCTCCCCATTTTCTGTCAACTTTCATCCTTGAGCGAGTATTTAGGGCAAGCCTTGCCCCAGGGGAAGGGACAGAGGAAACTTTTAGCGCGATGTTGACCCGCCTTTATCTGCAGAAGCTTAAATATCTTGCTCTAACACCAGATACAAGCAGAGTGAAATGTCAATACTCGTCAGCGTAATGCATGAGTGGGTCCTGACATAAAGGAGAAGGATGACTGATCCTTAACCGATGTGGGGTTGGTTTGTTTTGGGGTTTTTTTTTTTTTTTATATAAAAGACTTCTGCTCAGCGCTTGACAGCTCCTTGCAGCTTTGTTCCATCGTCCCCTCCTGGGATTTTGCCGGCTTTTCTACGTGCTGTGTTGCTTGGCTTTTCCGAGTAAGTGCCAGGGGAGGTTTAGGTTGGACATTAGGAGAAGCTCCTTCACAGAAAGGATTGTTGAGCATTGGAACAAGAAAGTGGTGGAGTCACCATCTCTGGAAATATTTAAAAAACGTGTAGATTAGGTGCTTAAGGACATCCTTTAATGGTGGATTTGTCATTGCTTTGTTGATGGTTGGGCTCTGATGTTACAGATCTTTCCCAACCTAAATAATTCGGTGGTTTTAAGTTAGATATGCCTGTACCGTGCGACGATAGAGCTCCAGAGTGCTGCCCAGAAGAACTCATCCTGAAGAAATGTGTGATCTCCTGGCAGGATGACAAGTTTTTCATGTGTGAGCATCTGTTATCTAGGTCATCTTCACTTTGGGCAGCCTTAAAGCTTCTTGTTCTGGTCCTTATCTTGTTTGCACCAAGCGTGAATCTCAGCCTGAGTTTATTTTGCCAAGACAGAGAGTGTTGATGCTTGTTGTCAAGTGACCTTCAGGTGATTTCTGGGACTGGGCAGCTCAAATCAAAGTATTGTAGGTTTGGTGGAAAGGGGAGAGACCTAGGACAACATGCTAAACCTTAAGGTTGTCTTTTTAACACCTCTCGAGACCCCAGCGTACTCGTGTGGAAAGGGAAAGGTGCCGAAAGGGGTGAAGCTTTATTCCATTGATTTCCTAGGAGAGAAGGGTGTCTGCAGGTAGAAAAAGAGCTTGAGACCCCAGGATCGCTACACGGGGCAAAAGATTTAGCGAGGAGAAACTATTTCGGTGTCGTATCTGCAGAACTTCTGGTGTTCAGGCTCTTCCAGGAGCTGCTGGTACTCATCTGCCATACGTTCTTTGCTACAAACTGGTGGAAATCTGTTTGAAGGCCAGTTTTGCCTCCTATTTGTAGTAAGCCGGTGCCTCTACCAGAGCAGATGCGCTCTGCTCAAAAGTAAAAACGATCTCCCTTGGAAAAAAAAATCATGTAGACGGGCTCGAAATAGCTGTGCTACCCGTGCTGTGAAAGAATAAATTCATTCTTGAGCTGAAATAAAATGTCTTGAAATAGAGTTGCGAGCAGAGCAGTGGCAGAGATGTGTTGAGGGAGTAGTTCTGGTCAAGAAAGGTGACAGCTGGGCGGGCAGATGTGCAGCTTGGTCATCTTTGGACCTCTAGAAGTCCCTTCCAACTCTTTCATTCGTTGCTTAAGTGACCCTGCTTTAAAAATCCAGCCATAATCTGCCTCGCATGGCAGCGTTTCGTAGCGTTGGTGGCCTTGGAAGCTCCTGATTGCAACAGGGTTGTGCGAAAGCTGTGGTTTGTACTGGGCAGCTTGGGAAAAGCGCGATTTGGTTTGACATCTCGCTGCCGCTTCAGCTCCAAGGGCAGCCCCAAGGTAGAGGTTTTATAGACTTGACATTTCAAGTCATTAAAACTCAATTAGGTTCTCGTTGAAATAATTTTATCCCGATTTTTGGACTGAGATTGGTTATTGGAAATTTTGCTTATCTTCCCTGAGGGAGGGGGGACTTGTAGCGTGGGAAAGGTTCCTCTGCAAACCATGAGGTTTGAATATGCCGTGAAAGCAGCCTTGGATGAATTTCTTTCCTCCAAAAGGCTGGAGGAAAATGCTAGAAGGGGAGACAGATGGACAAATATGGCCTCAGCTGTTACAGCCCTGTGGTTTTGGTGTGTAAAATAGGGAAAAGGTGGTGGCGTGGAGTAGGGAGAGTCGCCTTCGTAGGCGATTTTGCTGCCGACATACAGGAGAATCTGGCCCACCAACCAGGATGGCTGATGGAGACAGTGGAGTCCTTCATGAGGTGACCTGGATGAGCTGCAGGAGGTTTAGCTGTGGGGTCCCTGCTGGTCGTTCTCTCCGATTTTTGAGCCAGACTGAAGGTAGGTAGAGGTCACCAAGCTGCTGAATCCACTCAGGTGATGCAGTTTCTCCTTGGAGGATGTGGAACTGCCAGCGTTCGGTTGGTCGAAGCTGTTGCTGTTGGGGTTTCCCTTGTATGTTTGAATTCTCTACAGGTTGGCTTCTTCCAACAGCTTTATGAATAAAAGCTTTTCCATCTGCTCTGATGAATTTCTTGGCGATTCTGCCAAAAAGCTGTTGGGACTCGATGCCCTTCAACGGCGGGGCGTGATTCTCTCGCATGTGGATCTTGGAAAATGCAGAAGAAGGTTCTAGCTTCCATTTGTCTTGAAGGACAGGGCTTTCTTGATGGGCTGGTGCAAGAAAACCCGACGACTCGAGTGAAGGCAGGCAGACCAACGTGGCTTTTGGGATTAAATCCGGGCTGCGTCGTTCAGGGGAGAGAATGAGACTACAACCTCCGTAAAGTATCGAAAAGGCGGATTTTTCCCAGGTGCCTGTGGTACCCGATGGGAGAGCTTGGCCGTTGAGCCTGCTCAGATGAGGAACCGCAGCTACGGTTCTCGGAGTAAAGGCATTTAAGGTTGGGGAAATGCAATTTTGGGTTGAGATGACTTGGAACAAATTGTATTTGTCTCGCTCTAGGAAACCAAGATAAAACATTTCAGTTTGAGGGCTTCCAAGATGCTTTTATTTTGGATGAAGAGTTCTTCTTAAAAAAAAAAAAAAGAAAAATGGAATGTATTTCTCAAATGTTTTGAGTTTAAATTGCTTTGTTACAACTTGCTTTTCCAAATCGTGAATCTTGGGGTGCTTCAGTAGGAAAATAATTTTTTCACTTGGGCTTGTTGGGTGCCTCATTCAGTGGTGCCACGAAGAGGAAAAAAATCTGTTGAGTTTTCTGAAAGCGAAGAAAAAAGTGGATTAAATTGGTTTATAATCTACCTAGGAAGGCATAGATGCTAACGGGGAGAATGCATCATAAAAATCAGAAGACAAAGCTTGAAACCAGTAATTTCAGACGAGGCAGAGGAGGCACGTACCCTGCTGTGAGGGTAATTAACACAAGGAATGTCCTTCTAGGGCCCTGATGGGATTCAATCAACCTCGGAGCATAATATTTTTCTTAAAAAATTCTGTAACCGTGTCCGAAACGGAATGGCGAGGGACGGAAGAGAACCTGATGCGACAGTGCCGTTATTTTCGCCCGTGTGGGGAGCGAAAACCAAACAGACAAAATAGATTGGCAAGTATAAATTTCCATTCATTACAATACTGAGATACAATTTGTCCTGCGCTTTTAGATGTCGAAATGGATTTTTCCATTCGGGGAGTTACTCCAGGAGAACGAACGTTGAAGTTCGTGGTTGTCCATGAGCACAAACTATGCGAATACGTCACCTGGATCGAAGAAACTTGCTGCTTGAAACCCATTCCTCTTAATAATTTGGATTAACTCCCTTCCCATCCTTGGGTATGTGTCAAGAAGAGAAGAAAAAGCTATTTTTGGATGGATTATCTCCATGTCTCCATCAAAGAGCCAAAGATTATTATTCCCCGTGATTGTATTATGTAATAAATTTTCGGTTTGGGTCTTGTGTGAGGTTGAAGGGGAACCAGCTGGGAAAAAGAGGGAAGAAAAAGTACAGAAAACAGTTTTGTGTTTGAAAGAAGTTAAGAAAGGAGCAGAAGACGTTGAGTCGAGTGTCTGAAGATGGAAATGAGGATATTGTTGTGCAAAGCCATGGCTGGCAGGACCCCCAAAAATCATTTCCTTGCCATCACCCTGCTCCGGTAGCCTCTTTTCTTCGTGGGCAGCGAGTCCCTGCAGCACTTTATGGGCTCCTCTGCTAGATGGTGCTGTTGTCCTGGTTTCCGAGCGGAGCTTGGTCCTCAGCAGATGGTCCTCGGAGGGAGAATTAATGTTGATTCGATTAATTCTCGCTGTAGCAGAGCCTGCGGATAATGTCGCGCTCTGGAGACCGGGGAGAGCCGCTTGCTGCCAAACCCGTGCTCGGAGACGGGCCAAACCTTCTGAATTTGCTGCTGGCCTTGGGAAGTTTTACTTGAGCGTTCGAGTGACTCGACAACCATCCTTAATCTCCTGGTATTAAAGAAACGAGGAAAAGCAAACTCGACGGGAGTGTCAGCGGATTAAGAGGAGCCACAAGCGACGTTGTGCAGCTATTAAAGTGGTTTTTGAGCTTGATTTCGGCAGCGAGCTGGGAGATCCGAGGGAAAAGTGCTTTTTAAACTTGAGCAGGTAGAAGATGGCCCCGAGTTATTGCTCTGCACATCTGGAGGAACTTCGCTTGCGCTCAGTTGCGACGTTTAATGTTCATACGAGCTTGTTCTTTGAGGGATATCCCCAAATGCTTCTTGAGCCCAGGGAAAGAAACTCATCTTGCGGGCGGAAAAGATGAATAATAATGTGTTGTGGCATCAAAATCCGCTTGGGAGACCGAGGTAAACATTGGAAAAACCTTGAGATCTTTAGGACTGGCGAAAAGCTGAGATGATATTAGGACCAGAGCTGCTAAACATCCGTAAAATGATCTTTTCGACACCTGAGCCCAATATTCAGCGTGTAAATGCCGAAAATATCCGGGTTGCTGCTGCTTGCTCAGCCACCCAGGCTCTGCTGCGAGTCGTGGCTGAACCAAAACTGGACTTAACGGAATAATTCTTCTCATAGCAGAAGACCAGACTTGGGTGCAGTCTTCTTCCATTTATGGGGCACAAATTGGGATTTATTCTTGTGTTTATGCGACACAAATTTGGTTTTTTAATTTTTTTTCTCCCTTATGCATCAAGTTGAAATGGGATCTTGATGAACTCCAGCGTTTCCCGTGCGTGCACCACGTTCCTGTGCGTCCTCCCAGTGGGATTCCTGCTCGGCCAAGTTTTAATTAAAATCCAGGAGGGTGTCGGGGAGCACGCTGGGGTGCCTGGATATGCCTCCCCCACCTCGTGCCTCTCATCCTGCAGGATTTAGACCTCCTGGAGCGGGTTTTTCCGAATCTGACTCCAGGGTGTGGGAGGGATGTGACCCTTTTCTCTCTCCTGGTGAAGCCCATCCGCCCTCGCCCAGCTCGTTAAATATTTAATCGCCGCGGCGTTGAACCCAGCTCTCCCAGCTGACCACCCCGCCTGCGGAGCAGGGCTTGCTGCCTCGATAAATATTTAACTACCGCGCAAAAGGCAGAGCCGCTCTGCCGTGAGGGCGTCGGGTCGGAGCGTTCTGAGCTGCAGCACCTCGCTTTCGAAGGCGGCTGCCCCAAAATCTGCCTCGGTGAGCCTTGAAACACCTGAGCCTGACTGCATAATCCTAATTTAGGTGGCACCGTGACCACTAATCCTGGGTGCCACCTACCTGGAAGGGCTCTAGGGGCTTGCCTACACCTCTACGAAGCTTCCACGGAGGAGCTGGAAGCTCCTTTGCTGCACCTCAACTCTCAGCAGGGCGAAGTTATGGGCTGTACAAGTGAGATATTTTAAATATTAAGTATCTCGCCCTTTGCAAAAGAGCTGTCGCTCGCTCGGCGGCCGATTTCCCTCGGTCCCCAGCGGAGAGCAGGGAGGGCAGGCGCTTAAAAGCAGCCTCCGGATCTCAAGCGAGCGGCGTAACAACGCTCAAGCCTGGTGGATAAAATGGTTTAGTAATCGTAATAACGGTAATAAAAAAGCTTTAGACAGAAATGCCTGAGTTTGGACTGAAAGAATCTTGGAGGAAAAAAAAAATTAGATTAAAAAATGAGGTTTCTGGTGTTGTAACAAACCTCTGAAAGCTCCTGCTGTCTTAACCTTTAGAATAATTTATTTTAATGTGCTTTTTCAGAAGCAACTATTATGTCAAATTATTTGGGAAACTCCTGCTGAAGGCAAACCCGGAGCAAGTTTCCGGCGGGGCGGGCAACGGGATTCCTGGTGTTTCCCCAACAACTGTGTGAAATTCAGGAAACTTTGCCATGGAGGGTGTGTGTGAAAATGTATTTATTCCCTTTTGAAAGATAAATCAGCCCGAATCAGGGCAGTGGAGACGACGCCAGGTTGATACAGAGTAGTTTGCTTAAGAAATAGAAATAAATGAAATAAGGAATTAATCTGATGCGAGCTTTGTGATTTCTTAACAAGAACCAAGTGAGTAATTCACGACGAATAATTTCTCCGACCTCTTTTTCCGCTCGTGGAGCTTCAGCGAACAGATTCCTGCTTCTCGCAATTAACAGCAGGAAGAGGTTGGTAAATTTGGGGTGAAGGTTCTCGACAGGACGGTTCGGTTGCGACAAAGCTGCTTTCCCCAGGATCCAAAATTGCATTTTCAGGTTTTTTTTTTCCTTCGTGTGAGGAGCCACGTGATGAGGACTGAGGAGCAGAGCAGAGCTCCAGGCTGCAGCATCCACCCGCCCTGATGCGGGAGGTAAATGGATTTTTTCTTTAACCAACTTGTTGGCCTCTCGCGCAAAGAAAACTTTAATTATTAAGGCTGTTACTTGTAACGCGTTTTCTCTAACCTAAACCAACCTGTTTGTAGAATAGAACAAAAAATTCAGAAAGGAAAAGCTTTGTCGAGTCCTGAAGTACAAGACGAGGTGCGACCTTCCGTGTGAAGATGCAGATGAAACGATTTGAAGTCTTGTGGTTGCTGCCTTATAATTTCTTTATGATAGTTTTATTTTTTCAGTAGGCTCTTTCCCGGTTCTTGCTCCTAAGGGCGATATCTGTGGATTCGTGCCTCGGCCGAAGGTTCGTTCTTGCTCCGAATCTGACCACGCGTGGCAAGCGCTTGACAAGCTGTTCGACTTGCTTTTTATTCAGCTTCTGCCCTCCCACCTCATATTTATCGTCTCCAATATTTTAACATCTTCCATTTCGCGCGTCGTCCTTAAATCCAGTTGAGTTTCAGCGCGTGAGGAGCGTCTTACGCGCAGTCGGTAAAGCAAAACAGTGCAAAGAATTTGGGAAATGAGTGGAAATAAATGCAGCCAAGAAGACAGACGACTCTTGGAGTGGTCTTCGTTGGGTCAAGAGAGACCTTACCATATAAATTTGATTTTTCTCAAGCCAAGCTCTTGCAGAATCATAGAATAGTTTTGGTTGGATGAGACCTTCAAGGTCGTAGAGTCCAACCTTTCTCTTGCAATATTCAGAATTTTGTGTTATGACCAGTCTTGATCGACATCTCATATCGGGTACATGAAGTATTGAGGTGCAGCCTTAAACCCAATTTAACCACCTAAATCTTGAAGAGCTTCCATGGATTTGGGGCCGTGCGGGTGTCCTCCAAGGGAATGCGCTGCAATTCCTGAAAATGAGGCTCTTCTGCATCGCAGCAAAAACGATAGCACTGAAATTGCTGGATACCTTGAAAACTGAAGCGAAAACCTTATTTTCCTGACACGTTTTACCGAGGTTTAAACAGGCAGCAATTGTCTTTTAATTAGTAGATCATTATGCTGCGATTCCGAAAACATATTACTATTCATCCCCCAGAACTGATTATATTTAACGTGCGTTAACTGTCTCTCCGAATCTCTAATACGTCTAGTTAGGAGCCTTAACTTATGCATTTAAATTGGATTTAATAGGGGAGGATTTCGCGAAACTGAAACTTTGCCCGTCAAGAACGTCTCCGAGGCCGTGGAGACGCCGCTGATTGTGGAGCTGGATGATCTTGACGAGCAAAAAGTGTCCCCACAAAGCTGGTGACTTACACCAAGCGCTAGTTCTGCCCTAAATCCTCTATTTCATCCCTCTTCACTCACGTACCTGTGGCGGTGCTGAAGGACATCCCCAAATCTGTGTCTTACGGGCAAAAAAAAGCTCTTTTTTGTGCCCCGTAGCCTCGTTGGTTTTGCCACCAACAATGTTTGTGGTGGGGACTACTCTTAAAATCTCCCGTGGAGCAATTGCACATATTTTAAGTCTGATTACGACCAGTAAAACTGCATTTTTCTTGAGGTTAACGGGGGAAAAATGTTTCCGACTTCTTTCCGAAAGTACTTCGGCACTTGGCGCTAAATTATTCAGTAGAAGAATTTCTTTATTTTTAGCCGTCCTATCGCTTATGCTTTGGGCTCCCTGTTTTGGTTTCTCTCCCCCAAGTCAGGTTATAAATAAAATTGCGACGCGTTGCAGCTCGCCGGGGACCCGTCTCTCCGCTACGTGCGTCTCCCTTGGGATAACCTTGAGATTTTCCTGTTCTGCTCGTGTTCTAGGTCGTTTTTTCGGCTACGGCTAAAGGTACGTTAGGAAGGATGTTGTCTAGGGAGCCTTTCTCACTTCCTTTTGTGTGTTGAACTTCTTTTTCCCATCTCAAATGTTATTTTGAGTTGTAGGGACCCAAGAGGACTGGAAAACGCTATTTATGTCTACTCCTGTACCGACCAACACAAACTGCTTTTTAAATTAATTCCTTAAAGCTAATTAAGTTTCTTTTCTCTGCTAATCTTACTAGAAAGCTGAACCAGAACCCAGACCTTTTAATACTTAAATTAGTTTTTAAAAAGACCCCAAAATTTGTGGTTTTTTTCAAGAAGCCTTTGTGAATTTTGGAGCAAGTTTATGTCTTTTGTCACCCTTTTCCGAGCTGGAAGCGCTCATTTTTTTTCCTAATTATCTTTCAATATGTAATTTTAGGAATTGGTCAGGCGTGTCCTGATAGTAACTCTGTGCTGACAACCTAGTCGAGGTATTTACCAGCAGATGCTTAATAAGTCTTTTTTGTTGCTCTGAGGGGCTTTCTGTGGGCTTGGTGCAGCCTGGATCCGTCTCGCCTTCACCAGGAGGACCCACAGGTTTCCTGGAGGAATGTGCTCGTCGATCTGTCTCCAAGAAAAAACACAGGTGAGATCTTAAAATCTCACCAAGTGAGATCTTAAAATACGCGGGTCGAGGTCGTTTTACTTCTTCTGTTGGAGCTGGAATCCCCGTAGTTAATCCTAGACGCGTGGTTTAGCACACTATGCTCTTAATTTGGTTTTCTTCCACTTCTGTGGTTCTAATATTCTGAATATTCTCCGTATTGTTGCTGCTTTCCAGTCGACCAATAAAGCTCGTTCCTGTGCCTACATGAGATGCTTTATTTTAATTTTTTCCTTAAGCCGTGCGTTGCTTTTTTCTTGGTAGTAGCTTATTCCAGCAAAGACCAGTATGGGGGCTGGACTGGTGTGATCTCTCACTACATTTTTCTCTCGTTTTCCAGATATTTTCAGGAGTCTGATTGTTCTTTCTACGCTCTGGTAAGAGATGAGATTCGCAGGTATCCAGATCCTACTTCCCTCCTTGCTTAAATGCCCGGTATTGCCCATTTTACCCTAGAATCGAGACAGATGTTGTAGGATACTTCTAGCAACAACTCCTTTGGTACTCAGTGGTGGAAATCATCCGTTTCTTCCAAAAGCTTGGTTTGGAAGTCCTGTACATTGAATTTTCCTTCCTCCAGAGGGGTAGTTTGCGCAGCAATGTGGGAGATTCGTGACTTCAAAGCTTCGCCCTCTGCAGCAGTCCTCCTGCCTGGGCTTTTACATCTCTTCTGATGCTTATTTCGTAACGAAATGCTTTCCTTTTGTAACAAAATGTGGTTTTCTTGAAGGTACTAGTTGGAAAAAAAAGCCCTTGGAGGTCGTGCTGCGCGGTGGGAGTCCCAGGTTGTCTAATTTTGCGGCAATTGATGTTTGGGGAATTTCGGCTACAGCTACTTGCGTTTCCTTTCGAGGACAAATGTTTTAATTTTGATTATTTTTTTTCTGGAGGGAGGTGTGGGTTAGCTCACCTCTAGCCCTTGCAGTGGCTCTTGGAAAAACCGTGCAATTCTGATATTGGCAACAGGGCCTGGGTGAAAGCTCTAAAATGTGCGTATAGGGGAAGAGTGACTTGCTTTAAATTCCTTTGTATTAAGCCATTGCCAAATAAATTGTGTTTCTCCACAGATGCTCTTGGCTACAACCATCTGTGCGTTCCAATTATTTTCCATTACCGCGTTTAATTATTCCTCAATGCAATCAATTCCATTATTTCTCATTAATTCCTCAATAACTTCTCACTTCCCGTGATTCAATTATTTTTCACGACTGATCTTTTTTTGCGTCGGTCGTTCCCCGTCGCTTGTGGCGCTGAATGAAACCGAAGTACTACGCCGTAGTGCTTGATTTTTTAAGGTTCTCCAAGTATCTGAGACAAGAAATCAACTCCTGTTTCTCTTTGCATGGTCTGGTTTAGAGAAAAAAAATATCGAGACTCTGTCAGGAAAGCTCCTGCACTTTAGAACCTGTTAGAAATTGTTCTTCACAATCTTTGAGAAAAGACTGGACCAGGTTGCCCAAGGGAAGAGGTCAAATTGCCGTCCTTGGATGTGTTTAAAAGGTACTCGGGGTTTACAAGTGGGCCTGGTTGACTTAGATAATGGTTGGACTTCATGATCTTGAAGGTCTTTTCCAACCGTGACGATTCTGTGAGTCACAGAAGACAACTGCTTCTCTAGACCACCACTGGTGCCCTCTTCTGACTTGAGATCCAAGAGCCACGGACCTTTCCTTCTTCGGTCGTTCTCACCAGTTGCAAACATTGGAGCTTCATCGGAAGTATTTGAGTTCACGTGTTACTTTAAGGGCAGAAAGGAAGAAAAATGTCTTGAAATCTGCAAAACGAGGGGTTTGGTGGAGTCAACGGGGAACACCACCAGCTTGTTTTGGCGTGCGGTTCAGTGGACAAGCAGAGGAAACGAGCGGGCAAAATGCTTAATGTGAATTAAATAGCCTCTCTCGTTCTTAACGGGGTCCATCCTGATCGAGTCACCACCCTGGAAGTATTTAAAATATGTGTAGATGTGGTGCTTGGGGACGTAATTTAGTGGTGGACTTGGCCGTGCTACGTTAATGGTTGGATTCAGTGATTTGAAGGGTCTTTTCCAACTGAAATAATTGTATGATCTTCTCAAAATTCAAGTGGTCTTTGCTTACGTGATGATGCTCAGAAGCCTTCACTGGGGCTTGTACATCTTTGGGTAGGAGATCGTAGAACGTCTTAGGTTGGAAGGGACCTTAAAGATCATATAATCTTATATAAGAGATGCTTGTGAGGTCTTTCTCCTCCGTGTTGACACGAAGGTCTCATTTCCCCAAAACTCCTGCCGCGCTGCGTGAAATGATTCGATCCCCGCGCTCGAGGGAGTTAAAAAAAAACCCCACGTCCGAGCGCCGCCGGTCCCTCTCCGCTGCTGCGGAGAGCTCGCTCCCCACGATTGTCTCACTTAACCTCTTTGTTTAATATTTTTAATGACTTCTTTGGTCTGTGGATATTTGTAACATTAACATAATTATCTGTCTTAACACACTGTATTTGCTGCCTGCTGGGGATGAAACACTGACGCTGACGCTAGTAGCTCATTAACAATAATGCCGCCAGCTCATTAACAATGTTGACCCAATTACATGTTGTGTGTCCCGGAGACAAATAACTGTAATTGCAACTCAAAAGCGATTCCACAAACACCGAGACTCTTTTTTGAAATGCAAAGCAGGGCGCGAATTTTCAGCATAAATGCGGGTTTAAATTAAATAGAGCCAATCACCCCGCTCAAACAAAACTTCCATCCATGTAGACACCCTTAATAAAAAAAAAAAAAAGGGGCTTTTTGGGGTTGAATTGATCCGCGGCGCATCTTGTGCTGCGGGATCGAAATCAGTTCTGTGCAAAAAAATTATACCGGTTATAGACGACAAAAGCCAGACAGCTGGTAACTGGCAGCCTCTCCGGCTATCAGCAGGTAGCGGTTTTCTTTTGAAACCATTTGGATTGTGTGGCGAACCCAGGACAATAGGAATCTGATGAAGCCTTTGATATCATCTGTCGAGGTTTTTTAAAGTTTTTTTTTTTTTTTTTTAAAAGCTGCCTGGATGAAACGGAGCTGAAGAGATTTGCACGAGCCGGTGCCCGCGAGGCTGCTCGTGCAACCTGCTGCCGTGTCATCCCTCGTGAACGCGACGGGGTGGCTTTAAGCGAGGAAAATGTAACGTAACGGTGGTGGGACATATGGGTCGGAGCTCGGGGTGACTCAAAAGTTGGCATGAGATGTGTTAAGGGACGCCTGATGATCTCTGGATGGAGCAGAAGCCAAAGAGGGGGGTTTCCCTCCCCGGGTGCGTTGATGTCCAGCAGCGCTGCTGCTTTTTGCTGTTGCTCTCTCATGAATATTTTCTTTGTAATCGGTGTTTTGCCTTTTGGGTTACTCCCCGTTTTGATACTGGGATAAGGTGGGGTTTTTGAGGTTGCTTGTTGGTCCCCAGTGGGTTTTCACCCTCAGCCATCCCTGCAGGCGCTCTCCTTTCTGGAAGCAACTTGTAAACTTGTGGCCTGGATAAATTTCATCCAAGTAAAACCCTCTGAAATTAAAAGCAAGAGGATCTTATTTACCGGAATATCGTTTTTCTCTTTGTATCCAAGAGGGCTGGTGCAAAACAGAGGCTGTGTTGCAGGTGAGCGATTAATACCCCAGGGTTGCGAACGCCAAATCACGGAGCAATTTGTTCCCAAACTTTACAGCTGCCACCGTTTGCGGCATCTTTTGTTGCACGATATTCCTCTCTAGTTTGGTCCCTGCTTGCAACAGGGCGTGGGGAATAAATAGCGATCGCATCTTCACGCCAAAGCGGGGATGGGTCGGGAGGACGGCAAACCCTTTGAGAAGGGTTTTTGGGACCTGGTGCCTCATCCTCTCGTGGTTGTGCTTCTCCCTCGGAGCCGTTATTTACCGATGGAGCGAGATTTCCTTTGAAAAAGCGACTCCAGCGCCCGTGCCACAATATTTAATGACGTGATCGAGATGGCTAGGAATGGATTTTTAAGCTTGAGAGGAGATGACAACCTCGTCACGCGATATGCCGGCTGATGGGTAAATTGAAACTTCTCATCATTATTTATTGAAAACAGCTACTACAGCCTACCCAGAATTTTCAGCCTGACAGGGCTCACTTGTTTCATATTTTAAACATTAAAAAAACAACAACAGGCGAGGCTGTCATTAAGATATCAGTGAATCAACCCATTGAATGAGATAATTGTTCACCAAAGAGGAGCCGGATGAATTTTTAATGCGGTGTCAGCTTAGGGACGAAGGTGGTTGAGTCGACGCCGGTTTATATGCCATCATATTGTCCCGAAATGAAGTTTTATTGAAAAAGCTTGTCAAGTATACTTACCTCCAGCCCTCCAAATAATTCCTCTGCCAATGCTTGATTTATGGTTGCAGGATCCTCCATTGGTGTTTTGGTTCTCATCGTGCTCAAGAGATGCCTTTAAAAGAGACAAGCTAGCGCAGGTCTTTAAAGCAAAGCCCACCTCCAAGCTAGCCATGGAAGGGGGTTCAAAGAAGGTGTTGAGTCGCTTAGGTGGAGTTTGAAATTTATTTTTTATCCTTATTCTGGCCCAAGATCTGTAATTGTAGCGGAGGCTTGGAAAAAAGGTTGGGATAGGAGTCTAAAACTGCTCTCAAAAGGAGCAAAAAGGTTAGATCTCCTCAGGGAGGGAAGCGCCCTCTGTGCCGCTCAAGTTCTTCAGGGAGCTGATTTTCTTGGATAAACTCAATCCTGAGCAGAGAGAGAGAAATTCAAACCCGTGCTGCTAGGTCTGCTCATGGCCACACAAGCCTATGAGCTCCTATTGATGCGGCAAAGGCTTCCACGAGGCTTATGGAGCCAGCGTGTGCTGCAGCTCCTCAACGGGCTCAGATCTCCCCTCTGATGGGGTATCTTGGTTTGTGGTGTTGTTTTCTTAAGTCAAGGACACATTTTTCCTTATTTTCTTTGACTATTTTCACTATTTCCTGCATTAAAATGACGTGTCCTTGCAGGCAGCTGGAGCGAGCGCTCTCACCACCTTGCTCTGCTTAGCGCGAGTCTTTGGGGTGACCGGATGAGCAAAAGAAGATATTTTTTTTGGTTATATCAACCCCAACAACGCCCTGTGTGCTTTGAAATCGTTGCTTTGGTGTCTTTGCTCGTGGCTGCCAACTGCCCTGAAACCGCTTTTGCCCGTTCCCCGGCTCTTCTGGGACTGGATTGACATGACCGCCAGCTGTTAACTGCAGCTGCTTCTGCCCATCCAGCCCTTCTCAAAGCTCCTCCCAGGAGAGCTTATTACAGTGAGTTTTGATCCTTTGTGGATCGGGATTTGAGCAACGCGGTCTAGTGGAAGGTGTCCTTGCCCATGGTAGGGGAGGTGGGAACTAGATGGTCTTTAAGGTCCCTTCCAACCCAAACCGTTCTGACACTGAGAGCTGAAGTACTTGCCCATTCTGGGAAAGGTTTTCTTTGGGGTTAGTTTGTTTTTTAATTCTCTGTTCCTTCTGATTTCCTCAGAGCCGGGAAACTCTAACGCAATTTCAGACCCAAAAAGCCCCTCGTTTGGGAAAATCTTGGAAATACAACTTTTCTCCTCAGACCTTGCCATACAGACAATATGATGAGATTTTTTTTTTTTTTTTTTTTTCCTCTCGTAATTGCACAAATTTGGGATAGGGGGCTCCTGGCACGGTCGCGTATTTGTTGATATCGATAGCAAAACTGCAAGTTGCGCTTATAGCAAGTGGGGTTTGTGTGGCATCACGTGCCGTCCATTTCCCCTTGTCCTATCACTGGATACTTCTAAAAATCCCTCCCCAGCCTTCCTGTAGGTTTCTTTCAGGTATTGGAAGGAGGTTATGAGGTCAACCCTAGAGTCTTCTCCAGGCTGAACAATCCCTCAGCCTGTCCTCCAGCCCCTGGATCATCTTTGTGGCCTCCTCTGGACTCGTTCCAACAGCTCCACGTCCCTCTTACGGTGGCGACACCACAACTGGACGCGGGATTCGAGGTGGGGTCTCACCAGAGCAGAGTAAAGGGGAAGAATCCCAGCTTAGGTCAGAGCTGATGTCACCGAGAGCCCTTGAAGGCTGAGCTGCTCCTCAGCATCTCCTTTTTCATCTTACATCCGAGATAATATTCCACATAACGTGCAGTTTTCCAGCAGATCCGATGAGAGAATTTAGCCTTTAGAAATATTCGGATGAGGTATCCACCGCGACGCTCCCGCGAAAACCGCAAACGTCAGCGGAATCGCGAGCCGTTATCGGCATAAAATCTGCAACGCTTTTACGCTCTCCCTTTTTTGCCGATGTTGCTACGTAACCCGCGCTGCCCGAGTCAAACGGAAACCTGATGGGAACCGGGGTGGTTTCGCTGGGGGTGTCATTTCAGTGCTGGGGAACGAAAATCCAAGGAAATAGTAGGAGAAAGGGGGTGGTTTTCTTAAAGTTTTGGGCCAAGTTGAATTGTTTCTGAGCTCAAGGACCTGCTGGACATCCCCAGTTGCTCCTTTGCCTTTCCAGCAGTATTTATTTTTTCTATATATACTTTGAATATTTTTTATATTTTATATTTTCCCAGCAGTCTTCCGTATATTAATGCTGGTGCATGTGAGAGCACGTCAGGAAACGGAAATTATTGATATCCCTTTTTTTTTAATTTTAATTTTTTTTCAAAAACCAGCTTCAGGACGGCCAGAAGTGACCGGCAGCGGGTGCAGGAGGTTGGTGGCGCCGGCGGCGAGGCGGGGGCTGCCTCCCCGACCGCCGCACGTGCAGCACGTGTGAGCTGACAGCAAAATTAACCGCCTGCCAATCACTCGGTTCTGATCGGCGCTGACACAACCGAGCGAGCTGGGAACAAAAGCGGGGTTTTTCGGAGTTGATAGTTATTCCATTAACTTATTACAGTTATTACATTCCCTTCCAAGCAGCCCCTCCTGCTGCGCTCCAGCAGGACGAGGCGTTGAAGCGGGCAGAAAAACCTGGTCAAACGTGTTCCATTTGTTATTTTTTTTTTTATTCCTGAAGACTTTTTAGTGGAGCAGGTGTGGTGGGACGAGACCCTTTCCGCGGGGCCCGTAAATCCCCCAAACGGGCGCGTGTGCTGAGCAGCAGCGATGTTTTTGCTTTGGGGGGAAAATGCATCTGAACTTTTTATGACGTGTATATACACAATATATTATCTTTTTATTTCCATATGTTTCTTTCCATATTTTATATACGCTGTAAAACATCTTTGCCTGTTCCTGTTGGGTCCAACCCTTTCTACAGACCCCGAAGATCACGATCGCTTTTCCCTCAACCAGTTTTTCTTCTGAATTTTATTTTTTTTCCAAGCCTTTCTCTGTCAGAGACCTTTCTGCCGCTGTAGCAAGATTTAGTAAATAATTACCTTCTGTTAGGAAAAAATGATTTGGCACGAGAAGTCTTCCTTGGCTTCTGAGCGAGGCTGCTTTAATATCCGCTGTCGGAAATCGCCGCTTTGCCGTACCGTGGGAGCCCGCGTCGGGAAACAGGGATGGGATCGTGACTTTGTAGCACCACCGCGACCGAAATTTGGAGTTTATTTTCTCCGTGGTACGAGGAGGTAACGACAGTCGACAGCCTGAGTTGGATTATAGGAACTTTTATTTCTTTTCCGGAGATCGGGAGGTCGCTCCCTGATTTGGGTAAATACCTGTAATAAGGATTCCATGAGCATTTCTTGCGTTTGGGTCTCCTTACAAACAACTTTGGGTGTTACAGACCCGGCCAAAATGAGCTTATTCCCTGACAGCCTGATAATATTAACAAAAATATGATTTTTCCTGCTTTGCGCAAGCTTCTGTTGGAGAAGTTCTCTTCGTCGCAGCCCGCGTTGGAATTCGGGACGCTCCAAATGGTTCGTCAAGCGAAGTGGCAGCTCTTTAATAATCTCTCATCTCAGCTTTTAACTCATTTGCCCATCTTGTCATTTATTTCTTGTTGCTACATAAATATAGGGGGGGGAGAAAAGCCTTATTTACTTTTGCTGTTAGCATTATTTTCACTCACCGCGTAGACGGCTGGCGAGCTTTATTAATACACCCTTTGTCAGAGTGCTTAATGTGTGTTTGTGAAATGGCTTAGAGGTAATTTGCTGGTTCTATTTAATTTTTAATAAGGCAGCTCTCTTCATTACGCTGTCTGCTGGCGAGGTTTTATTTAAAAAAATTAAATACCCAAGCCGTGACTGTTGTATCTTAATTCTTTAATCCGTCCAGCCGTGCTCACAGTAGTGCTTGTAGGTATCTCTCCGTGCTTGTGGTGGGTCGTGAGCTTTGTGGTTCTTCTCCAGCTGCTTCAAGGTGGACTTTATCTTCCGGACGGACTTCGGAAACGTCCTCTTTGCAAACGGTTCTGCGAAGGGTTTGGGTTTGATGCCCTTCCGTTATCTGGTACCGCTAGCCCACCCCTATTTCTGGCCAAAAGTCGTAATTCCCAGTTCTCCAAGGTGGATGGAGATGGGATCCTGCAGCTTCCTGTTGTAGAATCGTAGTATGGTTTGAGTTGGAAGGGACCTTTCAAGGTCTAGTCCAACCTCCTTGTGGTGAGCAGGGACTTCTTTAACCAGATCAGGTTGCCCTCCCAGAAGCGTGTTAAACCTCGCGACCTTCCAGCCTGGGCAGGGTGAGGATGTGCCAACGATGGCCGTGAAATCATGCTAAGAGTCCAAAAATTAGGATGAAGTAGCGCCTGGCATCCCTCTCTTTCCTATTGTTCTGTATATTTTGTTTTTATTCTTTAGTGAGAGGCTTGAAGGCTTCTCAGAGAGAGGATCTGTGGGTCTGTGAGCCAAGACCACCTGTGAGGAGGAGGATGACTGTAGGACCTGACGGCGTTTCCCATCATTGGAGCATCGTGGAAGGAAGGTGGGAAGTGCTGCGAAGGTGCCTTGAAGGTTTCAAGAGAGACCTTTCGATACCCCTTTTGTTAGAAAAAGAACTTCCAGGAGTACAACATTTAAACCTCGAGGAGAAAAAAAAAGAAAACTATTTTTTTAAATCACAGCTGTGACCACGTTTGGAGAGGTCAGGTTTTAAATACTCGACATTTTCCAAGTCTCTTAGGATGCCAGCGCCTTGCCGCAAAGGTCCCGACTTGTTTTATCAAGATATTTATTAGAATTAGTCTCGTGGGCCCTACAGGGAAGGCAGCACGTGTCGAGAATCTCTCCCCCGCCTCGAATCTCTGCCCGTTCTGAACCTCAGCCTGTCGCAGCCTCTTTGCATGAGACGGTGGTTCTGCCCTTCTAACTAGATCTTATACGCTTTAATGACTAAGCCTTTTTTAATTTATATGCAGAATTGATTCTCTCAATCAATACCCTCGTGGGCTGAGAACCCGGGGCTGCGAGCGGAGCTCGACTCCGGCTGCAGGAATTTTAATTGTTGCTCCTGATGACTGAGCTTAAGGTGCAACGCGGCTGAATTTGCTCCTGTATCAAAATCTATAGTAAATAGCCAAGTAATTTTCTCCTAGAGCCCCCTATAAAGGAGGATTAATCACATTTGGCTTCCTCTCGGCTTTGCAGAAAATGGCATTTAACTTCGAAGCTCCTTCTAAACCTTGAGTGAGCTCGAGTGCAACCTCTTCTACCGAGCGGCTCGCGATCCGGTTAAAGATGTCTTTGCATTTTTCGCTTTTGCACGGCTGTTAAAGGCTGCCCTTTGGTTTCGACGCCGAAATAAGAGCGCGGAAGAAAACCAGAAATAGCCAAAGGGAAAACCTCCGCGCGTGTCGCAGCCTGATGGCGGGGGAGAAATCGAGCGAGCAGAAGCAGGGTCGAGCCTGGAGCTCTGTCTGGTTTTATCAGCAGGTTCCATTAGTGGACTTGGATAAATCGTATAATTGCGTCGGTCTGCGTTCATCCCTTAAATTGGCACAAATGGGCGCGTCGCCCCTGTTTAATTTGACGATAGCTCCTCTTGAGCGATCGTGGCTGGTGCGAACTGCACCTCTCGTATCGCTGAAGACCCTCGTACTGCGGCAGGATTTGTCCCAAGCAGGTCGATACATTTAATTTGGTTTTTTTTGTCCAATTAACGCAACAGGAAATGCTGACGCTCGCGCCGTTACGCGTGAGCTTTGTTGAATTTTCTAATTCCTAAAGCGTTTTGGGAAGAGATTGTAAGCCTTGGCCGAGCGTCCCATTTCAAAGAAGCTTCGTTTGCGCGTCCGGGGTGACTCGGCCTCGCTGAGAAGTGTGGGATGAGTTACAACAGAAAGGTGAAAAATCAGTGCGGCAAAAACTTTGTGTGTGTTTATATTATCAATACTTGTAATTTGGGGTTCATCCAAATAATTCAAGTCTAACTCTTTATCTCGGAAGGATCAATCTGTCTCGGAAGGATCAATCCTAGACGAGTTTTGCGTCATATGGTGTTCGGCACGGGAAATTGCCTTCAATTTCGATTTGACCCCTTGAAGCCCTCCAGGAGACGCTTCGAGGCGAACATCTGAGCCCGTAAACCGAGGGAGAACAAAAATAGGCGCCGTGGTCCCCGAAGGGCGGAGCTGTCGACGTCAAAAGCGTTTTGCGGTGCTGCGGATTCACCCTTATGTGTGACCCTGTGGTTTAAGTAGAAAAGATGAGGAAACCCCTCATGAAGGTGAGGATTTATCTGCACTGAACTCCTTGGAGACCATCCCCCAAGGATGTTCCAGCTGATGGTCACCCCAAACCCTGGTGAAAACGGGGTTTTTGCTGAGTATTGGACCAGGAAGCATTGTAGTGGATCGTGTATCATTTTTTTTCTCGGTTCTTATCCCAGATCAGGTTTAATTTCTCCTCCAACTAGCACAAAATGCTTCAAGCTGGCTCCAGCTTTCTGCTGTTTGCCGGGACGCTCGCATCCACTATTAACGATCACGGAGCAGCAGCCGCCATCCTGGTGTTGGCTTCCCGGGTTTCCAGGCACGGCTCCACTTGGAAAACGCAGAAATAAAACCTGTGCTTTTCTCTCTATCTCAAGGGAAGCTTTAATTTTTGGAGGGGGTTTAGTTTTCGAGGCAAATTAGAAGAATTGGATCTTATGCGCGGCGTCACCGCGAGGCTCCCAGTTAAGATGCTTGGGGCGAGGATACAGGTTTTTTGGCTTTCCTGGGGCTGATTATTAATTGTTTAGTAGATAGATGGGTAACGATAAAAACTGTATCCCTTTATTTCCTGAAAATGCACCAGATGCAGTGAAAAACCTGGACTTTTTCAGTGACCGTCGCGACCAATCAAGGAAGCGATTTCCCTCCTAAGCTCTGGAAATCATCCCCATCACCGCTCGGGAAGCTCTCCCCAGCTGGAATTTGAGTTTCGTGCAGATGGATGGGTTAAGATTTGCTCGGATGAGGTCTCCCTCTCTCAGGCAAAGCTTTAGTTTCTTCCCAATTTTAACGGGAAGCATCTCGGTCGCTTCGGCGTGAGCCTGCTTGGGTTTGCTCGGCGTCGAGCCGCGTTGCTGAATTATGTTTTGCACTTGCCCAATGGATCCCACCAGCTGAAACTGGGGGGAACTGGGCAGTCTTACTGGCGACCTGCTGTCCGTTGGCTTTAGCTTCTGTAATTTGTATTTTCAACTCCTCGTGAGGAAGAGGGGGAAGGCGAGTTTGACGGTTAAATTGCGCAGGTAAAGAGCCGGAAGATACCGTGAAAGCCTCTTTCGCGCTGCAGGGTTCCTCAGTCCACATGGAGTTTTGGGAATGGGCTTGGTGGGAATTTGAGGAATGGGCTTTGTGGGAATTTTCGAACTGGACTTGGTGGGAATTTGGGGACTGGGCTTAGCGGGAACGTTCTGCATTTTCTTTTCTGGTATAGAACAAAGAGGGATGTCTTGGTTTGCTTCTAAGACGTCTCGGATAAACCCAAACTATTTTATTTCCAGGTTTCAGAAAGGTTGTTTTCCAATATATGATAGAAAATATCGATATTAAAAGCAAGCTTAACGTGAAGGGTCAACATCTTTTATGGTGAAAGTGGGAGAGGATGCGTTGGACCTCCCTGTCAGTTGGACTATTCTCTTATCCCCCAAAAAGGGCTCTCTCCTCAAGATCCTAAAGCCCACAGCTGTGCTGTGCACATCTGTACACTTATATAAATATATGTATAAATACGTGTGTGTATATCTATATAAATACCTCTAGACTTCTATATTCTACTTGCAGCAGTGAATGCTGTCCGGCGAGCAGAAGGCGATAAAGAAAGCCGCCGTGGAGATAAAAGTCGGTCAAAACGACCGTGGCTTGGGATTGCCCATCTGCCTCCGAGCCAGCGGCTCGTGATGTGTTGGAGGGAGAAAATCTGTCCTTCCTTGGAGGAGGGAAAAAAGACCCCCAAGAGCTCCAAAACCCCCCAGGAGGGCACCCGCTGGGTCAAACACCCAAGTCGTGGTGCGCATCAGCGCTTTGGGGATGTCGAAGATGAGGGGTTACAACTGAAACGAGAAGGAACACCCCTAACGATGCCGCTAATAACACATAATAAGGTCTAAGAAATAATCCTAAGAGTAATTTGGATTTCCCGAGGGTTTTCCAGCTGCCTCAAAATCCCCGCAAGCCTCCCCAGAAGCGCTTCGCTGGGGTTGGTAAACGCGGTGTCTTCTTTTTTCGTTCTTTCTTTCTCTTTCTTCTTCTTTCTTTTTTTCTGCGCGGCGGGTTAGATCCCAACCTAAATAAGAGAATTTGGGGCCGGCAGGGCTGCTTTTATCAGCAAGGTTTAATGCCCTGAGTGAGGGGAAAAATTAATATTAAGGTTTCGTGGATCTCCCTGGATCAAGCGTTGCAATAAAGGAGGTTGGTCTGGAGGGCAATGAGGTATAAGGGAAGGGGAAAATGCGTTCCTGGTCATCAGGAACTGTTGATGGAGCCAGGAATTCTGGTTTATTTTCAAGCCTTGAATTCAAACCTGCCTCAGTTTCCCCGGTATGAAACCTGGCAGACCTTGCTTGGGAGTGGATACGTGTGTTTGACTCCTTTGAGAGTCTTTCTAACCTGGCGAGACGCTTATTGACTTTTTAAAAATGTCTTGCTCCCCTTTCCCTCTTGGCAACTCCCCCAAACCATTCAACACTCCCACGTTTTAGCTAAGAAATAACCCAAAACCACTTTCCCGTGCTGGATGGGAGATGCTGCTTGAACACCCAGGCTTAGAATCCTGACAGATTGTTGGAAAATTACTTTTTTTTTTCTTTTTTTCACCCAGCAGAAATGATTTCTGACCAATCAGGGCAAGGGATTAGTGAAGCTTGACCTCCTAAATTGAATCAGACAGTTCTACGGCATCAGCTGTTCGCTGCGTTGACCTTTTTAATGAGAAATGGGTCTATTAGATCAGTTTGACTCTCGGTGAAATATTGTACGAGTCTGAGCGGTGCTTTCCATCATTTAGGTACGTAGCAAGTTTTACAGGGTAGGTTATGACATGACTAAGTAAAATCAGCTTTTTTTTTTTTTTTTCATTTTTTGATGGCTTGTCCAGGTGGAACGCGTCTCATCTGTTAACTCGCTGACCCTTTTTCTCCCCGTGCCAAAAAGCCTCGAAACCAGGAGATGCTGACGAGCAGCCTTTACGAGGGGAAGGAAAAAACAAAAGCTTCCGGCAAAAGCAGCGTGTGCGCCACCAAAAATGGAAAAGCAAAACCCCAAGAATTCTCACTTTTGCGGAGTTTTGGGTGGTTTTTGACGAAGGGAGAGGTGCCCGACCCCAAAGCAGCGGCTGTGCTGCGTCAGATGCTCCGTTCTCCCCTTCCCCTCCGCGTTTGATCGGCGTGTTTTAATCAGCTCAGATTAAGTAATTGCTTTGAATTGTTTTTAACCATCATGCGAATTAATTCGCACGTGTCGTCTCTGGCGTTTGAAGCACGGGACGCAGAACGCGTTGCACGCGAGCGAAGAGCTTGGCTGTCGAGATTTCCCCGGACTTGCTCTCGACATCGATCGTTCGGCATCTTTAACAAAGACAATTAACGCTCTTCAGTTAATTTGTATGTTTGTTTTTATGCTGCGCTCGAATAAAACCCCTCACAAGCGGCGTGTTCACAGGGAGCTTTGGCGAGACCTCGTCTTTGCCGAGATCAAATTCTTTTTTGTTCCCTAGACCTGTTAATAGCTGTTTATTTTATAAAAACAGTCAGGTATAAAATTTTCCTATAATTTGACGGGCATCTCTGGACGGGGATACGCGGCTCCGTAGATGTTTTGTGACAAATAGAAGAAACTACCCTTTGATAGAAAGCGGACAGTCGATATTTCATTTCATACTTGCCATGTGCAATTTTTCCCCGTCGTTTGGCGCCGATTAAACAAGAAAACTCAATTCGTTATTACGTTTCAAAATACGCCTCGAATCGCTATTTCGGGCTGGCTCTCCCAATGACATTCCTTGGCAAGAATAGGGTCAGGTTGGTTTTTTCCTTTGATTTTTTTGGTGAATGTGAAAGATTAAAGACTCATTTAAGCCGTTATCATCGCAAACGTGTTCTCGCTGATTCACAACAGGCTTCTCGTTGGAGCGTCATCTGCTGAAAAGCCATCCCTGCTTCCAGCACGTCGGGCGTCAAATATCTTATCGCTTTCCAGGTGCGCCGGCCAACGTGCTGGGATTTCAAAGACTTCAGGCACGTTTTTTCCAAGGAGATAGATTTCCCCAGAGCTCGAAGGAAGCCGGAAAGAAGCGAAACTATAAAAGCTTGGAGGAAGCAAAAGCTGTTCGTGAAAGTGGCGTTTCTCCTCGGAGGAAAAATTGCAGCTTTTGACCAGTTCTGTTCGGAAACGACCCCATCTGTGACGGCTGCGCGTTGTCGGAGACCTTGTCGACTCTACAGCAGCTTTGGCGTCGTGGGAGAAGCGTCTTGGGTCACCTCTCCGTCGGCCTGTCCATCTCCAGGAGTAAGTAGCCTAAAAAAAAACCCAACACCTCAAAAGCGGCTTGAAAAAAAAAAGGAATTTGGAGGGTTAGCAATGAAAAAACAGCAACTAAACCCATCTCTGTGTGTTTTTGAAATGACGTAAAAAGGATCAAAAATTGCAATTTTGCAGCCGCCAGCTTGGAGGTGGATCTGCGTGAGCTACGTGTCAACTCTTCTGTTATCTCTCAAGGAGAGGGTTATTTGCAGATGATGAAAGCTGGGTCTGTTCTGTCTTCATTTCCTTCTTCCCACCCCTGTTCCTTGCCACCGTCTTCGCTCCAGCTCCCCCGAAACCCCCCGAGAAACGCCGGAGGTGAACGCGCGGCGATAGGAATCGTACCCCGGGAGCGACGCGCCGAGCGACTTATCCCCGTCCGATCTGCTAATACATATTTATTCTGTTAACGAGTAATTCGTTCCCGAGCAGGGAGAGCTGGGGAGTTGATTTATATCGCAGTCAAATCGAGCCTGAAAAAAAAAAAAAAAAAAGCTGTGAAATTCGCCTTTATAAATCATGACAATTTAGGGCTTGCTACAGGCTGTGGAGAAAAACAGGAGCCGAGCAAACATGGCGCTTTGTGACCGTTAATAATTAATAACGGTTAATGAACAGCATGAGCGATGCTTGCTTCTGATGAAGATTATTAATAATGTTGATAATTATTTTGAGTTATGACAGCGATCCCTCGTAATAACAACGGGTGAGCCACCGGCACCTCGGAGCGCCCTCGTCACCCCGGCACGTGGGTAATTCACGCGGTCAAAGAGACGCAGAGCATCTCTTATTCCTAATTTTTTGGCCAGAATAAATATGTTTGTGGGTAGATGCGCCCCCGGGAAGTCAATCAGTGCACGTCATTCCCAGATTTAATTGTATTTACCTAAAAAACCCGCGGGGTTCGTAGGGGATGGAGCCACACCGTGGGCTGAAAAACTCAACGTTCGCCGTATTTTTATATCTGTGGGTTTTTTTTCCTCCCTCATTAAATTAATTCCCCTTTAAAAGGTTGCGTTTCTCGGGTAACTTTTGGCCGTCTTCTTGCTTCCCTATAAGGTAAAATCAGTTGAGCTCCAATTTCTGTCACTTTAACGAAAGGCAAATAAACCGGACGCGGGTTTCCCGGCGGGGCCGAAGCGCTGGGCGCAGGAATCGCGCTCGAGGTTTAAACTCCCCTTGATTAAGTTGCCCTGAGAGGTTTAAGTGAGCGTGCCCGCATTCAGATTCGAGTTAATCTACGTATTTTCTTGTCGACATCATGCTTTAAATCTCTAAATCCACAAAAGGCTCTTTTTTGAGCCTCCTGCCTTGCCGTGGCTGCCCGGCGCCGGCGCTGAATTTAATGCCTCGATGATATATTCAACGCAGCGCGTTGTAAATAGCCGCTAAATATTCAGCAGAGCCTCGGCCGCCTCCTCGCAGCCCGGACAAGCCGGGGAGAAGCTCAGATGGTGACATTTTCCTCCCTAATCCTTTTACCCCTCTTCCCACGCGAGGGATTTTCGAAGCACGCTAAATGTCACCGAAGGAGCCGTTCGAGCTCGCGAAACTATTTAAAAGTTGGGCTTTTTGCCGCCGCCCTCTGGAGAAGAGCCTGGCTTTGGTGGCATCTCTTCCACCATCCTTCCGGAGGGAACGGGACAGCGTGGAAGAAGAAAGGAGGATGATCCGGTGATGTCGTACCTGGGGTTTGCTTCTGCTTCTTGCGCTCCGTTAGTGTTTTTAGTCAGGTATCTCAGTTTTCTAGGACAGAGGCGGTCTCCACCGTCTCAGTTCCCACGTGCAAGAAGAGGGAAGAAGTCCTGGTTTAACTGGCGTGAGAAGAAAACGTAAAAAATTTAGCCCTCGGAGCACCGGAGAGATTTCCATGGGATTGAAAGCCACAGCGGAGTCCATGGATGCAGCATTTGTGGTCAACCAGCTGAAAATTAGGATTTAATTCGAGCTGTTGGAGAAATGTCTGTAGCAGATGCTGTTGGAACGGGATGAGTGTTGTAAGTGCAACAGACCAATCTTTCCATTCCTTCAAATCTTCCCGTTTTGAATGTTTTCCTGAGGGAAGCACAGAAAGAAGTTGAGCTTTGGGTGAATTTAAATCAAAGAGGGAATCCGTCTGTGGTCTACGGGCTATTTCCCTTCTGCCAGCTTGAAAACCCTTTTTAAAACAACATAACGAGCTTAAATTTCAGTTTTTCATTTTAAGGGTATTGTAAAAAGGGTTTTTCTACTGTTTTCAAGCTTTTCTTTACCAGGAATTTGTTGAAAGCGGCTCTTTGCAATGACTAACTGGGAGTTTAATGAATGAGAGCCCTTAGACCAGATGAATTTTGGGGGAAAAAAAGGCTGTCCAGCTCTATTCCCTGTGTTCTTGCTCAAAAAGCACCTTGTCCCGTGCCTCCCGGTGAACTGGGTAAGGGAGAAGAACTCAGCCTTGCACCCGTAGTCCTCCAGCAGGACCCAATGTCAAACGTCGTGCGATATATTTTATTCTATCCCTCGTAAACAGAAGTTCATTATGCGGAGAAAGCGATCACGGCGTGTGCAAGAGAAAGGTTTTTTTTTTTTCATTTCTTAGCTTCATCCCAATCAAGTCTCGGGGTTTTTTAATTGTTTCCACACGGGGAAGGTTTATTGCCCGTATTTCTCCGTGTCTCTTAATTGTGAGCACAGCCGAGTGCGCTGAGCATAATATTTCAGCTGCTTATGGGAGTTCGTAACAGTTTTGCAATAAACCCTTGCGGTATTTTCCGACGAACGTTTGAAGGACGTCTGTCGGCGCCGGAAACGACCGCGCGGGTTTTTGCTTTATTTCTTTCGTTATTTCTTTTTTTTAATCGCTCTTCCGTCAGAGGAGCGGGCGCGCTTCCGTCCCTCGACATGAAAATCCTGCGAAATCTGCCCCGCGTTACTCCCCCGCCCGGTTCCTCTTTTCCCTCTCTAATTGGCGAGGCCGCGAGAATGACTGAAGGTAAAGTCTGCTAACGCGTATTTTGGAAATTGAGATCAATATCTTGAGGAGCCAGTTAGTACTTGCGTCGAGAACAGCGCCGCGAGTCGTGTTTCGCTGTCGGCGTTGAAAAAGCTACGTGAGCGAGCGACGGCGTGAGCGTCTGCGGGTGAAACGCGCTTCGCCCGCTGCGAATCTACGGACGAGAAGCCGGGGGGAGGGCGACTAAAACGTAGGATCTATCCCGGTTTTGGCCCCGAGGTGAAGAATTGGGAAAAAGAAATGCTAAAATTTTCAGAGTCTGGTTGGGGATGCCCTTGCTGGTGCCCTGCATGGTCTGATACTCTTTTGGAGTGAAGATGTTCATTTGTTTTCTCAGCTTTGGCCCCATCCTTCCCTCCCTGTCTCTCGAAGTAATAACAGCAGGATAAATAATTAGATCTTTAACAGGGTGTGACTTTTTGCTACATTTTTCCTTGGTTTGCAAAGCGTTTTCAGCCAGAGTGTTTTATATGTGATGGAGACAAACGCCTTAAAGCAAAAACAAGCAAGGAAGTGATGTCTCCATGGGGCAACCTGAGCCAAGTGCTTCCTTATTTAAATTGGGGGGGAGAAAGAAGCACTCTACAGGTGCCTACATCTCAGCATGACCCACTCACGTGCTCGTAATTTAGGAGAATCTTCCCATTTCTCCATTCCCAGGGGGTGAGGTGAAGGTCAGGCAGGAGGCTGGGGGGGCCGTTGCTCCCTGGAGAAGGATGGTTGAGGTGGCAGAGCGGACCGACACCCCAAAAAACCCTCAGAATTTCAAGTCTGGTCTTTTTCTGTTGACCTCAGACAAATCACTCGATATGCCGGTGCCTCGTTTTCTCATCAGTGAAATGAAGATAATGGAATCGGACGATGGTTTTGGTTGGAAGGGACCTTTAAAGGTCATCTAGTGGTTCCCCTCGCAATGAGCAGGGACATCTTCAACTAGATCGGGTTGCTCAGAGCCTCGTCCAACCTGGCCTTGAACGCTCTTTTTCGCCTCCCTAAGGATATGAAGATGGATCCACCCAAGTCTGGGAGGTAATTAGGTGTCGTGGCGTTGCGTCGTCGAGTAATTCGAATTAATCTCACAGGAGAGATTAAACATCATAACATCTGTTTCCTCTGCTCTGAACCAAGTCGGGAAACACTTGGGTTTTGCAGGGGGATCCTCTTGTCCACGGGTGACCCCGGTGCAATTCTTTTTTTTGACTGAATTTTGACTTGGAGAAAACTAGGATGGAAACCTTTAACGTGTTTCTCCAGGTTGCGAATCGGACAAATCCATTCTGAGATAACGCCAGGTGCTCTTCCATGGCTTGCTCTGGTTCATTTTAATTCAAGCAACTAATGGTGCGGGAGCCAGTCCTACCTTCACGGCACAGCTGTAACAGCTGGAAGTGGTGTCTGTGTTTTGCTTTGGGGTTCTCCGTGTCCGTAACGGCCTGAAAACACGCGATTTTAAGATGTGGGTGGTGAAACACTGGCTGAGGGTTGTCCAGAGATGTGTTGGATGTTCTACCCGTGGAAAGATTCCAGGTCAGGTTGAATCTAGTGGAAGATGTCCCTATGCACGGCAGGGGTTTGGACTAGATGACCTTTGAAGGTCCCTTCCAACCCCAAACCGTTCTAAGATTCTCTGAAATCCAGCTGGACGGTTCAGAAACTCTTCTGGATCTTTGGCCCTGTGCTATCACCCAGCAATGCCAAAAAATTCCCTCCCGGGGGACTCACCGACAACTTCACCGCAATGCGGTTACGCGCGAGGCCCCCGGTGCGACGTTGTCGGTGGAAAAACAAAATATTTAGCGTAATTTTTGAATGAGGACCAGCACTATTCCTGCAGCGGCAAATTCATTTTACCTTTAGGGACTGCCGGTCTGCTCGCCAGGTGCTCTTCAGAATATTGCTTTGAAAGTACCTCGTGACTTTTCCCTAGCGAGCCGTTTAGGAATTAGAAAACCCTGAATCATCTTTTTTTATTTAGTTTACTTGGCCCGGCGCGCGTTCAGACTGCACATTGAAAAGTTTGCCGGCCAAGGAAATCAAATCAATTAAACCCATAAGATTTACAGTGCAGGTCCTTGGGAGTTTCAGGGGTTGGAGCCACCGGTTTTTTTTGCCGGGGCGCCGAAGCAAAATGCATTTTTACCTCGGCTATCACGACGTGCGGGTGGAGAGTTGCGTCGCTGGAGAAACCCGTATGTGAAGTGAGCTGGGAAGTTCTACTCGGGGTAAGATTCGTTCCCTCCTCGTGCCCTGGGGGCTGCATGATTGGATGTGGTCTGGATTATCGGGTGCGTTGGGAACCGGTGGAAGGGAAGATGTCTGGGAGTTGTGGGCGATGGGGCAGAGTCTACTTGGAGGCCTGTGTCTAGTGGGGTCCCTCAGGGGTCGGTACTGGGACCAAGACTATTCAATATATTCATCAACGACCTGGATGAGGGAACAGAGGGCACCGTCAGCGAGTTTGCCGATCACACGGAACTGGGAGGAGCGGCTGACACCCCAGCAGGCTGTGCTGCCACTCAGAGAGACCTGGACAGGCTGGAGAGTTGGGTAGGGAGGAATTTTATGAAGTTCAACAAGGGCAAGTGTAGAGTTTTGCAGCTGGGAAAGAACAACCCCAAGGACCAGTATGGATTGGGGGCTGCCCTGCTGGAGAGCAGCGCAGGGGAAAGGGACCTGGGGGTGCTGGTGGGCAGCAGGATGGCCATGAGCCAGCAGTGTGCCCTCGTGGGCAAGAAGGCCAAGGGCATCCTGGGGTGGGTTAGAAGGGGAGTAGCCAGTAGGTCAAGAGAGGTCCTCCTGCCCCTCTGCTCTGCCCTGGTGAGGCCACATCTGGAATGTTGTGTCCAGTTCTGGGCCCCTCAGCTCCAGAGGGACAGGGAACTGCTGGAGAGAGTCCGGCGCAGCCACAGGGATGATGGAGGGAGTGGAACATCTCCCTGATGAGGAAAGGCTGAAGGAGCTGGGGCTCTGCAGCTTGGAGGAGGCTGAGGGGTGACCTCATTCCTGTTGGTAAATATCTCAAGGGGGAGTGTCAGGAGGATGGAGCCAATGTCCAATGACAGGACAAGGGGCAACGGGTAGAAGCTGGAGCACAGGAGGTTCCACAAAAACATTAGGAATTTTTTTTTTTTTCCCTGTGAGGGTGACAGAGCCCTGGCACAGGCTGCCCAAAGAGGGTGTGGAGTCTCCTTCTTTGGAGACATTCAAACCCCGCCTGGACACTTTCCTGGGTGATCTACTCTGGGTGATCCTGCTTTGCCGGGGGGTTGGACTGGATGATCTTTCAAGGTCCCTTCCAACCCCCAACGTTCTATGATTCTGTGATTTTTCAGGGCAGCTTTTTGGAGGCACAGTTACAGACAGATGCTTGACTGAAACGACAAAGGAGGTGAAGGCAGCTTGGGATTGTTGCACAATGGGCTGAGTTTTCCTAACGGCGATCCCCGGAATATTATCCGGTATCAATTCTGTATGAAAAGTAACCTGAAAGTAGCAAAATGAGACGAGTTAATGGTTTAATCATAGCCAACTACCACTTAACTTCTCTTCCCACGAGTCGCCAAAAATGGTCAAACTTGAAGGATCCTGGGAGAATACGAAGTCAGTTCATAAAAGAGATTTTGTGCGCCTGTTAAATGGTGAGTTTTAATGGAAAATGTGCAGAAATTGCCTTTTTTTTTTCCCCACAGGTGGTAACTTTTGCGTGAGAATTTCCATGCCAGCCTGCCTTTCCTCCCTCTCTGATATTGCCAGTTGTCATAATTTTCTTTTCCTAAACCCGAGCAGGTTTCCACATTCTCACTGATCTGCTACGTGAATCTAAAATCACCTGAAGCTGTTCCTTGTCACTCCTTCGCATCCCAGGGTGGTTTCACTGCTCTCCCAAGCAACGCTTTTCAGATCTGTACCTGCCGTGTTTTCCTTCCTTGGGGGGCAAAAAAACCCCCAGCATCTTAAAATAGTTCTCTTTGGGGTTTATTGGTTATTATCTGGCAATTTCCAGTCCCAATCTTGACAGAATTTTTGTGATATAGCATCGATGGTTAAGAAAAATCCAGCAGCTACACCTTCTTGCGTAGGATTTGGGCGACGCTCTGGTTTCTTGCCGGCAAGAAATAAGCAGAGACCTACGGAGCTGCGATAAAGGGAAGCTTTTAGTGAGCAATTATGGGCTTGTAGGAATGAAAAAATAAAGATAATGCAGGTGCTATGCCTTGTGGGAGGTTGCAAAAGCTCCCGATGGCTTCGATACCCCGGATGCGCTTCTCGCCTTTGTGCGTGCTGCGTGGCGTCGGCTCTGTCGAACCCTCGTTCCTTTTAAAGATCTTTTTAGCAACTCTTAAAGGAAAGGTTTTGCGTCTCTGCCGTGTTGCAGAACTCAAATCTGCAGCAAGGAACGGGCTGAAGATGCGGCCGAGGAGAGAGGGGAATCGGCGACACCGAAGCGGAGTTAAAGAGCAGCTGATTTCTCTGGTGTAAAAGAAGGGAGTTAAACTCATCAACTGGGGAGGTCTCCAAATAAATAAACCAGATGGCCGCAGGGAAACGCAGAGCTCGGGATATTTACCGCGGGGCCGTGTGAGCCCACGCAGGAACGACCGCGGGTGAAATGCAAAGAGCCAATTTCTTCTCGTCGCCTCGCAAAGCCCGGGGGGATCTCTGCGGGGGAGCGGGAACGCTGGAGAGAGCGAAAAAGCTTTCGAGCCCGTTGCTTTCGCCTGTATCCGTCGGGGATTTTTGCAGGCGGCGTTTTGATCTCTCCCCCAGCGGGGTGGGAATACCCTGTGGGCTCAATAAGGTGCCTCTGAGCCTATCACCGATGTTCTGCTGGTCGAAGGCACGAGGATAGACACCAATTAGAATGATATATTGGGGTTTTTTTGACAGCTGCAAGGCGCTCGAGTGTGTTTACAATCCTCCTCACCAGATTTTGCTGTTTTCCCACAGGGGCTTACGGGTGCTCGGCTCTCCGCTTGCAGCCCGTAGCGAGACGGGAAGTTTAGATCGGATGCTTGGAAAAATTTCATCACCGAAAGGGTTTGTCGAGCACCGCACAGGAGCGGCGGAGTCACCATCCCTGGAGGTATTAAAAGACGCGGCGCTCGGGGGCAAGGTTGGGTTGGTGGGCTTGGCAGCACGAGGTTAACGGTTGGACTTGGCGACCTTCAAGCTCTTCTATGATTCTGTGATTCTAAGAAGAGCTGGAAATGGCCTCCAGGCTGAGGGTGGATGTTTTCAGGAGCGTAAGAGGTTGTTGAGAGCTCGTAATTGCGTTTGAGGAGAGAAGGAGCCTTCGGTCTCATTAGCAGTAAGGCCATCTTGCGTGGTGAGCAAGCTTGAAGGGCATCAAAGCACGGTGACGCGTAATACAAGGATGCTTAAAACCCTCTTCACCGTTTTTTTAGCGTGGTGGAGCACAACCTGAGCTCCAGAGAGAATAAAAACCTTTGCGGGCCACACCGCTTGACGCTGCCGAGCTCGTTTGCACCCGAGCTTACGCCGTTCCCTTAAACCATCCCAAATCGAAAAGGTACAAATGCAGAAATGACGGGGGACCGCGTTGCGCGTAAGACGTAGGTGGTTGCGAGTGAGGAAATTGCTATTGCTGGAAGGCTCTGTTAATCGTATCTTTGCTATTTGCGGAAGAAAAGTAAGGTCGCTTCGCCGGGATTCAATTCGCTCGCGGGGAGGAAGGCGCTAGGAAGAAAAAGCGAAAAGCCGGCTTTGTAACGGAGAAAAACAACCAGTAAAAGCCGTAAAAGTTGGCGTTGTTCTTCGAGCTGTGATAAATAGTGTCCCTCGGGCTGTGAAGAAGGGATTGGGAAAACCAGGCCGGTCTTCAGCGTGGATTTTAAGAGCACAATTGGGTATACTGTGGAGGCTGGGTATAAAAAACCCACCGTGTCGTTAGCTTTTGACCAAGTCATTGGACTTGGTCATACCTTTCATTCTCCTTTTTTCCCTGCTCTAAACACATTGGGTTTGGGCGTTGGGTTCGGCACCGTCAAACTCGCGAATCGCTTCTTCCCCTTTTTTTTTCCCCGGGCGAGGCTGAAAGTAGCTGAAGCTCCGCGAGATGAAAAACGCGACGGGGCCGTTCGGCGGGGCCAGCCTTAATAGCGCTGGGCCTGCCGGAGGAGATGTAAAACCGGCGTGCAAAGCCCTGGCAGCAAATTAAGTTCCCACCGCAGCTCGTTTGCCAGGGCAAGGCCACAAATTGCTGCAGCAAGACCGAGCCAGAGGGATCCTCCCTCTGGCTGAAAGCTTTTTCCTGCGGATAAAACTTTTCCCTGCCTTCCTGCCCGTGCTTTGAGGTGTTTTCTCCTCTGCTGAGATTGGTGGCAGAGTCTCCTTGGGTTTGTGGTGTCTCGGATGAGAAAATCCTGGCTCTAGTGTATCCTAGGCTGGAGGTTTTATCTCAAGATGCTGCGAAGCTCTTGGACAAGCCGGTCTCTCCGATCCAAACGTTACATGGGATTCTGTTGAAGTGGCGTGCTGTGCTGCAAGAAATATCTTTAATTACAGGCTTAGACTTGTTCTTCCTGGTCGAAGAGGCTGCTTTTTCAGGTCGCCGTGTTATTTGCCACTCGAGGTTCTCCTCGGTGCTTATTTCTGAGTTCGTGCGAGGTACCGGAGTGTGTCTTGGCTGTCCCCGGTGCTTCAAGGAGAGAGCTCGGAGGGAGAAATAAAACGGGAGGGAGCGACTCCTTCAAATCTCGCTTCTCTTCTGACAGCCTCCAACGGATCTTGGGTTCGGGAGCAATTGAGAGAGAGCTCCGTTTGGGAGATTAACGGCGCTTGCTCCAAAAAACCCCTTTGTCAAAGAAATGCCAAAAAAAAATAAATTACGGTATCGAGCCAGGCTATGAAAGTATTGAATGAAGAGTGTCGATACAAGGTCTTTTGTTTGCAGCTTTAGTGAAAGAGGCTTTTCACACAGGGTATGATTTGTACCAACGCCTGCCCGCAATTGATCTCCAACGGACCGATTTGCTGCGGGATCTGCTTTTTTAGGCGAGTGTTAACGGACCTTTGAAAGGGTCAGTGGTGGAACCAAACAGATTTTCAATACCCACGCTGCTGAAGGAAGGGCTTGCTGCTGTTTGTGCTCTCCAAAACCGGTGCAAGGCAAATATTAGGCATTTATACCCCGATATTACTCTGTTTACAGGACGCTTTAGAGCTACGGGGCTTTTCCACAACTGCAATTCATCTCCTTGCATCTCATTTCAAGCCGCTGGCTTACGCAAAATTGTAGTAAATGGCTTCACACGCTGCGCTGCAATAGGACAACTGCAGTCTTTGGCTACTGGTAGTCAAAGGCGAGATTTATTTTTGCCGCACGATGGCAAACGTAATATCAAAATTGCTCGAGAGACCAATAAATAAATATTCCCCCCTTTGCTGGGAGTGAAGGAAAAATTAATGCCCGTGCAGAGAAAGCAATTTCTCAGCGGAGGAGCTGAGTTTCCTGATAAATGTGCTCCAACTTGCACATGAAGTTTGGAAAAAACGAAGCAGCTGGTTGCGCAGAGCTTCAGAAACCCCCGTTTGCCCTTGCACCCTGGTAGGAGAGGAGGAGTAGCAGTGCTGCAGCTACGCTGGAGAGCCTTGAGACCGACCCTTTTGGGCGACCCTTCGTAAAATCGGGCTCGTCCAGGCGCGAGGGTGAAGTTTGCTGCCCGTTCTCCCTCCCCTTGCCCTGCACCCGCTGCCTGCTCGGGGAAATCTCCAGCCAGCCCTCCGCAAACGGGGCGAAGGCAGCGGGCAGCGCTCGCTCCCGACTGATCGATACTCTTCCTAAAAGCCTCTTCATCTTCCCCTCGCCGCCGCCTGACAAAGGGCGCCGGTATTTTTCCGCCGGGCTGCCGATGCCTACGTTCGCGTCGTTTGTTAACGGCCGCGCTTGGCACGTCCCTGCCTGTGGCCTCTCGGTCTGTGGGGACTCCCCCCCAGCCTTCGATTAATTCAGAATAAATATTTAGACAGTGAGATAAGAGTCTTACTCGATGCAAATTAGTGTTTCCTTATATGTCTGGAAGATGGAATATCAAAACCTTCATTGTCATTCTTATTACATGAAATTGTTACGAGTGACCAACCATTTCCCCACGTACCTCAAACCTGTGAGTAGGTATTCTGGGAGAATAAGAAACATTTCTTTTGAAACGGCCCGAAGCGGCTGGTTCAGGACCGTGTTGGCGTATTTTGTGCTCACGGATGAGTTTTGTGGTCGAGGAGAATGTGATGTTTACGTATTACGAGTAATTTCCAGGCTTGACCTAATTTTCGAGAAGTCTCTGTCGGAATTTTGGCTATTTGGAGGTGCAGTTTAATCCGGTAATTGTAGCATCTTGCTTCCTGAGCAATTCATCGAATGGTTGTGGTTGGAAAAGACCTTTAAGACCAACACGTTCAACCACGACCCAACTCTACCAGGCTCACTTCTAAACCGCGTCCCTGAGCGATTCAACCGCTTCCCCGGGCGGCACGTTCCAGTCTTTGATAACCCTTCCAGTGTAGTTTGGCTCAACTCTAGTGATATATTTAAGCGCTAATACAAGAGAGCCGTTCGTCAAAGACGTTTGAGCAGCCAATAACCAACCTCCCTTGACCAACTCAAGACGTTTCAATGCTGTTGCACGTCTACGTTTGCAGAGGAGGGAAAAAAAAAATCTTACTTAGCTCGTTTGGAGCTCGTTTCTACCCTGTGCTCTCTTCTAATGGAGATGAATGAAGCTCTGAGGTTTCTCACATTGTTCTGTCGTTTTTCTTTTTTCTTTTCACGACCAGGTTTTGGAGCTGAATTGCACCTTTTTTTTCTTTCCCCCCCTCTTTAAGTCTTGTGTTTGGCAGTTGTGCAGCAGAAGGCTTTCCGCGGCGAATACCACGGTCCTTTGCGCTACCGGAGAACCGAGCGTGTCTCGAGATGGTCGGATAAAGGTCTAAGGAAAAGATGTTGGAGACGCTGGTCAGAGAGTCTCACCAATCCGTTAATTCTAGGCCTTGCGTGGTTTCGTCTCTT
Organism: Trogon surrucura; assembly: GCA_020746105.1. Taxonomy (NCBI): domain Eukaryota; kingdom Metazoa; phylum Chordata; class Aves; order Trogoniformes; family Trogonidae; genus Trogon; species Trogon surrucura. Next base: position 86,458,700 of record CM036658.1, read on the forward strand.
TGAGATGAACAAGACCTCTTGGAGAGAACTTGTTGTTGTCGTTCCCGGCTTGTTCCACCCTTAAACCTTTTCTGCTGCCGATGAATCGAACGACCGGGTCGTGGAACCACCACGTTTTAAACCCAAGGTGTTTCCATTTTCATTTGGTCTTCTTTTTTTTTTCTGTTTGTTTTCATCCATTTATATTAAATAAGGCGGTTTTTTTTTTTAAAAAAAAAAGGCTAATTCCCTTATGAAAAGACGTAGACCTTGTTTTCTCTTGGAGGAACATTTTGTCCAACCACGGAAAAGGGAAGGTTTTAAAGGATTTTTCTATTATTTTTGGAGAGAGCAGCAATATTCTCATTTCGCATTAATTCCAAACTGTATCTACTCTGAAATATTTCCTCGCCTTGGCAGAGTTATAAGAATGATTATTCAGACAGCTTTGCTTGTAGTACGAGTTCCAAAAATCTTTTCATTTCATTTATATCCTAATGGTTTCGGAAGATGCGTTTCCCTAACGGAATAAAGAAGAGAGGAGAGGACAAGTGCGTGCAAGCTAGAAAAAGTTGGGAAGGTGGGGCAGAAAGCAGGGAGACGGCATTAAATGAGCCGTAATCCTGTTGGCTGTGGGAAAAATAAAAGGAATAAGGAGGAAAACACAGGATATTTGCACAAACCTTGAAGCTTTCTCATCGTCAGACCAGGAATTCTTTGTTTTCTGTGGGAAATGCGGGCCTGGGGAAGACACGGGGATGTCTTCTGCGTCCTCTGCCTGGGCTCCGCTGCCAAGAGAGCAGAAGCTGCGAGCACCTCGATGTCTCCTGGCCGATTATCCCGTGAGAGAAAGGGAGTAATCTATGAAGATGGCTCTATAAACGCATTTTCACCCAAGTGACATTCTTACCGGTGGGTTGCCAAAAGCAATTATTGCATTGAATGGGTTCATTGTGCTGCCAAGGGGTCCGGGCTGTACTTGCTGTGCCTTAAATGAGGTTCCTTGCTAAAGGAGGCTTTAATTTCCGACTCGTTAGCAGCAATTCCTCTCCTTACCCACCGTGTCACCCATGCATTGTAAGTTGATTCTGGTAGTTAAGTCTGGACTCAACGATACATTACATGAAAAATCAGGGGCCTGATCCTCCGTCGTCTGCTTCTTGTACAGTCAGTTACAGCGCTGCAAGTCTCACGGCGTCGTTCTCTGCGTTCTTTCTAGCTACCCTGCACAGGAATAAATCGGTCTTTTTTAAATTTCTGGCTCTGCGTGCGTTGTGCAGCGTGAAGCGGCAGAGCGTTTTGCGTGCAACGAAGGCTAAATGCAGCAGGTAGGCGAGTCAGGAAAGCGTTACGCTGCACTACAATCAGAACAGTTACCATTTTACAGAGCCCTGCGAAGAATCAGGCCTGGTGTAATCCCCAGCTCACGTAGTTTGGCTTCACTAACCATAGTGGGCAGAATCTTGAGGCTACCGCCAACCAGATTTCCCGAGCAATAGAGCGGTGGAGATTTCCACCACATGACAGCCTCGCAATGAAAAAGTGAAGCTACCGGCGGGCATCACAACATACTGGAAAACTCAGTCTGGAGCATCTTCTGACTGTTCCGTAGTTCATAGAAAGAGATAGTAGGCAGCCAAAAGGCAGCCAAAGCCTGGCACCAGGTTCACATTGGATACATCTGTTCAGGAAAAAAAGGTAAGAAGCAAAAAAAAAATACAAAAAGTCTTTGAAAAGAGCGTTACTCACAGAGATACCAATATAGAGATGTGAGAAGCTATGCAGAGAAGAAACAAATCACTAGGATGACTCAAAGCAAACCTGGAGAAGAAACCCTCAAGTGAGCTGTGTTAGTAAAAAAGAAAATACTGGAGCTCACTATCAGTGAGAAGAGTACTCAGAGATGCTCAATATGTACTACTTTTTCTCTGCTTAACCCAAAGAAAGAGCCACAAAGAACAAGACAAAGATGACTGGAGCCACAAAGATGATGGAGGGAGTGGAACATCTCCCTGGTGAAGGAGCTGGGGCTCTGCAGCTTGGAGAAGAGGAGGCTGAGGGGTGACCTCATTAATGTTTATAAATATGGAAAGGGGGAGTGTCAGGAGGACGGAGCCAGGCTCTTTTCAGCGGCGTCCGTTGACAGGACAAGGGGCAATGGGGACAAGCTGGAACACAGGAGGTTCGACAAAAATATTAGAAAAAACTTTTTTACTGTGAGGATGACAGAGCCCTGGCACAGGCTGCCCAGGGAGGGTGTGGAGTCTCCTCTGAGACATTCAAAACCTGCCTGGACGCGTTCCTGTGTGACCGACTGTAGGTGATCCTGCTCCGGCAGGGGACTGGACTAGATGATCTTTTGAGGTCTCTTCCAGCCCCTGATGTTCTCTGATTGTTCTCCGTGTGCTGGAGACGGGGTGCGAATAAGGACGGCCGGCTCCCGTGGTGCCCAAGGGGCGGGAAGGTGGCCCTCGCCTCTCCGATAATGGCGAAAGAACCATTTTTTTAGGGTTTTTTTTTTTTTGTCTGTTTGTTCGGAGTGGACTCAGTGAGTCATCTGTAGGTGGCTCACCTCAGCGGAGGAGATAATCGCCGTGACACCGGACGGCTGATGTCGGCCGGCTCCGAGAAGCGGAGCGAAACAATAACCAGCCGTCCCCGGGGTTATCTTGTAAGCGATGAGTTCTCCTTTTTGTCGTGATTCGCACACGGCGGGGTAGCTGAGCGTGAAGCGTGCTGAGGTTTCCTTTGTCATTTCGCTAGGTCTTCTGGTATTTTGACATATATACTGGACTCAGAAATGTGCTTTTTTATTTTTACTTATTCCCTTCCTTCTTGGTCAGATCAATTCTGCCATGCTGGGGGTTGCTCTCCTGCCGTGGACCGCGTGGTTCCTGCTGAAAAGAGCCGGTCAAGGGCAGAACGGGGCGCCCGTGACCCTGCTTTGCTTCATCCCTGCGTCCCCCACCCCAAGGTTAAGAGGAGAACGGCCCTCCCAGCGCAGCCGTAGCCCGAGCTCATCCATCCACGGTGCCTCCCCCCCGTGTTTGTTAGTTCCGACTCGTTAGCGCCGAGCTGATGACGCTCGGAGGAGTCTTGCGAGCGCCCCGCTCCAAGGTGACTCGCTGGAAGCTGCGGCTCTTATCGCCCCGTCCCTCTCGGACGGTGGATGTGACCCGGCGGTTTTAGCAAATCTCACGATGAAAGGGAAGAGCAATCTCGCCTCCGCTGTTCGAGGTTGAAAATCCTTGATCTGAGGAACATCGGGGATGAAATTTATCTTCACTCAGCGTTGGGGAAAGAGGCAGAGACCAAGTTTCTTGCTTGGCGCAGCCCCCTCCAGGTGAACTGGAAGGATTATATGGTGTGTAAACGCGCGCCATCTGGTTCGGAGGGATTAGGACCCGGTTCAGCTCGTGGGCCGGTGTCCCTCAGGTCTTTTTATGACGGGCTGATGGTAGCAGTTGAAATGAAACGTGGAGATAAATGATGGCCAAAGGATTTGCCGTTGGTCTGAGCAGGTTTGGATGCTGCAGTACATTAAATTCCAAATACCTGGCTAAAGAAATGCAGATTCCTTTATAAGCCTCCCTTTGTGCTTGGTTTTTTTTGTTGTTTTTAACAGTGTTGGAGATAAGGAGACGCTTCAGATGAGCCCTGGGCAATGCTTGTCCTTTCTAACCAAAAGTCTGGCTTTCCCCGGGCTCCTTTGTTTTGTTTTTTTTTTTTCCAGTTCAGCTTTTTATATGACATATCCCGCCTGAAAGCTCAATCTGCTGAATCCTTTCAGAGACTTTGCCCATCTTGTGCCACAAAACCACAGTGGGGCTTCCCTTCGAGGTCACAGGAGTTGATCCGACTTCTGTCGCCCTGCCTGGAGCTTCGCTTTATGTCAAGAAAAATAAATCACAGAGGAGCCCTCTGGCGAAGCTCAGCGGTCGCCTCTTTCTTCAACCTGATACCTGCTTTGTCACAGGTGATCCTGGGCTACCGAACCCCAAATTTCCTGCGTAGATAATAAATCAGCTCTCTGCAAATAACCCGGTAGTGCCTTGGTGCAGCCCGATGGAGGTTGGGCTGTGGACGTCCTCTCTACTGCAGCGTTTATCGACTCCGGCACGTCTGCCTTAGAGAAAAAGCTCCTTTTGGAAAAGGGATTTGAATCCAAAACTCGGATTCGGAGCCGGATTCAGCTGCTGGCACGTATCCATCACTGCCGTTAATTAAGCGGTTGCACGGGGAGCGGTTGGGGGAACGGCCGGGCTCCCCGTCGGACGGACGGAACGAAGCGGTTCGAATCGTTTGACGGGACCACGCTGGGAGGGCAGCGAGGTGCCGATTTCACGCTCGCGAACCGGGTAGCGAAAATTATGGGTATATACCCCCGTCAGAGCTTTACGCAACCTGAGGATTTCTGCCTTCCGCAAAAGGAAATGCACTTTTGAACCCGCTGCAGCAGAAGATGCTGGGATGTGCAAGGCAGGACTGGCTGGCTGAATAAGTTAAATTACTGATGCTGCAAGCTCCATCCTGCCGTTACTTTCTTTCTTGCTGACCCTTCTCAGCTTCGATGGCGAAAAAGCTCTTCCTTATTTTGACACTACATGAATCCCTTTCTAATTTAAATCCTGCGCCTGAGTATTTTTTTTTTTAACCTGACCTAGCTCTTCCCAGTCCTGGTGTTTATGCGGGTTGCCAAACCCATTCAGCTAAGCTCAACGAGTTGACGCTTTTAGAGTTTCCCTTTGCATGAGAAAATAGGGTTTTGCCTCCTTTTGTAAGCCTGGGAAGCTTTTTCTGCACCTGCACAGGTTTGAATTAATCTCTGGTGGTGGAGAGGGACCACAATAGTCGGAGGGCAAGTTGTTAGGAAGCGACAGCAAGGCGTGTAGGAAAAAAGAAAGATTCTGCCTCTTACGTTGCCCTCTCCGGAGGGGGTAAGGCTCAGCAGCTCTCCTTGCTCACAGCACATATGTCGTTGTGGAAAGTGCTGGCAGGAAGGACTCCGCTCCTGAGAATGCAAACAGGAAAAAATTGACTTAAAAAAAAAAAGATATTGCAGATGGCAGAGGTGGGTTGTGGCGCCCCGGACTTCTCCTGCCGCCGGGAACAGGTCAAGGGCAGGTTCCCAGCAGGCAACGGGGAGCAGCAGCTCCACTTCGCCGGGGTATCTGTCAGCGCCTACGTGGCAGCAACTGAGAAATGCGCAAACGCTTCGGCTCCGAGGTCTGTGTAGATCGTGCTGAAACACCAAATGCAAGTTTTAAATCGAGCTCCGTCTCACTAGAGGGGCCCGGGAGCCGCGAGGCTGGTTCAGAGATTTGCGTTTCCCCGGAGATCAGGAGTTTTGACGTTTTAGGGCTGCGGACCTTGCCGTTAAGTGTGTTTGGCAGTTGCAAAACGAGTTTTGTTTGCAATAATTTAATCTTCGCCGCAACTATTAGCTGGGAAATGCCAGTTCGGGGCAAATATGGAACTACTTGACATCTTTTGCTCTTCGAGACCGAAATTAATTTCGCCGAAATCTAATACGCGAAGAAAGCGGCAGCCTTTGAAGCACAAAGAAAATCCTCTCCGCGTCTATCTGTCTGCATCAGTTTTAATTTCAGATCGAGCCTGCTGCGAATTGAGTCAGAGCTTTAACATCAGAAGGAAATATTCCGTCTGAAATGGCTGAGACTTTGCGAAAACGAGCTCTTTTGTGGAGCTGGCATAAATCCCTCGCCCCGGCTGCCGTTTGCTCAGACCTTGGGTCAGATGAGCTTGTTATTCGGAGGAGCCCAAGGTCCTCATCTGTTCCCACGCTTCTACTGCGTGTAGCTGCCACATCCCGGGTGTGGGGAGGTCAGAAATTCCTCACCTGGGCTCATTTATTAACCCGCTGCTCGCGCGATGTGCTGATAAATCTCAAATCCGTCAGATAAACGGGGATGTCGGGCAGTTTGCTCCGTGCTCGACTTGCGTTAACGGGACCGACGCATCCAGCAAAAGCCACGGGTTATAAAGGTTCCCGCCGTCTGAGTTTGTCCCTGCGTTGTGTCCATCTCTCTTTTTCTTAATTTTCATTTTAAAATAGAGAGACGTGTTGCAGGTTAGCTTTTGATGACGGAAGTAAATACAACTCCAGCGCTGACTTGAGCTCGCTCTGCCAAGGGCTGCCGGCGGCTCGCTGCCGCTCGTTTTTGCCTTTCGGACGTTAATTATAACTGGAGGTCGTACGAGGGCCCGAAACGGCAGGTTTCCTGCAGTCCTTAGAAGACGGACAGCCGGATAATTGGGCCCACGGCGAGGATGGAAACGTTTGGCTGCATCTCCGACGCAGCCTCGGGACGCGGGCAAAGCGACCTTCCCGGCCGGGAGGTGCAAGCGCCCTTCTGCAGCTCCGTCCTTTTGAAAACCGAGCTCGTGTGCCTCTCCCGAGGTCAACTTCTGCTCCTGGTGGGAGGTGGTTTCTAGGGTGAGTTTTAAAGGTCATAAAACCCCCTGCAGCCAGCCCTGGAAGCCAACCGTGGCGTTCCTGTGTGACCTGCTCTAGGTGATCCTGGGGGTTGGACTGAATGATCCACAGTATCACAAATGCTAAGGATTGGAAGAGACCTCAAAAGATCATCTAGTCCAATCCCCCTGCCAGAGCAGGAACACCCAGATGATGTTACACAGGAAGGCGTCCCGGCGGGTTTTGAATGTCTCCAGAGAAGGAGACTCCACAACCTCCCTGGGCAGCCTGTGCCAGTGCTCCGTCACCCTCACTGAGAAGAAGTTTCTTCTCAAATTTAAGTGGAACCTCTTGTGTTCCAGCTTGATTCCATTACCCCTTGTCCTATCATTGGTTGTCACCGAGAAGAGCCTGGCTCCATCCTCGTGACACTCCCCTTTATATATTTATAAACATGAATGAGGTCACCCCTCAGTCTCCTCCAAGCTGAAGAGCCCCAGCTCCTTCAGCCTTTCCTCACCAGGGAGATGCTCCACTCCCTCTGTCATCCCTGGGGCTGCGCTGGACTCTCTCCACCAGTTCCCTGTCCCTCTGGAGCTGAGGGGCCCAGAACTGGACACAAGATTCCAGATGTGGCCTCACCAGGGCAGAGCAGAGGGGCAGGAGGACCTCTCTGACCTACTGGCTACTCCCCTTCTAACCCACCCCAGGATGCCCTTGGCCTTCTTGCCCACGAGGGCACACTGCTGGCTCATGGCCATCCTGCTGCCCACCAGCACCCCCAGGTCCCTTTCCCCTGCGCTGCTCTCCAGCAGGGCAGTCCCCAACCTGTGCTGGCACATGGGGTTGTTCTTTCCCAGCTGCAAAACTCTACACTTGCCCTTGTTGAACTTCATCGGATTTCTCCCCGCCCAGCCCTCCAGCCTGTCCAGATCTCGCTGGATGGCAGCACAGCCTGCTGGTGTGTCAGCCACTCCTCCCAGCTTGGTGTCATCAGCAAACTTGCTGATAGTACTCTCTAGTCCCTCATCTAAATCGCTGATGAATATGTTGAATAATATTGGCCCCAGTACCAACTCTTGAGGCACTCCGCTAGATACCGGCCTTCAACTAGACTCCGCCCCATCGACTACGACCGTGTCCAACCCTGAACATTGTGTTATCCCCAGAGGGTTGGGTTGATGCTGTTTGGCTGCCGCAGCCCAGCTGAGCCCTCGTGTGCAGCTCAGGAACGGGGGGAACCACCTCAAATGACAGATTTGTTCTCCATCCCTACAAGGAGTACGTTATGTCAATGAAAACCTTCTAAGGAGGTCTTCAGCGGTGGCTCACGGGTGCCGTTAACCACGACGCCGTGGTTTCCCTGGACCCCAAACGCCTCCCGGCATTGCGGCGTTTACCTCTTGCTTGACCCAGGACGAGCCAGCGTGCAGAATCGGCGTCAAACCATTCATGACGGAAAGAAAACATCGATTAGTATCGGCCACGCTGCATTCGCTACCGTTTCTAAAATTAGCACAAGGTTACTCACGGTGGACAACAGCGACACCTGAATTACGAAGCGTGCAGAAATCATGAAGGTGACAAGCAGAAACGGTTTTCCTCCGGGAGAAAAACAGTCGGCTCACGGCAAAAATTTACTACCGCCCCTTGACGGAACGCGGGTTTTACGGCGAGAAGCTATTAAGAGCCATAGGGAAAGGAAGTTTCTATTTTTGCTTGGTGTTTCCAAAATAAAAGTGGGACCTTTAGAAGGTCGTTTAATGACTGGGCGCAGGGAAACTAGGGTGATGAAAAATGTGTCTACGGAGCTACACGTGAAATTCATTTCAAATATGTAGATGATAAAGCGATGCAGGGAAAAAAAAAGGAAATTCTTCCGTGACGTATCTACTGTTGGAAAATCCAAAGGTTTTTAATTTGAAACCTTGAGCTTTTGCTTTTTGTTTTCATAACTAGGGAGAGGAGTATTTATGATTTGGACAGAACGAAGCTCATTTTGATTTATTTTCCGCTCGGGAACCTGTATGGAGATGATTAGAGAGGCAAGGAGGAGACCCCGTTGTTGTGTTTCCATTATTTTTGATTTTCAGGGAATGGGGAAAGGTGGGCAAGGGTCCGGAGAAAAAGTTTTATGAGGAGTAGCTGCGGGAACTAGAGTTGGAGTAGAGGAGGCTTGAAGGGAGACCTCCTCGCTCTCTACAACTCCTTGAGAAGAGGTTGTAGCGAGGTGGGCTCGGTCTCTTCTCCCAACAAGCGACGAGATGAGAGGAAACGGGCTCTGGTTGCATTAGGGGAGCTTTAAACTGGGTAGATTGGTTTCCCATCAAATTGCATCTAATATTTACAGACTGAAATAAAAAAAAAAGTCAAAAAAAATAGTTTTAAATCTCCGGAACAGACTTCAAGTCGGTTTATTTCCCTCGATGAGAATAACGGGGTTGGTTCGCTCGTAATAAAATTAATGATAGTCTTAAACGTTCTCATTATGTCCTTACCTGTAAGCGCGGCACAGGTTTTGTGGGTGTCACTGTTACTTAGCAACTTTGGGTTTCGAAATGCTTTTTGGTTTTTGGAAGCATAAAGAGGATATAAACATGAGCGGGATGTTTTTCGTAAACACGGAGCAACGCGGGTGCTTCTCAATTCCGGCGACTAATTTGAGATTAAAGGGAACGAACAATCGCAACCTCTCCGGGGCAAAAAAAAAAGATGACAAAAATGAACCTTTTCGAGCTGCGAATGCGAAATGAATTCTAGCTGCAAGATGAACTGGGCAGGGACGGTTGGTTTTATTTGAAATTGTGATATCCACCGGGAAAACCCAACCAAAGCCAAGCCCAACCTCAAAGCCTCAGCTTTCCCGCGGAATAGGATACGCTGATTTCCAAATCGGCGTAATTTGGCGATAGTTGCCGCAGCGAAGTCTACGGTCATTTAGAAAATCCGTTGTGTGTCTGCTCATCCGTCCGCTCCTCCTCGGTTTTGCTCCTGTTCGGTGGAACGCTCGGACGAAGGAGAGCCCGGAGGAGGAAGACGACTGCCCTCAGCCTTCAGCCCTTACCCGAAACCGGAGAGAAGACGAAGAGGAAAGCTGCTCGGAGCGCAAAGTTCCAGGAAAACAGGCTTCCTGTAGCTCACGGCTCACAGAACTGCGTGTTTTCAAATTTCTTTTCCTTCCGCCTGAGCCGAGTTCTTGGGGTTTTTCAGCCAACTTTAATGAACACTTGAGAAAAAAAAAGCGGAGAAAAGAAGCGGCGTCAAAGGAAGGCTCTTTGTCAAATGTACCAGAACGCTCTTGTTGACCCCAGCGCAGACCTTAGTAGCGCTTTGTACTCGTCTCTTCTTTCTGTTGGAAAAAGGATCTGGTTTCTGGAAGGGAGGAAAAAAAAAATAAAGAACCCACCTCTCCTTACCATAATCAATAGAGTGGAAAAGGTTTTGTCTACGGTGAAGTGCTCCTTGTCTTTCTCCAAATATTTAACGAGCTTTTTTTTTAACTGCGAAGACTAAAAAAAAATAATTCTTAAGAGATTTAGGATTTTTTTTTCATTTTCGCCATTTACTGGGTTTTACAAGGAGTCCTTTCTATGTCGGCTGTGGCAAAGTGCTTTTTTAACGAAGGCGCAATCAAGATGTTTGCAAAAATTTGAAAAGTTGGGCCTCTTTGGATGAGAATAAGAGACCGTTGGCATTTCTTTCTTTGTTTTTTGCCCAATTTTAAGGTGATGGGAATTCTCCGCTCAGGACTTACGGGCTTTGCTGTAGACTGACCACATTCCCTCCATACGTTTGTGGTCAGCGGGGTTATACGAGAAATATATTTTGGTCCGCAGAGTTAAAGAATAAATTTAATAAATTTGGGTTTGTACTCGTCGGCGCTTTTTTTTTTGGCGGAATAACGGCTACAGCGTGCCCAGATTCCAGCCAGATGTGCGGGGAGCACGGGTCTGGTCTTCCGAGGCACCGGGCATTGGCCAAAAATCCCCAAATTTTCACCTGCATTTACGTGGTTCTTTCAGCTCGGTCCCTCTTAAACTCTTTCGTTTCCTTTTGGATAATTACAATATTTTTGGTCGACAGCAGTTCTTGCTGTCTTAGCTTTTTATTTCTCCGCCTAAATAACGATGTAAAAAAAGAGAGAAACCTTCCAACAATGCACAGGCAACCAGAATTTACTCAGATTTTCATAACCCACAGGTGATTTCAGTCAAGCCCAGTGATGCACAGCTCCGATTTTAGTCATTATTACGCTACAATTTATTTGAGTAGATGAAAATAGGCGCCAGAGGGAAATTTTCATCTAAATAAAATGTTTTCCCCGCAGTTGTGCAGAAATGTCTTCTTCTGACGCGCTCCTAAGCAATCGTCATCGATCACCCGCAGGAAAACACAAGTGTCGGCGCGCGTGAAGCGTGCAGGTCCTGCCAGAGCCGCTGGAACGGTAAAAAAAAGTGCCTGGGATACGACATCGCTTGGATGAAGACGGAATTTGGGGTGAATGAAGTGTTTGAGCGATGCTGGGTGGGTGTTCCCAGGGAAATGAGGTTCCCTGCTGCCGCTTCTGGAGGGCAAATCTGTGGATCAGGGGCGCAACGAGCCGAGCTGCTGGCACAGGAGGATGCTCCAGGTGATTCCTCGATGCTTTGTGAAATTTATTTTCTAAGACTCACCGATTACTTCATTATGATTAGGGAGGTGATTGTCCCCCTGTACTCAGCACTGGTGAGGCCACACCTTGAGCGTTGTGTTCAGTTTTGGGCATCTCAGTATAAGAGGGATCTCGAGGTGTTGGAGCGAGTGCAGAAGAGGGCGACAAAATTGGTGAAGGGCCTGGAGAACAGACCTTACGAGGAGCAGACTGAGGGAGCTGGGACAGTTCAGTTTAATGAAGAGGAGGCTGAGGGGAGACGTCCTCATGCTCTACAACTACTTGAAAGGACGTTGTAGAGAGGTTGGTGCTGGTCTCTCCTCACAGGTCGTTAGGGACAGAACCAGGGGGAATGGGTTCAAGTTGCAACAGGGCAAGTTTAGGCTGGACATTAGGAAGAAATTCTTCATGGAAAGAGTGGTCAGACACTGGAACAGGCTGCCCAGGGATAGGGTTGAGTCGCCATCCCTGGATGTGTTTAATTGTCGCTTGGATATTGGGTGAGATGGTTTAGGGGTGAACTTGTAGTGTAGGGTTAATGGTTGTAGTGTAGGGTCAATGGTTGGACTCGATGATCCCAAGGGTCTTTTCCAACCTGAACTGTTCTGTGATTCTGTGATGACTTCACATGCATTCATCTTTCTAGAAACGAAGGACGGCTTTCTCTTGATTTTCCTGGGCACTATTTCCCGGCGACTCCTTCTCCCGTTCCGCTTCGGCTCCGTGGGCGCGACCGGAAGGAAAGAACCACCCTGATTTTCAGGACGCAAATCTAACCGAACGCGCTGGCACCAAACACGTACGTTCGCGTATGAACAAGAACACCCCCTGCCAGATAATATTTCCCAAGGCAAAGGTTCAATTTTATTTTTTGGATGTGGCTTTTCTAATGGATTTTATAGCAGGCTGGTTCTGCCAGCAGCTTGTGGTTGGATTAACAAAAATTGCACATGTATGCACGCTCCTTGGTTCCTGTCTTTTAGCTGGTTTCTATGACAATGCTTTTCCCTTTCGCCCCGTGTCTGCTTAGCTCTCACGAGGGAGTTGTCAAAGGTTTTCGGAAAGTCCGTGCGAACCATCTGGCCTGTTTACAGAAAGAGAGCTGAGGGGGGGAAAAAAAAAAAAAACCACAAAAAAATCAGGCAGAAAGGATAAATTAGTTGGTGGAAGCCAGACAGCAGGTTGGTTTCAGAGAAGCAGGGAAGGAACCCTGGAGCCTGGCTCCTCCTCAAGCTGCTCGTGGCATTTTGATACCGCTTTCCCCACGGAAATGGGAGTGCGCTAAACCGGGCGACCGGAGGTGAAAAGGAGAAGAGGGTGGATGATAAATAAGTAGGCTCATTAGTTCCTGGAGCAGCAACCTCCAAGCTGCTTTGGAAGCCGCTTCCCGAAAACAAATCTGCCGTTAATAAGGGCCCTGCAGGTAAGTGTGTCGTTAGGCTGAGATTAGGAGGAGTTTAACGGGCCGTGAGCTCCCTGTGCGCCGCGTGTTGGTTTAGAGAGAGCCAGAAAACTGCAGCGAGGAGCAGGGGAGGCAAAGGGAACCGTGGCAGAGGAGACGAGGTGCCGCCCGGGACTCTCCGCAGAGACGCGCGGCACCGCGCGAAGACGGGGGCGACGGGGAAGGGCTCAGGTGCGCGGCAAGGAGCGAACGAAGCGCTCGGCTCCCAGCGGCGAGGATTGATTTCCAATTAGTTGCTTACGCGACGAACACCTAACGAGCGACTGGGTCGCTCTGCTTCGCTTTGCTTGCAGGTCAACACGTGAGGTTTGGGGCTGGAGGAACCTCGTAGGATGAGCTGAAGAGAGAGGATAGCCCGGCTGCAAATATATCAGAATCACATAATTCGTGCCTGAGCACGTATCCGCCCGCCGTTTGGTGTTTTCGAGCTGCGGGGAACGCAAAAGCTTTCGGTAAGACACGTCAGCAGTCACAAAACCCACCGAGTGCCACAGATGTGATTTATTTTTTTTGAATAGCGAGCTTTCGGAGTCAAGCAATTACACAATAGTCTTATTAAGCAGTAAAAAAAAAGTGGTTCTGGTCATAAAGAGAAGTGGAAATGGCTTTGAAAGGTGAACTCCAGAAGGTCACCCACCAGAGAGAAGTGCAGGCAATTACTTCAGTCCTCGAGGTTGTCAAGAGTCTGTGGGGGCGGCGGCGCTGCAACGTGCAGAGGTGGTGTGAAAATCAATTAAAACTCATTAAATGTTTGGAGAAAAAAAAATTTTTTTGAAAGGAAGGCAAGATAAAAATACATCTTCGTATGCAAACATCGCCTTATCGGGGCGGAAATCCAAACGGATCCGCTTCCTCTGGTCTGTTTAAAGCCCTTTTCCTCCCTCGAACGGAGGGAAATGCACGGGGAGAGATGCTGGAACTCTGCGTTTCACACCCGGTTTGCTGCGCTGGGAGACCCGTCGGAGAAGAGCAGAAAAGCAAAGGCGAAGCGGCTTCCGCGTGGTTCTGTTTATCGCGCCTCCGCGCTTTTCTCAGGAGCGAAGGAGGACCGTTTTTTGAACCTTTTTCCTAAATTAATGAGCGACCGGGCTCAACGAGCAGCCAGGTTTCCGCCCTGGGAGCGCTGGCTCCTTTGAAAAGGCAGCGAAAATCTTCAACAGCCCCACGACCGGAGCTTTTCCTGGCACGAAGCAGCTTCTGTCTGGTTTAAAAGATGAATTTTAACCTCTTTCTCTTATTTCCCAAGAGAGTGCCCCCAATGCCAGGTCACCTTTTATTAAGTCTCCCTCCTTCTTGCCTAGCAATGTTGGTTTAGATTTTAGGAGCGACGGAGCATCGCCCGGTCCAGATGTGAGACCACATCTGTTTAAGAACAATCTCAAGACTAAATTTTCCAAACTTGGCAGCAGGAGCTGGATTTAGGACGAAGCACCCGTGCACCAAGACCTAGGGCGGGAAAGCTCAAATATACGTCTTGTAGTTTTGGAGATCTGTTACAAACTGGCCAGGGATTTGCATTTGGGGCAGATTTCTTGTCAGCCACTAGCGCAAAAAACCAATTTTTGCTCGGTGCAAGGTGATCCATTCAGACTGGAGCAAAAGGAAGAGCGGAGCGGTTACGAGACTGTACAAATCAGAGAGGGATTGACTCAAAACCTACCACGCTGTGGGTGAACCCTCGATAATCGGAAGTGGTTTTGAAAGCCGAGATATCGGAGGTGAACTTTACGGGAGCAGTTTTGAAAACGCTTCTTTTTTTCTCCACGTTTTTCCAGTTCAAGGTCTTTGGAAACGCAGCCAGAATCTCCGCAGTTTTGGAACTTTTGCGACGCTGTTCTCCAGACAAATGTTCGCAGAAACTCGCCTGACTCTAGCGAAGAGGAGGAATACAGACAGAGCAGAGTACACGACCTGGGGATTTCTCCTTCCAGCTGAAGCCCAGTGGGAATTTAGACCCATCCTGCCTCTCCAGCTGAAGGAGAAGGGAGGGCTCAGTCTTTGCTACTGTATTTTTTGTTGTTATTTCTGTTTTCCCCATTCAAGTTTGCATTTCTCTCCATCTGCCGCCCCTCTCCCTGCGCGCCAGGCTGGGCGTGGGAGGGAACCGCAACTGCGGCTCATCGCCTCCTCCACCTTCCTTGACACGTGCAAATTTTTTGTTCATTTTGGGTTTTTTACCTAGGTGCGGAGCCAAGCCTCGCGGAAAGCCGGCGATCCTCCTTCTCAGACGCAAGCGCTCCTTGACTTGCAATCCTGAGCTGAACAGGATTCGTCCCAACTTGGTGGGACATCAGCGGGTCTGAGCTACTCACAAACTCAAAGAGCTCAAGAAAGCGGCCGGGCTCTGCCTTCAGGGCAGGGATTCCTTTCCAGATACTTCTCAGATTAAAGCTGGACATCGAGTTCAAGTCAAACAGGGTCTCTAGAAATGCACGATTTCAAATGCCGCCTTGTCCTGCGGTGCTGACGGAAGCGTTTGGATGGGAAAGGTCACTGGCGAGCGGCAAAACACCCTGTCGGGAGACAAAAGGGTCACGTTAAGTCCTGATAAATTTGCCTTTATTTCTGCAAAGCCGTTTTTATATTTTTTTCTTGTCTCAATGCACTTTATTTGCAGCAACCAACCTGAACTGCGCTGCCTTTCTCTCTCCTGGGTGGTACCGAAGCATCGGCGTTACGATTCCCACGCGGGGGATGATGCTTTGGTTCAAAGGTTGACTCGTCCAAGATCTATTTTCTTTCAAAGTGCTTTTGAGACGAGCGCAGCAGCAATATGGTATATTTGAAAGCCATTTGGTCTTCCCAGATGCTCGAGCCCGTTAATTGTATGTTTTTTAGACACAGCTTGCTAAGAGCTAAATGGAGTTTGGGCGTTGCGCAATTTCTCTGAATCATATTTTCCCGGCAGCCAGCAAGACTACGTGTACTTTTCTGCGTTTGCTTTTCAAACTGAAAGCTCACCCCGAACTGGATTTGGACTTTTGCAGAAATGGCTTTTCACAATTTTGGAGTTTAAAACTACCGAAACCCCAGAGCTCTCCGAGCCAGAGTGGTCCTTCCCCTCTTCCATCCTTCTTCACCTCGGCCAACTTTAGATTGACGATTTCGCTCCAACCTTCCCCTCTCCACCTTCGGCTGCTGAAACCAGCTCCTCTTGCTCTTGGCATATTTCTTTTTGCCGTTAGCAGTACTGGTTAAATCCATCCCAAGTGGTGAATTAGGCCTGCTCCTGCTGAGCCTGGTTTCCCCCGAAGGCTAAATCTGCCCCAAAGCGTTGAAGCGGAGGAAAAGGCGTGGAAAACGCAGCCAAAAGATGGTGCGAGATGCCCTGCTGGGAGGTCATTCAGCTTCTGAAAGAGGGAAGCTCGCACGCTCCCGGGGCCGCTCAGATAAGAAAGAAAAATCAAATTAAATGTGCCGTGGCTGTTTTTTCAAGCTTTGTAAAAGCAGATTAAAAACTCCTCCATCTGATTCGGAAGATAAGCATCAAGCCCTGCCTTGCGATTCACCATCCCCGCACTGAAGTAATGGAAATGAGTGAGGGAAATGAGCAACAGTCCTGTAGCTCTGGATTGCAGCTGATTTTTTAGGTGTTTTCTACAAATCTGCTTTTAAACAAATTGTCTTTGGAACCTCTTTTTTGTTTTTTTTTTCCCAAATATTGATGGTTACGTGTCTTGCAGTGGAATAGAAGACAATCCCCTTTAAACCCCCTATTTAAGCTGGGCAGTTCAGAGTTTTGCTCTCCGTTGAGCAGCCCCACAGCCGCTTAGCTGCGTATCCTAGATGTTGAATCGCTAAAAGCTGACAGAGAGTCCCGTTCAGCTCTTCCTGTGGTCATTATGGGATGTGGGCTGGTCTAACAGTAACCTGAAGGGAGTGGGGCCAGGCTTGGCTGAGGAGGAGGAGGAAGGTCAGGGTCCTCGGGACACCAGATCGACGGGATGCTGCGGTGGCGTCGTTCCAAAGCCCAACTCACGCCGCCCGACGCATCGCCCTGAGTCAGTTCACCTAAGGTGGTTTTGGCCCTGGGAGTTCCTCAGGTTTTTTGGGAGGCTGCCCTGGAGGAAGCTTCCCCCGGGGGGTTCCTCCTCCGTGCTGGCACCAGAGGAGCTTTGCAAAAATTGCTGCTTCTTCCTGAGGCAAGACAGGTCCTGGGGGACGGAGAGAGATTCTTAAGTCGACCGAAACCAGTTTTTGCTGCTCCTAATAACGCTGTTTACAAAGAAAAACCAAGCAGCTCTGTTGTCAGACGGTTGCCGGTTCCCCCTGAATGCACTACGGGAGTTACGCGGGGACATTTCATCCTCGAGCAAACATCGCCCTTGCGGTGCAGCCGAGGTCACCGGCTTGCATGAATTAACCGTCATGTCAGCTCTGGTCAGGGGGGGGTGATGTGACCTTACGCACCCGACTTCTCTGATGATCTCTACGTTTTGCTTTCACGCCTGAGCCTCTCTTGCCCTTCCGTGCTGCCTCCTCTTCACCTCCCCCAGAACCACACGTTGGCCACGTCCGTACGCAGACGGTACAGACCGCACAGGCCAAACCCAGAGGCAGAGGCAACGAAACGTGGCAAGGAGCTCCTGCTACTCTTTCAGGATAAACGATCTGGCTACGAAGGCACGTGGGGATTTAGACCAACTGGGCTCAGATCTCGCTATCTCGGATGCTTTAGCTCTCACTGCGCCTTTGCTGCCATTTTGTACGGATGCGACAGCAACGGTCCCTGCGCACGCCTGGCTTTCCTGTTCCCGGGACGCGGCGATGCTCGCAGCACAGAACAGTGAAGCTTCACGCTGGAGCTGAACGTATCCAACTCCTTCCCAGGCATTTTGAGTCTTGCCTTCTGCCAGCTTGGATGCTCATTTGACATCCTCAGTTCGGCTCATGAACCCAGAGGTGCTCATGCTTTCCTCTTCCTCTGCAATTTTTTTTGGGGGGGCTCCTAACAAAACCACGGTGTGAGCTTTGAAAGGGTTCTTCCTGTAAGCAAACGGGGCTCTAAAGAAGCCACAGAGCAGGAATCTGTCTCAAAATTAAAGGCTCCACCTCCTGCCAAAGCCTCTGGTGGCTCTGTTCGTCGCAGCGTGGTCAAACATCTGAGTGGATCCTCACCGAAGCGCGAGGAGCTGCTCAACGAGGTGGCTGACCTGCCCCCGGGCGTTACTCGGTAGCGAAGCAAAAGTCACTCAATTATCCTCAGATACTTTACGCAGGATTTTTTTGGTGAGGCTCTCTCCTTCCACCAAGTGGTAGTCAAAGGTGGCCTCTCAAACCCCACCTTCCCAGGTCCGAGGGGTTCCTCCGTCCCAAAAACATTCTCCCCGTCCCACGGAGGCTATTCCCGTGCACAGAAGGCTCAGAGCTCTGCCCGCCCTTCGTTTCCTAAATTGCAAAGAAGCCTGATGTAACTCAGAGCAATCTCTGCTTAAATCAGTCTTGCCTCAGAGCCCTGCCTAGTTTATTACCTCAAATGAAGGCAAAAAGCCGCGTTGCTCTCCCCTCTATTTTCTTGGCTTTACCCACACGCTTCAAGCGCAGAGGAAATTAGATTTCAATGTAACGCTACCTAGGTATATGTTTCTTTCGCAGATTCTAACGCGCTTTTTTTTGCAAATAAAGAAAGGCGGACGCCGTCAGGTGCTGCCGGTTGCGCTAACGTCGGAATCGGAGCGTTGAATTTTCCCCAAGTTGATACCAGGGAGCAAATTCCTGCTCATACCAAGTCGGTGGTTGGGTGTGCAATTGATATTTTAAGGGGTGCAGGGCTTGAAAAGAGAAGATGAAAAAAAATCAGCGTTTTCTCTTGACTGTAGATACCTTGTTTCAAGCGTGTCCATGAAGTCATCTCAATATTTGTGGCTAAAACCACTAAAAAAAAGGCTGTGAGTGCCAACAGGCCAGGGGAACTGCTGGGGAGAGGGAGATTTTCCACCTTCGCATGGATTCTCCCCGTCTCTTTGCCTGTAGCATCACACCGAGGGGTGAAAAATGGCATTTTTGGGGTAAAACTTAACCTTCCCTTGCACCGCTGTGGGATTTGCGTCCCCTCCGTTTCTTTCACGGGGGGGGGGACGGGGGGGGGGACAGAGGAGCTTCTCACCCCTTTAAGGAGGCCACTCGCCGTGTGTTCCACCCACACGGCGGCCCTTGTGGCCCCCAAAAATCTGGCGGGGACATATTTGAGGGCTCCGAGGGGCGCCCCTGGCGCCATATTGGAGGGTTTTTTTTTCGGGGGGGGGGGGGAAGGCCAAATCTCCACGGCAAAGCTCTTTCCTGGCTTGGATTTTCACGCTTTGTCTTTTCTGAGGGAATCAAAGCAGATAGACTCGCCCTGTTATTATTAGAGGTGATAATTTGCAGCCTAAATGCGTTGCCATGGAAGCCCCCCCCCCCTCGAAGAGGGAGGCCGGGCCTTGCGGCCTAATCCTGAGGTGATTTTTTTTCAATAGCACCAGCTGGCCCGGGGCTGAAAGGCATGGCAAATTACCCCATTATTGGAGGGAAACAGGGAAGCTAAGCTAATTATTTGGGGGTTTTAGGCACAGGTGTTGAGAAAAGCAGAGGCCGGGGGGGCTCATTTCCATCACAAAGGGGCGGCCGCGGCCCTGCTGCCGCCATGGGCCCTCGCTGCAGGTAACCGCGGCTGCTGCTGCTCTCTGGAGAACTGCCTTTTTAATTTTTTTCCCCCCACTCCTGCTTCTTATTTATTTATTTATGCTCTCTTTTCCGAAGCTTTTTTTTTTTCCAGGGGGATGGCGTTGGAAGCTGGCGCTGTGGGGATGTGAGGTAGTGGAGGGAGGGAGGGAGGGGGAGGCCTCTGGGGAAGGCCCAGCTCCGCACTATTATTGCAAAAAAAAAAGTAGTTTTAATTCAGTGTTTTGGTTTTTAATAGCAGGGAGATGTTCTAGGGTTGCTTTTTGGGCACTTAGTGAACATTATATGTGTGAAACTGGTAGAAAAACACCCCAATTTGTGCACTTTCACCTAAGCTGGTGTAGCTGTGCCTGGTGAAAGCTCCACGGTTTTGGTGTGTTTTTATTTGTTTTAAAAGTAGTTTTAATTCAGTGTTTTGGTCATTAATACCAGGTAGATGTTCTAGAGTTGCTTTTGAGGGGTTTAGTGAATATTTTATGTGTGAAACTGCTAAAAAAACCACCTAATTTGCGCATTTTAAGCTGGTGTAGCTGTGCCTGGTGAAAGCTCCACGGTTTTTGTGTGGTTTTATTTGTTTTAAAAGTAGTTTTAATTCAGTGTTTTGGTTTTTAATAGCAGGGAGATGTTCTAGGGTTGCTTTTTGGGCACTTAGTGAATATTATATATGTGAAACTGCTAAAAAAAACCCCTAATTTGTGCATTTTAAGCTGGTGTAGCTGTGCCTGGTGAAAGCTTCACTGTTTTCATGTGTTTTTGCTTGTTTTAGAAGTAGTTTTAATTCAGTGTTTTGGTCATTAATACCAGGTAGATGTTCTAGAGTTGCTTTTGAGGGGTTTAGTGAATATTTTATGTGTGAAACTGCTAAAAAAAACCCACCTAATTTGCGCATTTTAAGCTGGTGTAGCTGTGCCTGGTGAAAGCTCCACGGTTTTGGTGTGGTTTTATTTGTTTTAAAAGTAGTTTTAATTCAGTGTTTTGGTTTTTAATAGCAGGGAGATGTTCTAGGGTTGCTTTTTGGGCACTTAGTGAATATTATATATGTGAAACTGCTAAAAAAAACCCCCTTATTTGTGCATTTTAAGCTGGTGTAACTTTGCCTGGTGAAAGCTCTAGTGGTTTGTTGTTTATTTTGTTTTAAAACAAGTAGTTTTAATTCAGTATTTTGGTCTTTAACAGGTAGATGTTCTAGGGTTGCTTTATGGGCACTTAGTGAACATTATATGTGTGAAACTGCTAAAAAAACCCTAATTTGTGCACTTTTACCTAAGCTGGTGTAGCTCTGCCTGGTGAAAGCTTCACTGTTTTCATGTGTTTTTGCTTGTTTTAAAAGTAGTTTTAATTCAGTGTTTTGGTCATTAATACCAGGTAGATGTTCTAGAGTTGCTTTTGAGGGGTTTAGTGAATATTTTATGTGTGAAACTGCTAAAAAAACCCACCTAATTTGTGCATTTTAAGCTGGTGTAGCTTTGCCTGGTGAAAGCTCTAGTGGTTTGTTGTTTATTTTTTTCAAAAGATAAGTAGTTTTAATTCAGTGTTTTTGTCATTAATACCAGAGAGATGTTCTAGGGTTGCTTTTGAGGGGTTTAGTGAATATTTTGTGTGTGAAACTGCTAAAAAACCCCCTAATTTATGCACTTTTACCTAACCTGGTGTAGCTGTGCCTGGTGAAAGCTTCACTGTTGTCATGTGTTTTTGCTTGTTTTAAAAGTAGTTTTAATTCAGTGTTTTGGTTTTTAATAGCAGGGAGATGTTCTAGGGTTGCTTTTGAGGGGTTTAGTGAATATTTTATGTATGAAGCTGCTAAAAAAACCCACCTAATTTGTGCATTTTAAGCTGGTGTAACTTTGCCTGGTGAAAGCTCTAGTGTTATTATTTTTTAATTTCTTTTACTGGATATGCACGTGCAGCTGAAATGCTTCGAGACTAAAAAACGAGCGAGCTTATTATAAGCAAAATAAAGAATATGACAGGGAGATGGCATGATTTTTCCGTGAGGAAAAATATCTGTATTTTACGTTCATGCGTGCGCATGTAAATGGTTTTATGCAGCTCTACTGGCTAAACTCGTTACTGCTTTTTCTGAGTTCTGGGTTTTAGGTTTGAAAGGCTGCTTATGACCCCTAAAACGGGATTAAAAATATTCATTTTGGGGGCTCCGGAGCTCAAATTATTTTCGGGGTATTGCGATATTAAAATTAGCAAAGTTGGGAAGCCTGAAACTCTACAGGAAGTGAAAACTTCATGAAGTGATTTCTCTTAAGCGCGTGGCTCAGCCCTGTCGGTGGGTTCTGGGCAAAACGTCTTTTTCAAGAATTTAAAAATGGCCAAATGAATTTAAAAACGGCCAAATTGAAATGGTTTAGGAACTTGCATGTATTTCATTAAGGGCCGTTGTTAATTTTCTCGAAGCAGCGTCTTGCTAAAGAAAAAGGTCAGAACCCACTTTTTCAAAGCTTGTTTAAAGTTTCCTTTTATTTAAAAAAAAACCCCAACAAACCCAACCCAACAACCAAAAAACCAACACCTTTGAGATTAATAACTTGCTGGTTTAAAGAATATTTCAGCAGGCAAACCTCAGATTGAATTTATCGGGTGAACTTACTGTTTGTTGCGACCCTAACGAGCGCCTCTAGAAAACACCTCTGAGAAAAATATGTTGTCTCTCGGGGCAATTACTTGGAGGCTGACTGAAAATCTACCAGTATATGCTTCAAAGTCTTCAAGTTATGTGGTGTAGGCAGTTATTTTTTCATTATTACTTGATCAAAATACTGGATAGAGACACGGAATGTTAGAGGATGGAAGGGACCTCAAAAGATCATCTAGTCCAGCCCGCTGCCAGAGCAGGATCACCTACAGCAGAGCGCACAGGAACGCGTCCAGGCAGGTCTTGAATGTCTCCAGAGAAGGAGACTCCACAACCTCTCTGGGCAGCCTGTTCCAGGGCTCCGTCACCCTCACTGAGAAGAAGTTTCTTCTTGAGTTTAAGCGGAACCTCTTATGTTCCAGTTTCAGCCCATTACCCCTTGTCCTATCAGTGGTTGTCACCGAGAAGAGCCTGGCTCCATCCTCGTGACACTCACCCTTGATATATTTGTAAACATTAATGAGGTCACCCCTCAGCCTCCTCTTCTCCAAACTAAAGAGCCCCAGCTCCCTCAGCCTTTCCTCATCAGGGAGATGCTCCACTCCCTTCATCATCCCAGTTGCCCTGTGCTGGACTCTCTCCAGCAGTTCCCTGTCTTTCTTGAACTGAGGGGCCCAGAACTGGACACAATATTCCAGATGGGGTCTCACCAGGGCAGAGTAGAGGGGAAGGAGAACCTCTCTGACCTACTTGCTACTCCCCTTCTAACACACCCCAGGATGCCCTTGGTCTTCTTGCCCACGAGGGCACACTGCTGGCTCATGGCCATCCTGCTGCCCACCAGCACCCCCAGGTCCCTTTCCCCAACACGTCAGTCCCCAACCTGTGCTGGCACATGGGGTTGTTCCTTCCCAAGTGCAAAACTCTACACTTGCCCTTGTTGAACTTCATCCGATTTCTCCCCACCCAGCCCTCCAGCCTGTCCAGGTCTCTCTGAATGGCAGCACAGCCTGCTGGGGTGTCAGCCACTCTTCCCAGTTTTGTGTCATCACCAAACTTGCTGACAACACTCTCTAATCCCTTGTCCAAGTCGCTGATGGATATATTGAATAATCCTGGTCCCAGCACCGACCACCGACCCACTAGACACAGGCATCCAGCCAGACTCTGCCCCATTGACCACGACTCTCTGGCTTCTTCCCTTCAACCAGTTCCCGACCCACCTCACTACTTGCTCATCCAGACCACACTTCCTCGGTTTACCTGCGAGGATGCTGTGGGAGATGGTGTCAAATGCTTTACTGAAATCCAAAGAGACCCCATCCATCCATCAGCCACCATCCATCCACCTGGTTATGTCTTCGTAAAAGGCTCTCAGGTTGGTCAAACGTGACTTCCCCTTGGCAAAGCCCTGCTGACTGCTCCCAATAACCTTCTTACCCTTGATAAACCCAGAGACAGCGCCGAGGATAAGATGTTCCGTCACCTTTCCAGGGCTGGAGGTGAGGCTGACCGGTCTGTAGTTACCCAGGTCGTCCTTCCTTCAATATTAAGTTCTGGATAGATCGTTCGAATCGACAGTTGAGGCCGCAATTTCTTCCACTTTGTATTTTAATGGCCTATTTAAAAATAAAATAAAAAGGGGAAACCGTTGCATATTGTTAAATGTCGAAGTACCGTAAAAAAAAAAAAGCTCGCGCTTGATAGCTTCAGATAGCGGAGCGTAGGCTGACATGGCCAATTACTTGTCTTCCAAATAATAATACCGTAATGGATTCATTACCTTTGCCGCTGTGATATAATGAAGAAATAAGAACCGTTGTCGTTTTTATGCGCCGCGTAACACAAATATCTGCACAGCGCAACGAGATTAGCGCTGGCAAATGTGAGCGGTTGTTACGGGCTCGCGCGCCCTGTGAAGTGGCCTTTAAGCGGTTTTTTTTTTTTTTGTAGCTCCTCGGGCCGCGCCGTCGCCGCCTTTCGGAGAGGAAAAAGCTTAAGAGAAGAAGCTTGTCCGATATCTAAACCTCCAAATTTTGGCTGCGTCTCGACGACGCCCAACTTCGAGCGTCGATTTTGCACGCCCTGGCGCTAAAAACGCCGAAATTCCCAAACGGCTCTGGGTTTGAGCCTCGCTGAGCTAAGCTTTTGCAAACATTCCTGCGTTGGGTTTTCAGGAAAGGGAGCGAGTGAGTTTTCTGCGTCGAGCTTTGCAAACAGAAGCAGCTTAAATATTTGTGTGTCTCACGGTCTGGTTTTTTTTTTTCCCTCCCCCTGTAGTGTTTTCCTTCGGATTATCGGCTACGTGCGTTTTATTAAAACTGAAACAAGAAGGGGGCGTAAAGCGAGACGAAGGCAGCCGGCGGAGAGCCGCGTCAGGTGGGTTCTTGCGGAGTTCGTCGGGACGGAGCCTGGGCTTCGAAGGCGAATCCTTCGCCGCGGCGTCGCTTCGCTGCTGCGTCGCAGGTGGGCGCCTCGAGGAAAAAGAGAAGGAGGCTTTAAAACCGTCGTTAGATGCTCTTTTCCTGCGCCCTTTTACGTCGAGCGGGGCGCGTGCCCTTCTTCTAACGTTCTTTTTCGACGGCGAGGTAGCCGCCGGATAAAATCCCGCGTTGGAAAGCGAAGGGATCTCGTCGGAAAAAGGAAAAAGCAGGAAAAAGTGACGAGCTGCTGTTGGGGGGACAACAGCCCGCGTGCGGAAACGGGGGGCGCGTGGCAGGACGCCGCCGCGGCAGCTGGGACCCGCCGATGTTCTTTGTGGAGCCTCGGTCTGCTCCGCGCCCAGCTGGCCTTCAGCTGCGACCCAACCCCTTACGGGGAAACCCAGGCAGGGCGCAGAATTGCCGAGCGGGACCTGCCATCGCAAATTAGAAGGGTGCCGGTGACAGATTTCGTTGCGAAAACGCCGAGCCGGCGGCGGGGGCCGTTTTGTCGAGGTACGCTCAGCGCCCGCGGAGAAACGAGGGGGTTCCTTTGTAAATAAATGCCCTATTTAAGCCCAATTTATTGAGGTTGCTCGTTATTGTCGGCCCTTCCGCCGGCCGCGTTCGGCGATTATTGTGAAAACGAGCCGCGAGGCAGCGTGGGAGTGATGAACGCTTGCAGGTAGAGGGCGAAACCCGCGCTCCTGGGCAGCGGTTAACGCTTTATTTGTCTTTACTTAAATGGGAATAGTTGCCACTAACCGGGGAGGACGTTCTGCTTCTAGATACGCTTTCAGTTCATTACTTCTCCGGGTGCAGCACAGTGGTGGTATTGTTTCAAGAACGAATCAATTGGGTTTGATCATTTTCTTTGCCGTTAGAGCGTATCTGAAGGGCAGTGCTTTTTCTCTGCTTTCGTTTTTAAGCCTGGTTGGGAAGAAGAAATCTTGTAAGGCGCAATTCTCCGCGGCCGGCCGGGGTACGCGCTTGCTCGCCGTTCTGCAAAGTTGAGGTGGAAAACTTCTTTTTTTCGTGGTTGGGTGAAGGCGCCGCGGAACAGCGAGAATCGTGGGGTTTGTGCGCTAGTGGAAAAGTGAGAAAACCGTTACTGAGCGCTAATAAACAGAAATAGAGTCGGGCTTATGTGTAAAAGGAGGCAAATAAAAGCTAAAACTGGGGAAAGATGTAGCACGGTGACAGCGAAAGAGCAGGTGTTTGGAGGATCTTGGCTTTTGATTGGGGCTCGGACGCTTTGTGTGATTTTTCCTGTCAAGTACTTGACCTCCTCCTGCCTTGTTAACCCAGCTGGAAAATTAGGGAGGGGGGAAAAAAAAACCCAAACCCAGAAGCTTTGGTGAAGCTCAGCCAGCACATCTGATCTGGTCTCCGGGGAAAAGGGTTTTATAAAAACCGCGGCGATATTAGACGCTCGTTCTTTAATGCTTCTACGCGTCGTGTCGCCTGCCTGCGAGCAAGAGAGGGTGAACTCGCCACGAAAAAAAATAGAATATTTTTAAGCAAGCTGATGAGCTGGGGGTGCTACATCCGAGTCACTGCCTAGTTTGAGCTTTTAAATATTCCTTTCCCTCCTGAAGGATGAGCCTCTGAAGAGTTTTAATGTAGAGCAAGTACGTGCGATTGATTGACCCGGCGGCAGATGTCTCTCGCTGTCACATTTGACTTTTTTCCTCAAATTTACGAGTTGGAAATTGCGGTTTCTTGCAATTCCCTTTAAGCAAACATATCTAACTCAGGACCAGCTGCTCTTAATCGAGGCTGACGTGGCCGTGCAGCCGGGTACCCGCATCCTCCTGTCCCCGGGGAGCTGAAAATAATGACAGCTAAACGACAAGCACTGTCCAGGCGTTGTAGCTCGGCTCGAATCATTCTCTGATAACGGCATTACTTGATCTTGGGTCATTTAATCTTATTTATAATTTGAAATGGGAGTAGCTCTTTAAAATCGCGGCGGCGGCGTTTGGTGGATGCCAAGCTCTGCCAGGAAATGGTGTATAAAAGGCAAAAAACTGGTTATTTTTGCCTCTAGTGATAAAACAATACCGAATTTGTCCCTGGTTGGCTTTCACCTGCAGCCTCGTCGCCGTAAGAAGTTGTGGCTTCCGTCAGAAATAGAAAAAATCCTTGTGATAAATGAGGGGCGGACAACTCGAGTGGTGAGATTGCTTGAAATAAGCTCAAGCTGAGTCGAAATAATTGGAGCGAGCGGGGCGCCTTCTTTATAACCTGCGAGGGACGACGGTTTTTCAAGTGCTGGGGGGCACAAGGTTCCAAAAACTCAAGCACAATCGAGGCTGGAATTGGCGAACGGATAAGGTGTAAACCCTTTTCGTGCGGCTCCGAAGAACACGGAGAGCTCGTAACTTCGTACTCGCCAAAGCAAATCCAATCCCTGCTGGACACACAGTGCCAGTGGGCTTTTATTTCCTGTTTTTTTTTTTGTGAAACACCCTCGCGCCGAGCGTGACGGAAGCGCGTCTGATGCGAAGTAGGTTCCAAGAGGTCTCGTCCCGGTTAGGGAAGCGTTAAGTACGAGGTTGGTTTTGGGGCAAGACGTTGGCCTGCCAAAAAATCTCGCATGTCCTTGCGTAGTTACTGTGCCAACAGCCGTAGTAAGTGAGTTTTTTATTTATTTTTTTACCTAATGATAGCTCAGGATGTAGAGAATCATCCCCACTGAGCTGGGAGGGGAGATGTGGGCGCTCCACATCCTTTTTCGGTGGGAAAGAGGAAGGAAAAAAAAAAAGAAAACGGCGTGATTTCAGTTAAAAGCCACCAAAAAATCACGGGGAAAATATTACTTAGGAGCATTTCGCGAAGCGTAACCGAGGTGATTTTGTTTACAGACCTAAACAAGCGCTCGTGAAGTTTCATCGCGGTGTTCCCCCTGCTCTACTTGTGGCTCACCCGGAGGTTCGCGATGGTCGTTCCACAGTCAAAACGCGTTTATCTGACGCTCAACTCCTCGCTTGCCTTGAGTACTCTCCCTCATAACGAATTAATCGTCGTTTTGGAGGGCGGCTTCGCTCTACGAATTTCCCCGGCGCGGGATTTTTCGTTCCGTGCGGCGCGCTGAAACGGGGGTTTGATATTTGTTTTAAATCCCCCGTTATCTCCCGCGTTTGTTCGCAGGGCTTTGAAACCGTCTGTGAAAATCTTGCCTGGTCAACGCCCTCGTTTGGAGGAACAACCTCTACCACGCGGGCTTGGAAGACCTTAATAGAAGCCACGAAGGACGGGAAGCAAATCCGTTGGCGGGCTTCGGTTTTTACGGGGCGTTGACGGCAAAAGGTTTCGCGGGACCCGCGGTTTTTGGCGTCGCGGCTCGATTTTTGCTTAAACCGATCGAAATAAATGCGCCCCCAACGGCAGATCCTTGACGGGCCGGTTGGTTTCCGTCACGGAGCGGGGAAACCGAGAGCGGGAGGAGATGAACCTTTATTGCAGCATCTGTGACAGATGATATCTTGCGTGCGGAATTTTAGGGTAGCAAGTTCGGGGAGGGGGGGGAAAAAAAAGAGAATTTTTTGTGCAGCATATGTTGAAGGCTGCTCGTAAGCTGAACTCGCTCGTTGGGGGTTTTTTTTCCCCCAAAATCTTGACCGTAATTGCGCGTCGTTTCATCAGTCGTCGCCTGATTGCGAAAGCTCTTGAGCCCGACGTGCTGCCGGGTGGATTTTTAACGATGGTTTCGCCAGGAATGATGAGACGTTTTGAGAATCTTCTGTTGACTGGGGGAAATTTATTCCGTTTAATAACGATCTGCGGCCGCCCGGCAGGTCGGATTCTGTTGATCGTGTTATTTTTTTTTGTTTTCCTGGCAAATTATCTCTTCTGGACTTGGGTCTGAAGCTCTCCTGGGAAACAAATTTTGGTGAATTATCAACTCCTAAATATTGGTGAAACCCCTTGGGTACATTTTGACCTTCACTCTCATTCGCCTCAACTCATAACTCGAGGTCTTGGTGTTCCACCGAGAACAAGACCCTCAAATCTTAGGAGCCTGCATCTAAAATATATTTTTTTTTTTGGAAACCAGCAGAGCTACAAAGGGATGCTCAAACCCCACTAAGCAGAATTGGGGTTTTTAGCTAAAATCAGCGTGAGGTGATGGTTTCATCCCTCTTGCTGCTGTGTCTTCAATGGAAAAATGGTTTAAAATTTGCCTTTTATGGGTGTTTTCTCTTTTTTTGAAGGGGTTCATGTCCTGATTTAAAGTAGCAGAATCTAATTGAGCTGCGGCGGCGCAGGAGCTTCGCCTAAACTTCACGGGAACCGGGATTCAGACCCCCGGAGGCTTAAAAACCGGGAGCCTGAGTGCGATCCCTCCCGCTGGTTTGTTAAGACCCGGCTTAAGACATTCAGTTTTTGACTTGGCAAAATCCACTTATCTGAGCCTCGGTTTAATTAGAGGAAGATGTTAAGGGACTGTTTCCAGAGGAGATAACTCCCTCGAAAACATCCTCCCATCTCTTGTAAACCAGGAGCAGCAACTTGCAGTTTAGTTGTCGGAAAAGATGGTCTTTGGAGTCACCTGCCTTTTTTTTCCCCATGGTCTTCGTCTGGGATTTGGGGCTAAATAAATTAAAAAAAAAAAAAAGTATATGCATAGAAATGTGTGTGTATATATATGCATATGGGCGTGCGCACACGTGTATATGCGTATATAAAAGGATTTAATGATGAACCGAGTCTGGAATTGATTTTCTTCGTGGTTGTAGGACGGAGGAAGCTTATAAAGAAACGCGGGCGTGTATTTACGCGCCCACGCAATCCTTCGGTTTCTCAAGCCGCAAAGCTGCCGCGACGGTGCCGTCTCCTATTTCTAAATGACCCGGAGCCTCCTATTTTAGCCACAATCATTTACAACCCCAGAATTTATTTCTTTATAGGGTGTGGCATGATTAAATTTATCACGGTCGGGAATAAATAGTGAGTGGATAATCCATTTTTTTCCCCCCCCCCATCCCTTTTAAATCGACAAATACCGGAGAAATCCTTCTCGAACGCTCGAGTTAAAAGGGTGGTGGTGATTATTTCCTTATCCTCGGGTCTCCGTCTCGTCTGTCGCCGCCCGTTTGAAGCGGCTCCGCGTGCTTTGTATACGTCAGGATTATTTTCGAGGTACTTGCTCGTTAGCAGGAATTAGTCGCCGTGTGGTTTGAATCGTTACTAATGCTCGTTACTACCAGTAGTAGCTCTTCTAGTTAAGAGGGCGATTGGTGCATCCAAGTCTTACCATTTGGAGGTGTCATTCTGCCCCCGGCGGGGAAAAAGAAGCGCTCCCGCTTCTTTCCAGGCGCGACCAACCGTGGAAACGGCACGGAAAGGGTTCTTCTCCTTCGCGGCGCTTGCTGGACTGGCCGGGGCGGTGATTTGATTTGGGGTGGCAGGTCCGGAGCTCCCCCGTAACCCCGCGAGCGGGCTCGACGGGCCGGCGTCGCCGCGTACGATTCGAAGAGACAGCGCTCCTATTTTGCCGTGAACAATTGCGTGGCTTAATTTTTGGATTTTCTCTTTCTTCCCCCTGCTGTCTTTTACTAACGCATTGCTTAGATACCGTCGTTTCTAATACACCTGTCCAAAATGTTCAATCCGACTCGGAGTAACTAACGTGCCTGTATTATTTTCCGTGTAGACGCCTCTAAATTCACGCCCGTTAATCGAGACACCCTGCGCCAGCGGGATCGGGAGAAAAAATTCTAATTTCTCCGGAGTATTCGCTTCTGATACCTCGTGTCTGGATTCCTTTTACGCCGCCGTTCACCTTGTGGTGGAAGTCACACCCGTGAGGCTATTTTTAGACATTTATGTCTAGTGCCATGAACTGGGCTTGTTGTAAACGCTTCCAAGAGCGGATACGCAGCCTCTTGTAAAATCTCCTGGGCAGGAGACGCTTGCCGCAAGGTCGCGGGTCCTAAATTTAACTTTTCTTTCTGTCCCTTTGCTCGCGTGCGTTTATTTTTTATTTTATTTTATATTTTTTTCCCTCGGGAGGTGAAGCGAATTTCTCATTTTGTTTTTTTGTTTCGCTTCGTATCGAAATTCTCTTTCGTTTTGCCTGGCTGTAACAAAGCCAACCGAGACGAAGGAGGATACGAGTCGGAGAAACAGTCGAGCGCTCCGTTACGACCCGACCGTAAAAAAAAAAAAAAAGAGATGCTTGAAACCGCAGCAGGAACGAGAGTTTGTAATATCTACAATAATCGCAGCAGTAAAAAAAGAAGAATGGCTTTTCAGGAATAACGCGGCAGTTAAAATGCTTTTCTTTGGATGTGACGATAGCGTCGAAGTTGGGTTTTTATCTCTTTTCAAATGCTGTGCAAATATTTGCCGCTGCGTGATGCTCCAAAGAGGAAGTTTTCGAGGCCGAGAGAAAAGAAACGTTCGCGCTGGATCTCTCTGCGCTCCTGAATTCATCATGAGTGGAAACGAGAAGCTCTGTGGCCAAATAATTAGGATTTTTGTCGATGCCAAAGGTGGGTGCTACAATGCCCCGAGCCTCGGGGGCTTAGGAAGTCGTTACGGCGCGTGATTAAGTAACGAGGGCGACGGCCTCGTTGGTTTAGCGAAGGTAAAAGTGCGTCTCCCCGAAGTACCTCAACTCCCCGTTTATATTTTTTCATGATGATTTTACTTTGCAGGGTTCTCCCTGTAAGACTAAAAGCAGAACTGACGGCGCTTACCAGCAGCTGCATTTCCCCGTGTGTTGGCGGAAACGTTTTCAGGCTGCCGTGATTTTTTCCAACGTATTCTATTTATCGCTGCAATTATTGCCTCGCCGTTAACGAGGATTTGCCTCGGGGCTTTGTTGCCAGGTACTTGCTGTGTTTAAACATGAGTAAATGGATTCCCTAAAACAAGCTTTTGGAATTTCAAAGCATTTACTTGCAAATTTGACAACGCTAAAATGCCTTTTTATTTTTTTTTGCCTCCTATTCTTCATCTCCCTCTCTTGTCTTGACCCGTTTATGAGGAGAAGATGCTAAACCTTGAGAAGCTCCAGTGACCTTGTGCTGCAGCTTGGTTGAGCGAGGGGAAGGAAAAAAACCCCAAAGCCACAAGATTTTGCTGTGAAAATGGAACTGAAGCTCACGATGTGACCTGGTGAGGGGCGCAGCACGCGAGGACTTTTTCCGATCCTCAGCCTGCCTGCGATTTGGAGAGGAGAAAAATTTGCAAGCTCCTCGGGAGCTCTGGAAGCCTCTAATCAAGAGCTATTGTCAACGCAGCCAAACTCGATTTACATCATTTCCCCAAACTCGGCTTCTTCTGCGGTGATTCTGCAAACACTGGCTGGAGGGTAGCGTGACCTTCCCGCGCCTGCCTGGCTCACCCGGGGCCAAAGCGCTGCCTTGCCGACGTTTGGGGAAGTTTCCTGCGCGTTTTTGGGGCTGGGAGCAGCAGATTGGGATGGCGAAGAAATCCTACAGGAGGTTTTCTGCAGGTTTTTGGGGCTGGGAGCAGCAGATTGGGACGGCGAAGAAATGCTACAGGAAGTTTTCTGCAGGTTTTTGGGGCTGGGAGCAGCAGGCTGGGACGGCAAAGAAATCCTACAGGAAGTTTTTTGCAGGTTTTTGGGGCTGGGAGCAGCAGATTGGGGCGGCGAAGAAATCCTACAGGAGGTTTTCTGCAGGTTTTTGGGGCTGGGAGCAGCAGGCTGGGGCGGCGAAGAAATCCTACAGGAGGTTTTCTGCAGGTTTTTGGGGCTGGGATGGCGAAGAAATCCTACAGGAGGTTTTCTGCAGGATTTTGGGGCTGGGAGCAGCAGGTTGGGATGGCAAAGAAATGCTACAGGAGGTTTTCTGCAGGTTTTTGGGACTGGGAGCAGCAGGCTGGGATGGCGAAGAAATGCTACAGGAGGTTTTCTGCAGGTTTTTGGGGCTGGGAGCAGCAGACTGGGACGGCAAAGAAATCCTACAGGAGGTTTTCTGCAGGTTTTTGGGGCTGGGAGCAGCAGACTGGGACGGCGAAGAAATGCTACAGGAGGTTTTCTGCAGGTTTTTGGGGCTGGGATGGCGAAGAAATGCTACAGGAGGTTTTCTGCAGGTTTTTGGGGCTGGGAGCAGCAGATTGGGGCGGCGAAGAAATGCTACAGGAGGTTTTCTGCAGGTTTTTGGGGCTGGGAGCAGCAGACTGGGACGGCAAAGAAATCCTACAGGAGGTTTTCTGCAGGTTTTTGGGGCTGGGAGCAGCAGATTGGGGCGGTGAAGAAATGCTACAGGAGGTTTTCTGCAGGTTTTTGGGGCTGGGAGCAGCAGACTGGGGCGGCGAAGAAATGCTACAGGAGGTTTTCTGCAGGTTTTTGGGGCTGGGATGGCGAAGAAATGCTACAGGAGGTTTTCTGCAGGTTTTTGGGGCTGGGAGCAGCAGATTGGGGCGGCGAAGAAATGCTACAGGAGGTTTTCTGCAGGTTTTTGGGGCTGGGATGGCGAAGAAATGCTACAGGAGGTTTTCTGCAGGTTTTTGGGGCTGGGAGCAGCAGGCTGGGACGGCAAAGAAATCCTACAGGAGGTTTTCTGCAGGTTTTTGGGGCTGGGAGCAGCAGACTGGGACGGCAAAGAAATCCTACAGGAGGTTTTCTGCAGGTTTTTGGGGCTGGGAGCAGCAGGCTGGGACGGCAAAGAAATGCTACAGGAGGTTTTCTGCAGGTTTTTAGGGCTGGGATCGACAGACTGGGGCGGCGAAGAAATCCTACAGGAGGTTTTCTGCAGGATTTTGGGGCTCGGAGCAGCAGGCTGGGACGGCAAAGAAATCCTGCAGGAAGTTTTCTGCAGGTTTTTGGGGCTGGGAGCAGCAGATTGGGACGGCGAAGAAATGCTACAGGAAGTTTTCTGCAGGTTTTTGGGGCTGGGAGCAGCAGATTGGGACGGCGAAGAAATGCTACAGGAGGTTTTCTGCAGGTTTTTGGGGCTGGGAGCAGCAGATTGGGGCGGCGAAGAAATCCGGCCAAGGTGAAATGCTTTCAGAGAGCCTGAATAAAAATAAATGTGCTCTCTGCTTGAGGTGGTTCTGGTTAAGATCTTTGGAATGGGGACACCAGGAAAGTGCAGGTTGGCCCGATATTCTGAATTTCAACCCTCTTGTCCCCTCCCTTGTGCAGGGGTGCTCTCCCAGCTTTAGTTTTGCGGGCACGGGGGCAACTCTCGCAACTTCTCCCACCGCCCTCCTGCGAGTAGCGTCTTGCTCGAGATGTTGGGAAGGAGGAAAGAGCCCGTTATTGTTCGTGGAGGGTACCGATACATCGGAAAAAAAAAAAAGACTTTTGTTTCTGCAGCGTTCCTCGACGACGGGTTGGAGCTCTAAGGATGGGCTCGAGCATTTCAGCCGGGGAAGCTCCCGTTAGCGTAAAAATTGGCAGCGAGCAGCGTGTTGCTCCCCCGAATTTTCTGCTCCATTCCTAGAAAGCCTGAGCGCGCGTGAAAGTATTTTCCGGAGAGGCACCGAGCGGATGCGCCGCGATGAAGCTTTTAAATATTCCTCGCCGAAGAAATCGAAGCAGATCACCCATGAAGGATGAGTGTTTGTTGCAGCCAGGAGAAGACCTTGATCGTATATTAATGAGGGATATAATACTTAACCTTCAAGGGTGAGAGCCCCCATATAGATGCAAAAATCCCGGATCGCTGCTAAATATGCCCCGTATTTATTTGCCCCGCGCTTGGATTATAAGCTAATAATAAACAATGACGTCTGGGGGGTTAAAGAGGCTTCGTCGGAGCTGCTCCGAATCGATTAATCGGTAGCTATCGATCGCCGGCGCGTTCTATCAGTTTCGTTACGATGGCCAAAGGGCAATGCGGAGCGATTAAATCAAAAGTCATCTGATAGCTCGTGGTAATTGAATTTGTAAATGTAGTAGCTTATGTTCGTTTACTCCAAATGCGAGTCATTAATATTTGATGCGGCTGTTTGGAAAGTGAGAATTCCCCCCGGGGGCGGGGGAATTCCTGTAATTGGGGCGGGCAAACCTGTTTTACTGGGAACCCCCCTGCCCCGATGCTGGATTTGCGAATAAAAGGAAATAAATAGACCAAGTACTCTGTCCCAAAGATTTTTCTTCTGGTACCGTCAACATTTTCTTCCCTTCCTTCGCCTTTCTCATGAGCTGCGTTGGCTTTTAGCGCCGTTAATAATTCGAAAAAGGTGTTTCTTTTGTAGGAGAGGGCCCCGGCGCGTGGCTGTGCCTTCCGATTTCCAAGGTAAAACCAGCTCTGACTCAGGGGGAAGAGGTTTCACCAAGTTAAATGAACTGTCCTATCGTAAATACCGGGACGTTAAGGTTTCGGCGTCGCTTGTAACTTCTTGATTGCGTGGAGAGACGTTCTCCCGTTTGGAATAATTATTCCTTTGGATTACGCCATAAATAGCCCGCTAGGTGAGGAAGGAAGAGCGGCATTTCTCTCGGAGCTTTCAAAAGCCTCCTGATTTTTTGCTTTCCTCGGGGAAGCTAATAACGAGCGGGGAGACGAATGCCGACATTATCGGGCGAAATTAAGGTGTAAATCACCCCAAGGAGAATCTCCGCGGCGGGCGGGGAGGGGGAAATCGGATTTTTTTTTTGCGCTCGGAATTCTGCGTCACGTCTCTAAGTCTGGCGTAGCCCGTTTATTTGCCTCGTTTTTCTTCACTCGAGCGCGCGGCTGATGGTGACGGACCGGGTTAAGGGGTGTCGGACCCTGGGGAAGGGTCTGGAGAGCGAGTCTTCAAGAATATTTTTGCTAAAATCTCCACTCTTTCCTGAGGGATGTGGACAAGGTCTTCTGCGAGACGCCAACTTCTCTTATTCGTTTGGTTCCTTGTTGCCTTTCCTTGAACCTTCCTCTATGAATCGTAAAGAGGGAAGCTCCTTTCCTATCTTCTTACCAAATGTAGTTACCGATTCGTTAGTAATCTGGAAACTAGAATTCCTGACCAATTCTATTTTTTTGGCTCGTTTTTTTTCTTTCAGATTCCCAAACCGTGGCGCCTTCGTGGGAACGGCCGATGCGGAGCTGCCGTGCTTCTTCGCTGAACGCTCCAAGCTCTTCTAATAGAGAGGGTTCCCTTTCTCAGGTACGTCTTTAATCCATTTAGCACGGCCTAAGCTGATTTTCTTTGTGTCGTCCTCCGTACTTAATCAGACTTTGTGCCTTAGAAAGCGAAATATTTAAGAAGGCTGCTTTTGCTGGATCTTAATGCCGGCAAGATAAGCTGGAAGCTAAGTTTTCTCTAAACTCCCGTTGATGGGCGTTAATAAAAGATGAAGTTAGGGCGTCGTCGCGCCGAGATGATGTTTTGCCATTCCAAAAGCGCTCGCGGTGTGTTTCGTCCTCCCGTAGCCGCGCGGCGCTTGGCTCTTCCCCAGATGTGCGGCGTGAGGGTTTGTCGAACGGTGCCTTCAGCCGCTCGTGCTCGTTAATGGGCTCCCCTAATGTAGATAAATCCGCTAAATTTGTTAGTAAGATGGAGGTGGTGCCTTTTTCAGAAGAATAACGTCCCAGTTTGTTTTAATTGTGTCAGTCCCAGCTTCTTTTTATTGTCCTTTTACTTCCCTTATCTGTGCTCTGCAGTTCCCGGATTCTGTCACGTATTGATTACCGTTAGCTTCCTCCGGACTTTTTAAATGATAATTCAAAATATTTGGTTTAGCTGCTTTCCCTTTAAGGAAGACTGGCAAGAATATTATAAAGCAAAGATAGACAGGACTTTTCTTTGCTCAAACTGTGGTTTGTTGGGTATCTAAGTGTTGGGGTTTTGCTTTTCATTTTTGTAAAAAAAAAAAAAACCCACGTAACGGGGAAACTCTTTTAATCCTGTAATCGTTTTGAGCTTTTGCGAAATTGGCCCTTTCAAAGCTCTGTGTGATTACGGCGTGGAATATCCTTTCGCGTAACAAGCGTCATCAAGTCCTGAGCACTCGCGCTCAAGAAACGGGCGATTTTCAATTTTGTGGTCAACTCGTTTACGAAAAGGACCAACGTGAGAGTCTCTCCTTTCCAGGCTTTTGTCGTGGCTGCAAGATTTGGGTTGGGACGCGAAGGTTTGGGTGGAGAGGGACGCGAAGGTTTGGGTTGGGAGGGACCTGAAGGTTTGGGTTGGGAGGGACCCGAAGGTTTGGGTTGGGAGGGACCCGAAGGTTTGGGTGGAGAGGGACACAAAAAGGTCTGGGCCGCGAGGGACCCCGAGGTCTGGGCCACAAGGGACCCAAATTTATAACTTTTTATGCCTTTTAAGGCTCTTTTAATACTGCTACGGACAGTTTTGCCGTAAGACTTGAAGCGTTACCAACCTTATGGCCAGAAAACGTTTGCGCTGAAGTTTTGTCGACGAATTTCCGCGGGCACCCTTACTCTAGGGGCAGAAAGAAGCGGCCACCTGTGATCTGTGCCGTCCAGGTCGAAAGATTTCGAAGCGACGTCGAAGGAGAAGATCATCTTTTTGCGTCTCTGCATAAGGGGGTTGAGATTAGCCTCGTCGCAAAATCCTTTTGTATTCCCTCGCCTTCTCCCTCGCCTTTTCTTTTGAAGACATCTGTTTAAAACTCAGCATTTAGGCCAGGCGGGGGTCTCTTGATTGCACAAGCATCCTCCTGCCTCTCTGATTCAGCCAATTAAGGGCTCAGGTTTTTAATGCTACTTATTGGGTGGCACAATTTGCCGCACGCCAAGAACTGAGTTCGTGCCCCGCTTGGCGCCGAGTGGTTTATTTGGCACGTTTGTCATTCAAAAAATCTTTAATTAACTGCGGTCGTGGCGTTTGTTTTCCCTGGGCATGGGAAAATGGAAACAAGCAGCAAACAACGAGGATCAATTGTTAAGTTAAACTGGTTTTGCTGTTTTCACCGTAGGGTCTTGTTCTGCTGCTCGTGGCTGGGACGCTGTTTTCTTGTGGCTCGTGTAGATTCTAGGAAAATACGGGGTGTGACGCTGCTGCTTTTAGTGTGGGAGTGAATCAGAAATAAGTCTTAAGGTGCCTGGATTAAGTCTGAGTTAACCAGGATTGGGTCTGAGTTAACCAGGGTTGGGTCTTAAGGTACCAGAATTAACTCTGAGTTAACCAGGGTTGTGTCTTAAGGTGCCAGGGCTGGGTGTTAAGATGCCAAGGTTGGATATTAAGATGCCAGGATTAAGTCTGAGTTAACCAGGGCTGGGTCTTAAGGTGCCAGGATTAAGTCTTCAAGTGCCAGGATTGGGTCTTGAGGTGCCAGGATTGGGTCTGAGTTAACCAGGGTTGGGTCTTAAGGTGCCAGGGTTGGGTCTTGAGGTGCCAGGATTTGGTCTAAGGTACCAGAATTAAGTCTGAGTTAAACAGGGCGGGGTCTGGAGGTGCCGGGCTTGGGTCCTGAGGTGCCAGGGTTGGGTCTTGAGGTGCCGGGGTTGGGTCTTAAGGTGCCAGAATTAAGTCTGAGTTAACCAGGATTAGGTCTTAAGGTGCCAGGGTTGGGTCTTAAGGTGCCAGGATTGGGTCTAAGGTACCAGAATCAAGTCTGAGTTAAACAGAGTGGGGTCTGGAGGTGCCAGGCTGGGGTCTGGAGGTGCCAGGGTTGGGTCTGGAGGTGCCAGGATTAAGTTTAAGGTACCAGAATTAAGTCTGAGTTAACCAGGATTGGGTCTTAAGGTGCCAGGGTTAAGTCCAAGTTAACCAGGATTGGGTCTGGAGGTGCTGGGATTGGGTCTTGAGGTACCAGAATTAAGTCTGAGTTAACTAGGGTTGGGTCTGGAGGTGCCAGGGTTGAGTCTTAAGGTGCCAGGGTTAGGTCTTAAGGTGCCAGGATTAAGTCTAAGGTACCAGAATTAAGTCTGAGTTAACCAGGGTTGGGTCTTAAGGTGCCAGGGTGGGTCTTAAGATGCCAGGATTAAGTCTAAGGTACCAGAATTAAGTCTGAGTTAACCAGGGTTGGGTCTTAAGGTGCCAGGATTAAGTCCGGGTTAACTAGGATTGGGTCCGTAAGGTGCCAGGATTGGGTCTTAAGGTGCCAGGATTAAGCCTAAGGTACCAGAATTAAGTCTGAGTTAACCAGGGTTGGGTCTTGAGGTGCCAGGGTTGAGTCTTAAGGTGCCAGAATTATGTCTAAGGTGCCAGAATTAAGTCTGCGTTAACCAGGGTTGGGTCTTAAAGTGCCAGGATTAAGTCCAGGTTAACCAGGATTGGGTCCGTAAGGTGCCAGGATTGGGTCTTAAGGTGCCAGGGTTGGGTCTTAAGTTGCCAGAATTATGTCTAAGGTGCCAGAATTAAGTCTGAGTTAACCAGGGCTGGGTCTTGAGGTACCAGGATTAAGCCTGAGTTAACCCGAATGGGATCCCAGGGTGCCAGAATTGGGTCTAAGGTACCAGTCGAATTGTGTCGGGGTAAGATTTGGAAATAAATCAAAACCCCAACTTTGCGTTACGCTCAAACTTATGACTAGGCGGAAAGGACCGCGGCCTAAATGCGGTGATCTTGAATCCGTTAGTCTAATCAAAGCCTTAATCTTCTCAAATTCCAGCTAACGGGTCTTATCATTAAACCCCCAAACCCTGCCGGGATGCCGAGCAAGGAGCGCGGTGGCCGGAGCTCGGGTACCTTGGCAACGGTTGGGCTGCGAAGGGCCGAAATAGGCCGATTTAAAAATGAAACCGAAACCAAAAATACGACGAAACCGCGCGCTGCCGTAAGGTCGCGGCGGCTTCTCCGGCGTCTTTCCTCGTGGCTCCGCTTGGAAAACGAAGCAAACGTGCTGCTGCCGAGAGCTGCTCCTGGCGCCCGCTAAAAGCCTCGAAGTATTTTTCTGCCTTCCCTCGCCTCGAAACAACTGAATAACCTCCTGCTGGAATAGGATGAGCTTTACTTATTTATTTATCCGAAGCGAAAAATCCTTCGGGGAGTTGTTTAGAGCTGCTGCTGAGCTAAACCGGAGATATTTCTTAGCTTTTCTGCTTCTTTTATTTCGACAACTCCGTTGACCGTCGCTGTTCTTTTTTTTTTTGATTTGCTTGTCTTGTCGTTCTCCAGTTTCATCTCTTTTCCCAACAGGAGAAACCAATTCCTATTTAGCCAACGAGCCGCTCCAATCCTTACGTCGTTTTTCCGTATATTTCAGCATCTCATCCTCTTCTTTTTAACCTCCGCCGCCGTTCCGAATCGCGAACCGTTTCCTTTTTCTGCGCCCCCGATGTGATTTGAAGAAGTTAAGACTCCCCTTAAATCTGCCGTTCCTCGACGCTCAGGTAGCGAGATAAATTTTAAAGATTATTTCGCTCCCAGTTGAACCAGATGCGATAATTATTCGACCCGTGCGGAGCAGAGAACAGTGGGGATGAGCAGACGACGCGCGATAACGGGGCCTCGAACCCACGGAGCAACGCGGAAAACGAAATCCTCCCTTTCTCCTTCCGGTTTACTCGCTGGGTAACACCTAGATTAGCCTCCGCGGGCGGACAGAAATAACGAGCGTTTTGATGAAGACGAGCTGGAACGGGGCCAAACGCTAATAAAATTAAAAAAGAACCCGGGCTCTTGAAATTAAATGAATCGTCTGCGTAACGAGGAGAGAAAAAAAGAAATTTGAATTAGCCGAGCAGTGCCCCGAAATGAAACATTAGTAATCTTTACGACTGGAAACCTCTAAGAATGTTGCGAAGAAATTGTCCCCTTTTCCATTAACGCTTGATTTAGCCGCGAGCCGCAAAATCGTTTCGGGGAAAGAGTTATCACGGGCGCGACGTCGAGGCCTCGGCGGTGGCGTCTTCTGTCTACGGGCTCCGAAGACGGCGAGACAATGGGATGGTTGCGGCGTTAAATTGAATTTCTGGAGGGCGGTGGGTGATCCTCTTATCAAATTTTAACTCGGAATATCGCTTGCTGGAAGAGGTTGCCTAGAGAAGTTGGGGATAACCCTTTCCTGGAAGTGGTTTAGTGGGATGAGATGATTTTTATGGTCTTTTCCAACCCAACCCGTTCTAGAAGTATCTATTTTGTACGTTCTAACGAGCGTTGGGGCTGCCTTTGCTGGGTTTCTTTGGGTTTTCCGTGTCGGTACGTTGCTACAGCTGCCCCGAGAACCTTAAACGATGGCTTTGGAGTAGGAGGAGCTTCTCAAAAGCGGTGAGAATGGCCGAGAGTTAGAAAAATGTGATTATTACCAACTTTTCTCAGTACTATCGTGGACGCTTTGGAAGAATTTTGCTTTCGGCTGGTGAGAAGAAAAAGCCATTTGTTCATTAGCTCATCAACTTGGTGAAATCTCGGAACTTTTCCTCCTTTCCTCATTCTTGTCTTGCCAGATTTCGACTTCCGAATCCAACAGCGGACGTCTTTAGCTGCGACGTGGCGATTAGCGGCTCGATTCGCTTCTGCGACCTTGCAATTAGCGGCTCGATTCGATTCCGGCGCGAAGCTGTGCAGAAGGGTTGTTTTTTGCGGACGGGGATAGCGCCGTGAATCAAAAACCCGGGCGAGGGACGCGAAGGGGAAGCTTTTCACCCCCAAACGTCACCTCTAGTACCTGCCGGGGCGTCTCTCGGAGGCAGAGCGGGGCGTCTGTCGCTCCCTGCCCTTAATTGCTCCCCGAGTGACCGATTACCGACCGGGAGGTGATGGTAACGAGCCCCACGCACGGCTCCCCGGTAGGGGAACGCACCGTGACGCCGCTCGGTCCGAAAAATTCAACCGCCTCGCGCGAAAAGGACGTGCCCCGCGGGGGGTCAGGAGAGGGTTTGACCTTGGGAAAGGTAAATGAACAGTTGGAAATACGGGAGGAGGAGGAGGAAAATTGCCTTTTAATGAAGCCAAGCACCAAGACAGCCTGAGGGGAGAGATTTTTTTTTGGTTTTTTTGAATTGAAATGAAGCCCCCCGAGGAAACCTGAAAAGAAAGGATTAGGTACAGGAAGCAAAAGCAGCCTGAGGAAGGTGTGAAGCTGGCAGGAAAAGAGGATTTTTAAACCCGCCTTTAGGTGGTGAGAACGGCAGAAGCTGCGTGTGTTGGGATGGATGACAAAAACCCGGCAACCGAGACCGTGTTATTTGGGGTTTTTTTTTGTTTTTAAATAATTCTGAATTTATCCTGACTTCTATTTTGCATTCGCCTTTGGACGAAGCAGTTTTTTCTGCCCTCCTCGTATCTGCAACATTGTGAGTCTGAGTAGTTGGAGCAAAGTTGGAGTAAAGTGTCACAGGGTGTTATTTGTGGAGACAAAAATAAGAATCCATTTCCTTTGCGCTTATTTTTTTTTTTTTTCCGGTCTCTGAAAAGTTGGTTTCTCTGTCCACCTAAGAACTTTGAAGATTTTACTCTTCCTTTTAACGGAACTACAAGCACGCGGGAGTTTCATCTCCTCGCCCGTCGTGTGGATCCGACACGCGTGGGTTCCGTAATAAAAACGAATTAACGGAATTTTGCGAGTTTATTAAAAAAAAAAAACGAAGGGACTGAACCGTACGAGCAAGTAACACACCCAATATGTTAAATATCGGCTTCTGGTGAGGAAGGAAGGCCGTTCCCCTTCGGTTGTTATTTACGGAGGGCTGCTAATTAACAACAAATTGAATATATAATGGGAATATATGATGGCCGCTCGGGTGCGTAGGAGGAGCTCCTGCTCTTGTTTCGCTTGGAAGGCAAAGCGCAAATCCGAAGTGTCGCGATGGTGGGCGCAACGTCACGTGGCAGCTCGTGGGCGCCTGCCTCAACCAGTTGTTTTTTTTTCATTTTCTAATCTGACTCCTTCAATTCGTACGTAACCTTGATGCTGGGCTTTAGAATTGAGCGCGTCGCTTCGTTTAGCTCATGACTGCAGTTGGAAAACCGGAAAAAAAAATCCTAAATATAACGACACCAGCCCAGGGAATTGAGGTTTTTCTCTTTAGTGGCCACTGGGAAATGTGATTTGAGGAACATTGCGGTGAAGTAGTTGGTTAAATCAACGTTTACTTGGCGTCCCACACTTCCACAGGATCTTTTTTCTGATTTTAACCGTTGTGTAAAAGAGCATCCTTGCCAAACACGCTCAGCTTAACACCTCTGACAACCCGTCAGTCCTTTTTTTCCCCCCCGTCACGAAGCGCGATCTCGCGACCCCGCTGCCGAAACGCTGGCAGGGACGACAGGTGGTGGTGTCGGCGAGGAGGAGAAAGCAAAATAGGCTTTGCTTGAAGGGATTCCTCCCTGTTCTAGAAGTTATTTTCAATTCGATAGCACTTATCACAGCTGATGGTTGAGCCGCGCGAACGAAAGAGTGAAGCGCGCTCGAAGGGAACGTCAAAATGGCTTGAAAAGAGGGTGAGAATATTAACGACGTGAATTGAAAACCACGGGACTACCCTGCGTTAATGGCTCGGCTTTACCGCGGCGTCGACCCCAACAGAGGGAACCTCTGAATGTCTTTTATTTAGATACATGACTGGGAGCAGAAACCTTCCCGACATCACTTGAAAAAGCGACCGCGGACGTCCCCGGCGGAGCTTCCCGGCGAGAAGGGAACCGG
This sequence comes from Trogon surrucura, assembly GCA_020746105.1. Classification (NCBI taxonomy): domain Eukaryota; kingdom Metazoa; phylum Chordata; class Aves; order Trogoniformes; family Trogonidae; genus Trogon; species Trogon surrucura. The sequence goes on from CM036658.1 coordinate 86,501,361, forward strand.
CGCGGCGTCCTCCGACGGCACAAAGCCCCTCGCGCGGGTTTGGGCAGGAAAATACGCCGCGCTGGGAGGTGAGGGTGCTCTGCCGGGAGTCTCCCGTTCCCCGCGGCGCTGGGCCGGCCTCCTGCCAGCTCCGCCACGAGTTTTAGGAGGGCTCTGTTTGGCGCAAAGCGGGATTTGCCAGGTTTAACAAAACCCGCGTGGGGTTTATACCGGCTCGTGAGCCTGGGGTCTTAGCTGAAAGCAGAGAGCTTTGTGCTGGAGCTACAAATTTGAGCTCTACTTGCCTCGTCGGCGGGATCAAAATACGCTCGCTCTTCCCTCCGGCAACCGCGACGACGAAACGAGTCGGCACCGAGACTTAATATTTGGTGCTAACGGCTGAAGAGATTCGAAACTTGAACTAAAGCCAAAGGGAGCACGCGGCAAGCCGGGCCCAACTTAGCGTGGGCGCGAGCTGCCGAGTCGGAGAGTTTAAATAGAGCGTCCGGCTCCAAAATGTTTGGCGTTCAATTGATCGTCTCCGTTCGATCCGACTGCGGCGGGAGCCTGGGTGTTTAGTTGCCTTTTCTCTTAAGAGCGAGGGACGTGGGACCAGTAAAACCAGTACTACCAGTGAGCGAAGGGGCGCAGCACAGCATTGGGGCATTTTCCCTTCCATTTATTTCTTTCTTTTTCTTGCTAGGGTGGTTTACGCTTGCTTTTAATTATTGAACCTAAAGCTCCGATCGTTGATCTTCCCAACCTCCTGCCGTTTGGGATGTTTAAAAGAAGCGGGAGCGATAGCGTACGTTAAACCGGAAGATATTTATCTCAAGGGTGCGGGACCGGGAGAGGAATAATGAGAGATTTTTGGTGGGAGGGGGAAAAAAAAAAGAAGGTTTTGCTGGAAGGAGGTGGTGATTAGGTGCAAACCCAGGGAGCGCAGCCTCAATCCAGCGTTGCTCGACGGCCGTGGCTTCTCCTGCCGCGTTGTCTGAATCCGGACGAGCGGATGTGCAGTGGACGTGGTCTATCTGGATATCAGCAAGGCCTTTGACACCGTCTCCCACAGCATCCTCATAGGTAAACTGAGGAAGTGGGGTCTGGATGAGCAAGTAGTGAGGTGGGTCGAGAACTGGTTGAAGGGAAGGAGCCAGAGAGTCGTGGTCAATGGGGCAGAGTCTGGCTGGATGCCTGTGTCTAGTGGGGTCCCTCAGGGGTCAGTGCTGGGGCCGGTGCTGTTTAATATATTCATCAATGATCTGGATGAGGGATTAGAGAGTGTTGTCAGCAAGTTTGCTGATGATACGAAATTGGGAGGAGTGGTTGACACCCCAGCAGGCTGTGCAGCCATTCAGAGAGACCTGGACAGGCTGGAGGGCTGGGCGGGGAGAAATCTGATGAAGTTCAACAAGGGCAAGTGTAGAGTTTTGCACTTGGGAAGGAACAACCCCATGTGCCAGCACAGGTTGGGGACTGACGTGTTGGGGAAAGGGACCTGGGGGTGCTGGTGGGCAGCAGGATGGCCATGAGCCAGCAGTGTGCCCTCGTGGGCAAGAAGGCCAAGGGCATCCTGGGGTGTATTAGAAGGGGAGTAGCAAGTAGGTGGAGAGAGGTCCTCCTGCCCCTCTGCTCTGCCCTGGTGAGGCCACATCTGGAATGTTGTGTCCAGTTCTGGGCCCCTCAGCTCCAGAGGGACAGGGAACTGCTGGAGAGAGTCCAGCGTAGAGCCACAAAGATGGTGAAGGGAGTGGAGCATCTCCCTGGTGAGGAAAGGCTGAAGGAGCTGGGGCTCTTCAGCTTGGAGAAGAGGAGGCTGAGGGGTGACCTCATGAATGTTTATAAATATGTCAAGGGGGAGTGTCAGGAAGACGGAGCCAGGCTCTGCTCAGGGATGTCCATTGACAGGACAAGGGGCAATGGGTACAAGGTGGAACACAGGAGGTTCCATAAAAATATGAGGAAAAACTTTTTCACTGTGAGGGTGACCGAGCCCTGGAACAGGCTGCCCAGGGAGGTTGTGGAATCTCCTTCTTTGGAGACTTTCAAACCCACCTGGACGCGTTCCTGTGCGCTCTGCTGTAGGTGGTCCTGCTCTGGCAGGGGGGTTGGACTAGATGATCTTTGAGGTCCCTTCCAACCTCTAACATTCTGTGATTCTGTGAAAGGCAACGATGTTTAAAAAGCCGGAGGAGCTGAAGGCACAAAAGGTCAAAAAAACGACTTCTGGTCGGTTCAGGGCTACCGCGAGCGGAAAAACGATGCGGCTCCGAGCAAGGCGGAGCGTGCAAAATCCATCTGTGCGCGTGACGCTCCCTTTTGTGCGAGGAGCCGCGTGCGGCGTAAGGAAGCACAAAGCGAGGCGATTAAGGGAAAGCTCGACGCCACATGGGCCTCGGAGCTGCGACCGGGCTGAAAGGTTGACGGAGCGTCCCGGGGGAAACGGTCTGGGTTGCGAAAGAAGTGAAAAAGCCGCAGGTTGAGCGCGGAGGGGGGAAAACCCGCGGGCGAGAGAATTGGAGCTGGAGGACGAGCACAGGGAAAGGAAAGTTTGCGAGCGAATCGAAAAAAACCCAACCTCACGTTGTATCTTTAAATTTGCGTTACAGCTGAGCTCCACGGACAAAAATAGGTGGAATGCAAAGAACAGCCCCGATTTTTAAGATTTTGGGGGATTCAACGGCATCAGTTGCTCCTTTTAGTCATCTCCCGCGTTACCGTGGCTTCCTCGAGGTTGCAAATTCTCCGTTTTGCCACAGTTAATTTCTCTTTCGGCGCCGGGATTTCTTTTTCCGGCGGTTTTCAGGTAGCGAAACGCTTTTTGGATGCTGGCGCTCGAATACGATGGCTTGGGCGGGAAGTGAAGTTTGATGTCGGGCTGTTTAAATTGAATTTTAAAGGAAATACGTGATGGCAGGAAAGTGGAAAATTGGGGCTGACCTCCAGCCTCACTGACTTTTTTGGCTTTTGCCGTAGGAGAAACATCAGTGAATTCAATTAACGTCGATGAGGAACTGACGGTTCTTTTCCAAAAGAGTTTCTCTGGGTCGTCTCGCTCTGCACCTTCTAAATATTATCCACATAATTGTTGCCTCGTCCACCTACGTGAGAAGTTATTTTGCTTTTCCAAGCGCTTTTGATTGCTTCTCCATCCCAGGACTTCTCCAAAGACTCACCGGCTGCGTCAAGACGGGGATGCTCCATGGGATGAGCATTTCTCTTTGCAGCTGTAGTTTTGCAACCGTAAAAAAAACCCAAAAACCTCCCCAGAAAGTCGCGTTTGCGCCCGAGCTTTGAAACCTCTCACCCTTTTCGGGCTGTTCGCCTCCGCCGCCCACTTAAAAAAGGTGGCCGAGCCTCGAGCGAGTCGTTCTTTGGACAAGAAACGCGAAGAATTTCCATGTCGTGGCTTCATAGTCAAGAGTTTAATAGCTGGGAAAAAATAATATAAGTCTCTTGGTTCACCTGGAAGCCATCACTTGTGGTTTTTTGCATTGGTACGAAGGCGTCTCTCATGAATTCACAGAGTATATTTAAAAATAAGAATGTGTATATGTAAAAAAAAGACCGTATATGTATGAAAAAAGAGCGTATATGTATAAAAAAAAGGTGTATATATAAAAAACCCGCTGATCCCTTTTCCTCCCGATGCCAAAATCCGTATTTTCCGCAAGTCCGGCTTTAGAGAAACTCTAAACAGCTCCTTGTACACCCGCCCGCTGTAGGAGAAAATACTTTTGTTGGTAATCGAGGTGTAATAATACGAGGAAAGAAGTTTCAAAGTGCAAGCGTCTGGTCTTGCTTCTCCTAACTGCGAATTCCTCGAGGTAAAATATCTTTTTTTGCCGTCTGCTTTTTGCTTCCGGGGATTTCTGGTGAGCTCCGAAAGGGCAACAAATTTGACTTTTCCCGCGCCGAGGACGAATCTCAAGGTTTTTGGGAAATACGTGATTGATTTCCAATTAATCCAATTAATTTTGTTTCTCGTAGCCTGGTATAAATCAGGGTCACTCCTCCCTTGCTCTATAGCTGCCTTAGAGTTGGTTTTGCCACCCTTTTTGGAGTTTATTGCGACTTTTGATCGTTTTCCCTGCCCTCTGTTCCCTCTGTGATTTATTTTCTTCACCGACTCCATTCCCATCATCTCTTTCACCCCTACAGATGAGCAACGAGCCGCTCTCATCCAGATCACGCTGGGCTGGAATCGTCTCCTCCTCTTCGTTTCTTTAATCGTTCTTAAATTACGTCGGCGCATTTGCATGCGAAGAGCTTTGTGATCTTTGTTCCTTAAGGGCCCATCTGCTCCTGCGGCTGATTTTTCTTTTTTTAACCCCTCCACCTGAAGTTTCGACGCCACGGGAGCGCGGAAGAAATCACAGCGACGTCGCAGAAGGAGGGTTATGGCGCTTGCAGGCGAGGTTCTCGCTCGGCGAAAGTAAAAAATCCGAGTGTTTTTGGCTCCGTGTGTCGCCGAGTGGATTTTTTTCTTCCAAAACAACTCCGGTACGTTCTTAAGTCTTGAGATCCGAGACTGTTTAAAGCAGAACAATATTCACGAGGCAGCTGTTTTTGTTAGTTTTTGGAGAAACTAAGCGATCTCAAAAGGAAGTTTGAGCCTCGACTTGCTACAGCCGTAGTAAGAAATTGCTCCCGTCATTAAAAATTTGGGGAAAAATAACGCACTGGTGAAAAAAAGAGTTTGCTTGGTGTTCGCGTTGGGTTTTTTGTTGGTTTTTTCCCTCCTGGCGTTGCTTCTGAGGAACTTCCAGGAGTCAACGATGCTCGGTGGGACGCGGCTTTTTGCTCGTCGCCTCTTTCATGCGTGAACTCGGGAGAAAAAGCGGACGTCTCGATCTGCAAGTACCTTTTTTCTCGGTACTACGCATCCTCCTCCTGTCTGCGTGGAAGCAAATTCTCTCCTGACGCCCCTCAGAAGTTGGAAGAGTAATAAAACCTCGCCTTGACTTTCCTCCCGATAATTCAAGCTCTTGCTGTCCTTCAGCTGTCATTGGAGCTCCTGGATCTCCTGGAAACGTCCTTTTTTTTACATTTATACACAGATTTCATTTGTTATTGTGGCGCTTTGCTTCTGAACTAACCCCAGAGCAATACTTTTGACAATATTTTAGGCTTTGATGATATTATCTCTTCTCTGAAACGAGAACGAGAGAGACGAGTTAGCGGTTTTGTTTCTGAAGGACGGCGACTCTATTATCCCGAAAACGCGCAGGAGTCCTTTCGGAGACGCTCCCTCCGGCCGTGGCAACGCCCGAAATCGATGCCGCTGATTCATCCCTGACATAACTGGGGATGATGGCAGCTGGCCTCGCGCCCTCTCTCCCGAGCTCACTGTTTTGGAGTACAAAAAAAACCAATAAATCTCGCCCTCGGTGCGTTCTGGTCGCTCTTTCTGAAGCAGTTGGGTAACAAACACTGTTGGAATTGAAATAGAGCTCGGTTGGCAACAGAGGAATTTTTCACGGGAGGCTTAGGGAGGATAAAATTTGTGAGGCTCCATCGATCCTTCCTCTGAGAAGTTTGCCCTTAGGTGGACTCCGCGCCGCGATTTTTGGCGAAATTCGGTTTGCAAAGATCCTGAGAGAACCCGCAGAGCGGATAAACCCCTTCGATTCGGCCCCTGGTTGGTTCGTGAGCTTCTTCCAAGCAGGGACTTGCTTAGATCTCTGGGGTGAGGTGGAAGAGGGATTTCTTTGAGGTTTTCGTGGTGCTACAAAAAGAGTCGGGAGAAGGGGAGCTGAAATTCATCAAGTAGTATCGTCAGTCCTGGAGTTTGCGACGGAGAGAATGGTTTCTCTGATTTTTACGCTGCGCGTTGACTCTTCTTTTCTGTCGCTCTGCCCTGCTAGGTCTGCTGGCCGAATCCCACGCGTGTTTTATTCCTTTGGGAAGCGAAACCTCGAGACACGAGCTGATCCACTGCAGGCTTTTCTCCTCCGGTTCATTTAGCGGCCGCTCAAATCGCCTCCTGGGCGAGCCGTGTCTCGCTGGATCGACGTTTTCCAGCTGGAAGGATACAGCCCGCGAATGAAAATGGAAAAGAGGAGCTGAAAGAGAAGTTGGCTCCGCAATTCCTCACGTAGGCTGAGGCTCAGGACTCGGTTTCTTTTTCTTCTGACACCTTGGGTAAGTTGCTTAAGCCGCTGGAAACGAGGAGCCGCTGCGTCTGTGTCCTCTGTTTCTCCTAATTGATCTTTCGAGGTTCCTTTCCAACCTTTGAGCTTGTGTGATTCTGTAATTCTCCGTCGTCCTGTGCAGCTCAGTCATCCCGTGCGTGTGCTGCAGCTCCTTCCCCAGCGGGAGGGGAGCCAAGGAGGTCGCTGTGGCAAAGAGGCTCCAGAACTATCGTAAAAAAAAACGCCGATTCCGAGCGCGCGTTTGCACAGCTTTAGCCAACTGCTCGAGTACAGAGAGAGCGCGGACCTTGTTCTTGAACCTACCCTGCGGGTCAGATTCCGGTCAAGTAGCTCCGAGGAAATCGATGGTGTTTGTGTGTGTGAGCACCGTTGCTCAAATTGAAAATTTTGCTCCGATTTAACAGCTCCGACGGAAATTGGAGCCAAACGCGATTTGGCGACTGGGCTACTTCTCTGCAAAATCATCGGGGCTCCATCCGGAACTGTGGCAGGGAGGGGAACGATGCTTTTCCCTCCGCATCAGGCTTAAATCTCAGTCTAAAATCTAAGACTCTGCCTGTAAGGAGAGCAAAAGAACAAGAGCTGAGCTGTCGCGGACGACAGCAGACGTAGCCCCGTGGGTCAACCCGCTGTGGCATCTCCTGCCCCGTGCGGTCTCAGCATTGAGCATCAGCCAATTTTTTTTGCCCCGTGCTGGTTCTTGGTGCGCTCCGGCTGCTTAGCGCTGACCCGACAGCGCGGAGCAGCCAAAAATGTGTTGAAGCGGCTCTCGAAAATTACCTTTGGGCAAAAGAGGAGCTGGAGAGCTTGACAACCCGCCACGTCTGGACACCGTTTGGCCAAAGCAGAAAGTTCCGACTCTTCGTTGTCTCTTTTCTCCTGCTCTAACTCTCCGCTTTGGACTCTTTAAGACTCATCTGCAGAAATCAAATATTTTTTTTCCAAATAAACTGGTGTCCTTTTAGTGGCATCTCAAGCACGGGGAGATCTGTACAGGCTCGGTTCTGCTCTGTGCAACGTTGCTGAGCTCGGATTGATGGACTGATGCGACGTATCGCACGTGCAAATGAGAAACCCTCTATTAATTTTGGGTCCTCTCCAGTTATTCCCCCCTAAATCTTTCTGATCCTGCAGTATTGAGTTGGATTTGTGGAAAATGAGCCGTGGGTCATGTTCAAGTGTCCGTGGCCGGGTCAGCTGATCTTTCTTCGCTTCGTTGCCGTTGACCAATTCCTTAAATGTTTTGTCAAAGGCAGGTTTTGTCAGAGACTGATGGCTGGGTTTGGTTGGCGATAATAAATGTCCAAGTGCGACGGAGCCGAGAGCTGGTTATTAGGAAACCTTTTGAAAACCAGAGGTCGATGGGGTGAGCTCGAGACTTGGCTTGAAGCTGGCTTCAGCCAACCTCGGGCGCCGCCAGCGGTGACCAAAAGCCGACATTTGTTATTTCAAGCCCATGAAAAGCACTTGGCTCGACTCAATTCCAGCGCTGAGTCGGTTCCGGGAGAAAACGCAACGCGTGGCCGAGCAGGAAAGCGGGTGGCGACGCCGCCGTCCTGCCACGGAGTCCTCAAAATAACTTTTTTCTGACTGATCTGATGCAGCTGTTGGAGGGAATGAATGAGTTCATGGGTGAACAGCCGCTAATTTAACAACTGCAATCAGTAATTTAACAACTACAGCTTATGTCCTCCTGGTGAAGCTTTTTCTTTCCTTTTTTCTTTTTTTTTTGGGACACGTTTTAGGAATGTGAGACCGTGAGGGCTCTCGTGCTCTGCTTTTACGTCTCAGGCTTTCACGTAATCATCGTTTCATCTGGATTAAATCATCGCAGCGTGTGTGAGCCTGGCTTCTCTTTTCTCATGGGCTCACGTTGCGGTTTAGGTTGGGTATGAGGAAAAATTTCTTTAATGAAGGAGCGGCGAAGCGCAGGAACTGGGCAGAGGTGGAGTCTCCATCCCTGGAGGCATTTGAAAAATGTGGGGACGTGGTTTAGCGGTCGCGGCGGTGTTGGGTTGATGGTTGGACGTGATGATCTTAGAGGTCTTTTCCCAACCTTAGCGATTCTCTAAATCTCTCGAAGAGTCGCGTGTACGTGTATTTATGGGCGTGTTCAGCCATAAAACCTGTTCTGTACGAGCAATACGAAGGTGGATTGCGAACGATACAGAAACTGGAAAGAGGGTTATTAACCCTTGGAGTAACTTTCCCCCTTGCAAAGTGTCTTTTTCCCCAAATCTTGACTTTTTACAGTGGAGTAGTTTTATTTGAGGTATAAACATCATGGTTTTTTTTAACGAAGCAGGCAACCCGGTCGTTATTTGTTTTATGTTTCGGCTTTTTCCGTACGCCAAAAACGTTTGCGCTGGGAGTTCATCGCCGCGAAACCCCAGCTGGGGGGGGTAGAGACAGATGGGCTTTCTGACCTCCGGGGAGGCAATTTGAGATGGCCGAGAAGTACGTTAACGGAATAAATTCCACGCAAATTACCGTTAAGTGACTAGCCCGGGGTTGTTGACCTTTCCATCGCCGCGTTTTTAAGCTTTGAAGTCAACAAATGAACGGGGATAAGCGAGGGGGCGCTGAAGGGAACGAGGGGTTGAGAAGACGCCGCCGCGTCGATGAGTTAAGGTTTAAACCCTTTTTTTTTTTTGAAGAAGATGCTCCTAGAAACGGCGACGAGAAGGCGAGGCGGCCCAAAGGAAGGGAAAATACACGTTGAGTAACAGATGTGCAAAACCAGCGGAGGCCGGAGACGTAGGGATAAAAGCATGCGGTAATTAGAAGGTAAAGATCCGAGCGCGTGGCAGATGCCAGAGGAGCTAATCAGGTCTTAAGGGCGAAAAAAAGCGAGAGGATTAGTTAAAATGGGGCGAGAGAATGGTTTCGTTAGACAAAGCCTTTTGTAAAACCTCGTTTTGAAACATCGCGTCCGGCGCTGGGTTTAACGAAGGATATTCGCGCTATCACCAGAGCGTAAAGGCGGCGTTACGTGGCTTAGCGAGGCTTTAGGGGGAGGAAGAGAGAAGCTCCAAGAGCCACCTCGACAAAAATGACTCGGTTGCGTTTTTTTTTGAGGCTCGAGAGCCCGAGGAAGGAATCCCAGCGCTCCCCGAGAACACGTAGGAGATGACCAGATCCACTTTGTTGGACCAGACGTCACATATTGTCGCTACTAAGAAAAAAAAACTTCATGTAATTATTTGCTCTTCTTTTTTTGGGGGGGGAAAGACACAGATTTTTCTTTATTCCTCCAGAGCAGACGTTAGATGGCGCAGGTAGATATTGGGATTTTGATTATGTTTGGTCATTGTTCTTCAAACCAACCAGAATCGAGCTTGTTTTACCAAGATGGAAAAAGGAGGGGGAAGAATCATTATCATCTTGATGAGTTTTTTACATCCACACCCAACAACGGCCTGTTCAATTCTGAACGAGTAATCGACACGCACCTTTTGTCTTTTTTTCTTCTTTTTTTCTTGCTTTTACCGCGACCCCGTAGTAAAACGCGGAACGGGCAATTAATAATTTGCATTAGCTCGCAGGCTCGCCGTGTTATCGAAACGTGCTTGCGCATGCAGGGGGAAAAAACAACCTCCCAGCGGTCCGCAGGGCATGGGCCTTCAAGAAAAAAACACAAATAAGCTTCATTTTTTGAATCCCGTGAGCAAAGGAAGAGCCCGTTAGAAAAGTCGAGGCGCCAGCGACCAGCGTCCGCTATTTTTTGCAGTTATTTTGGTTTTTTTTACGCGAGGCATGCAAAAAATTTCGTGGTAGGAATCCCTGCTTCTGCATCGAGGTGTACATATAAAAATTCATACTCACGAGCGTGAAAACCAGCGGCGTGAGGTAAAGTGAAACGAAGAGCAAAGAAAAAAAAACAATCTTTTTTTATTTTTCTGATTCTAAAGGGCGTCGGTTGGTTGGTCGGTTGGTCGTTCATGAGGGAAGATCAGCCTGGGATGAAAGGGATTTCTTTTTTTGCGCCTTCCTTTCCCGACCGTGCGTTAAGAGCTCGTAATCCGCACGTTTTTAGGCAGACGATGCCGCAAAGCGTAGGCTGGACTCGCAGATTTTTCCTGGTGGTCCTCCCGGCGTGGCGGCGACCTTTTGGCTTTTCCCTCCTCCCCGGATCGTTTCTTCTCGGTGTATTTTCATCTTTTCCTCCCCGGCGAAGGAGACGGTTTAGCGGAGCGCTCCGCTCAAGAAGAGGAACGCGGTGATTTGTAAATCCCGCTGACGGTGGCGAAGAGGAGAGCACATTTCTGAACTTGCCTACCTGCTGCTTTGACGGCATCGGTGGGGCAAATCGTGCCAAAAAGAGCCCCGTCTGCAAGTCCGAGGTTGGTGACCGCCCAACCTGCGGCATCAGGGAGGGGAATAAAGCTGCGGCATCATCTAACTTGATATCTGCGGGCGTTATCCGGAGAGTAGTTAATGCATTCGCGTTACCGCGCTGCCTTCTGTAGGATTCAATATATCGAAGTGTTACTCAATCTATTTTCTCTTGAGTTGGCCGTAACCCCCGGTATTAACCTTTCCTTCTTTAGCGTGCGCTGGAAGGAGAGAACAGACAGCAAATAGCGATCTGCCGGCGATCGGGTGGCGAACGTCGACGTGTTCGCAGATGCCTTGGAACAAACTTTGAGTGGGTAGAGTTCGCTAATAAATGAGGATATTCGTCTCTCGTGTCACTCAAAGAGTTGCTTGCGAAAAGCAGTTACGCCTTCGCCTCGCAATCTCTCAGCTCCCTGATATAAGAGAGTTGTTGTCTGCTGTTAGAAAAAATGAAAAGACGTGTTGGTGAAACAGCCTCGACCCGGTTTTTTAACCGCTTCTCGTGGTTTCCCGGCGTGCGAGTACGATCCCCAAACCCCTCCACCTCCGACCGTAGCGGCATCTGGCGTAGAGTATCGGCAACTCTTTTTAGGTATAATTATTCGAGGTCTTTTTGTTACTGGGGATTTCTCTTTTTCAAATAGGTCTTTTTTTTGTCAAGGAAATTATATAATAGTGTTTTCCCACCTAGGAGTGGGAACTTTTTTTTGGTTTTGTTGCCTGCCTCAATTCTGGATAATCATCGCTTATGTATTTCCCCCCCCCGTCGTTTCAAAAAGAAACCGTCGTGGCGGCTTTTCCGAGCGAGAATTTCATTAGCTTGGCGAAAACGAAGCAAATTTTCACAGCGAAGTCTTCGTTTCTCCTTATTTCTCAACTGTCTCCTTCCGCAACGCTGGGGATTGCTGATATTTTATTTACCGGGGGCTCCAAACAAAATTGTAGCAGGGCCGCCCGTGACAGATCTTGTCTCAACAGAAAAGGAGTAAATTTGGTTTTTTTTTTCCCTTATTTTAGGCAAAAGCTTTTTCTCAGATCTGAGTGGGCAGGGGAATACTACTGGGCAAGCAAACGTAAGTTTTCCAGACTTGGAAACCTTCCCGTTTTGTTCCACCCCAAAAAAATCCCGTGCTTCGAAGAGACGAAAGTTAAACGCCCCTCTAAGGGAGACAGTAAATTCCCATCCTGGGAAATCTTGGCGACGTGGCGCTGTTTGGCACGATCTGTTGGGCACCCAGGGCAAAAAGGAAAAAAGGAAAAAAAAAAAGCTATTTGGAAGCAGTTCTGTGACCCTCCGGGCTGAATCCTCACTGGCACAAATTGGAAGCCGAAGCGAGGTGGAAGCCAAAGCGAGATGGATTGAGGGAAAAAACCCAACGTGCGCCTTTTTCACGATAAACGCAATTAACCGCCGGGATAATTTACTCTGGGGTACGATGGCTTCTCCATCGCTCCAGGTCTTTAAATCGTGGCTCGAAGGGTTGTTGTGTAGCTCGGAATTAAATGATGGTGATGGAACAGTTGCCGTTCGATGGAATCGTGAGCGGTTCTTCGTCCTTTCGTGTCCTCTACAGATGTGTGCGTGTAGGGAGAGCCAGGCGTGTCTAGGAATTGGGGGGTCCAGGAATTGGGGGGTCCAGGAATTGGGGGGTCCAGGAATTCGGGGGTCCAGAAATTGGGGGGTCCAGAAATTGAGGGGTCCAGAAATTGGAGGGCGTAGGAATTGGGGGGTGTAGGAATTGGGGGGCGTAGGAATTGGGGGGCGTAGGAATTGGAGGGTGTAGGAATTGGGGGGTCCAGGAATTGGAGGGTGTAGGAATTGGGGGGTCCAGAAATTGGAGGGTCCAGAAATTGGAGGGCGTAGAAATTGGGGGGCGTAGAAATTGGAGGGCGTAGAAATTGGGGTGTCCAAAAATTGGAGGGCGTAGGAATTGGAGGGCGTAGAAATTGGAGGGCGTAGAAATTGGGGGGTCCAGAAATTGGAGGGCATAGGAATTGGGGGGCGTAGAAATTGGAGGGCGTAGGAATTGGGGGGCGTAGGAATTGGGGGGTCCAGAAATTGGAGGGCGTAGGAATTGGAGGGCGTAGAAATTGGGGGGTCCAGAAATTGGAGTGTCCAGAAATTGGAGGGCGTAGGAATTGGAGGGCGTAGGAATTGGAGGGCGTAGAAATTGGAGGCCGTAGAAATTGGGGGGTCCAGGAATTGGAGGGCGTAGGAATTGGAGGGCGTAGAAATTGGGGGGCGTAGAAATTGGGGGGCGTAGAAATTGGGGTGTCCAGAAATTGGAGGGCGTAGGAATTGGAGGGCGTAGGAATTGGAGGGCGTAGGAATTGGGGGGTCCAGAAATTGGGGGGCGTAGGAATTGGGGGGCGTAGGAATTGGAGGGCGTAGAAATTGGGTGGTCCAGAAATTGAAGGGCGTAGAAATTGGAGGGCGTAGAAATTGGGGGGTCCAGAAATTGGAGGGTGTAGAATTGGGGTGTCCAGAAATTGGAGGGCGTAGAAATTGGAGGGCATAGGAATTGGAGGGCGTAGGAATTGGAGGGCGTAGGAATTGGAGGGCGTAGGAATTGGAGGGTCCAGGAATTGGAGGGCGTAGGAATTGGAGGGCGTAGGAATTGGGGGGTCCAGAAATTGGAGGGTCCAGAAATTGGAGGGTCCAGAAATTGGAGGGTCCAGAAATCGGGGGGCATAGAAATCGGGGGGTCCAGAAATCGGGGGGTCCAGAAATCGGGGGGTCTAGAAATCGGAGGGTCTAGAAATTGGAAAACCTAAAAATATAAATAAAAATATAACACCCTGAAAAGGTAAAATACACCGAGAACGTCTCCCTGTTGGGAAAACCAGCAGCCGCCTCTGCTCGTAGTTCCAGAGCTCTCTGATATTTGCATCAAATTCACCTCCTCCCCCCCCCGCGTCTCTCCTTTTCGTTGCGGATTAGTGTTTTCCCCACGGAAAGCTGGCGGAGAAGAGCTTAATCCATGCAGATTTGCCTGCGGTGAAGAATCTCCCGTGTCGAGAAAAAAAAACGGGTTTGCATTTTCAGAGTTCTCACAAAAAAAACCTCGAGCCTCGTCTTCTCCGCTACCAACTTCTAACGAATGATGGGAAAACGCTCGCTTTGAGCTGGGAGAACAAACTAATCGACGAAACGGGACGAGCTATTAAAAGGGAAAATATTTTTTTCAATTCCCACCGTGGCGGTTTCATGCCGTGTCTTGTAGATATATTAAAAAAAAAGAGAGAATTTGAGAGTTGTTTTCTTTATCAAACACGTTCTGCCCTGAAAATCCAGCTTCAACCCTTCCAAGTTTTAAACCGTTTCTGGATTTGTGTGCGGCGTTAATCATTTTATTTCCGATTTATCTTGCTCTGATGAAATATTTGTCACCAAACGCACCAAAAATAATATTTTAAATAGGATTGAAAACCAATCAAGGTTTCGCTTGCTTCAGCTTTGGGTCTGGAGAGCGGCGTTACTCCGATGCCCGGCTTTGGCTGATCGCGTTCGCTTGGGAAACCTTCCCCTCCCTCTTCTAACCTGGGGATTCGCGCGTCTGCGACGGCGAAAGGTTTACGAATAAACGTTTTTTTTGCTGCATTAAGCAGGAGGAAGAAGGGCTTGATGGTGTCGCGTGCGGGTGAGTCGTAGAATCATGAAGGCAACACAGAGTTTCTGAAAGAAACGGCTTCTTGAGTCAACCTAAAGAACGGCGGACAAATAGAGAGTAGAGGAGTAATTCAAATCTGAACAAAACGCTGAAATGCCGTCGTATCTTCTTGCAGGTTGGTCTCTCCGCGTCGTGGCGTTCTTAAGAAAATCCGAAGCCGCAAGCGCTTGCCGTTTCCTCGGGGAGCCCGCGGCTGCTCAAAAAACCGACTGGAAAAAAAGGTTTTTCGAGGGTTATCCTCGTTCTTCGGGTTTTTCGCTGCTGTTGGTGCTGCGCCTGCCTGTAAAGGTCCATCCAGCGTGGCTGGATTTCATTCCGAGCCCATGGGAGGACATCGGTGTCCCCTGTCACGGGAGTCGCCCGATTTAGGGGTGAACTTGTAGTGTAGGGTCAGTGGTTGTAGTGTAGGGTCGATGGTTGGACTTGATGATCCCAAGAGTCTTTTCCAACCTGAACTGTTCTATGATTCTGTAATTTGGGCGAACCGCGGAAGCGCTGCCCCAGCCGAGGCTTGAGAAATTCCACGCGTTGCCGAGCCCCGGAGGAAAATAAAGCGCCTCTTCGTCTCTCGGGAAGAGAAGGTGAAGAGGCCGGCGCCTCGGAGCGCGACTAATCTTAAGGGCGGCAGAAACGAAGAATATTTGAGTCACGTTGAAAGGAATCTTAAAAATTTAACTTTGGGGGCCGCGACCCGAAGCCACGGAAGCTTTGACTTGACGGGCGGAGCGCAGTCGTCCCCCGAGTCGTGGAAGCGCAGGGGTGAGAATGAATAGATTAAAAAGGGGGGTGCCTGAAGGAAGGCGCCTCGACGAGACTCTTTGTCACCCCTTGGCCTCACATCGTGTCTTCTTCCTCCTTGAACCCGGGGCGGCGTCTTTCCAAGGTCTTCCCTCGCAAGCGGGCCTGCTGTGACGGAGTTGGAAGCGGGCAGCTCCTTCCTCGTTAGTAATTTCAAAGCTTCGAGAGCAGCTTTTCTTCTCCTTGCCTCCGTCTCCCTGCTCTGCGCCGCTCGTTAACGGAGGTGACAGATGAACTAGAGGCGAGCGAGCCGTGGATCTCCAATTGTTCATTGACCTGCGCCGTCTTCCCTCTGAGCGGATCCGAAAATCACAAATTGCGGAGCTGCCGCGACGCGATTGAGCTTAATTGACGCGCTCGTTTTACGGAAAGAAGGTTGCTGAACCTCCCGACGCTCTCGTGTCAAACGGCTCCGAGCTCCCGACACCCGAACGACTTTGGGGGGAAGGACAAGCCGCCGCCACCGCGTTTATCGGCGCGGGGGGCGGACTCGCGTGCCTCCCGGCACGGCGGAGTTCAAAACGATGAAGCGCCGATGGTTTACGGTTTTCAACGCTCGCTTCTTTGCGAATCGCGTCGCCGAAACGGGTGATTTGGAAGCGCGGCGGGGCGCTTTGCCGGCTGAGCGTCTCGTTAGCGTCGGGGACCGTAAACTGCTTTATCGCTTGCTGTGGTTTCGAAGTGCATTCTAATAGCTCCCTCCTCTCGGGGAGGCAATGTTTGGCTTTGTAAATGTGAGCCTATTATGGATTCATGTTAATCGGCAAAATCAGCGTTACCTCTCGAGAGGCGTGATCGAGAAAAGCGCTTCGCTTTCCTCTAAACTCGGCAGCTTGGAGGAGGGGGGAGGAAGCGAAGATCTTCCTCGAGTCCAACTCGGTTTTACCGCAAGTATCGCGTCGTGTAATCCCTTGACTCGCTCAACCTCCTCTCCGTAACCTTCAGCTCTTACAACAAGCTCATGTGCTTGTTTTGCCGTTAAAAAAAAATCTATTTTTGTGTGCGTGTATCCACTTCTTCGGAGAGAAAATTGCAGTCGGGTTGCAAGCCCTGATTTTTTTTTTCCCCCCATTCTGCTTTGTTTTGCTCAATTCTAGAACAAAAAAGTGAAATGCAGCGCCCGAGCTCCTACGTGTGTTTTAAAAGGGGCGTGAATTGGCACGAGGAGACGCCTCGCTCCGCAGCCTCCCTTTAAATTGGGTTTTACCTTGGTTAAATCCCAGGCTGCGGAGGAATAATCGGCGTTGGCGAGCGAATTGCCGTCACCGCGGCCTTAAACGGTGAGTTCCGCCGCCCCGTTGACACGCAGGCAGCTTCCAACTCAGAAGATTCCCTTCAAGCCTCTTAATCTATATAATTTCAACGGATTGAGGAAGTTAACGGATAAAATCCAAACTTTTCCAGGCTTGGAAGCAGAGCTTGAATTGTTGGGATTTTTTTTCGAGGCAGATCTTCGAGGTTTGGTTTGGAAATAAGAGAATGGAGCCGACCGTGGCTGTAGGAAGGGGCTGATTTAGAACAGTCTGGACCCAACCCAAATTAACTCCAGGTTGTCGGGGAGCAGGAATTAAACCGCGTCTAAGTGTGATTTCTTCTTTGGGAAGGAAAAGAAGAAGGAGGCGCCTGGGGGCGCTGCGGAAACCCCGGAGTTGAGGAAGGTTTGGGGTCGGTATCGCGTGACCTGACTGTTCCCTTCTGGTTTTTTAATTCCCTTCGGTCGCGTCTGTTTAGTTTTTGATCATTACGTGTCAAGAATTGACTTATTTGCTGCGCAGACGTGTGCGTAGGAGAGTTTTCTCTTTTTTTGCGTAGCTCTGTCTCCTGCGTAGGATTCTCTACTCGTTATTAACCTCCAACTGTGGCTTTTCTTGCGTTAACGTGACCTATTTATAATATTTTTCTCCTCCAGCAAGTTTAGATTCGGGGAAGCAACATCTTTAAAAAAAAAAAGACAACGGAAAGACCGATAGGTGGGTTGCGTTCTACTAAAAAACATCCGAAAGGATGAAATAATCTCGAGTCGAGCTTTTTTTATTACACTGACAACACCTCTCGTGACGTCAAGAGATTCGACTGGGACGTCTTTAACTCCTCTGGAGTAATCCCCGGTGTTTCCCCTCTTTCGCGATCCCTCGTCTTTAAAATCACTGCTGCTAATAAGTTTTTTTTTAAAAAATACGATAATCCCGAAGGTGTTTGTCAGAATATTCTGTGGAAAGGCGAAGCGATGCCTGAGGGCTGCTACCATGATACTCCGGAGGAGTAAAGTCCGTAACGAGGAATCAGTTAAGTTTAATTACGGGTTTCAAATACCGTCGGTGCCCCCGTGGGTTTTATCCGCTTCTTGAAGGAGCTCGCAGGGCGTGATTACCCGGGAGGAGTCTTTAGCGAATCGCTTGTGGAAATCATTACGGTTGGAAAAGACCTCCAAGACCGTCTAGTCCAGCCGTCGACCCAACGCTGCCACGACCGCTAAAATGTTGCGTTTTTACCAATATTTTCTACGTATAAAAGCAGCGCGGTTGAAACTTGCTTGAATTTCTCCGCGGTCCTGCTGGAGAGGTGGAAATTCTTCTCCAAAGGGGCTTCTCGAAGTTGGATTTACGGAGGCGGTCGGGATCTCTGAGGGTTACGGGCGGAAAAACTGAAGAACTTGGTGAATTTTTCACCGCGACGCCGAGAAGCGATGGATGGGTTGGATGAAGTTCAACGGGAGAAAGGTCAATCTTCTCTTGGAAACGGCCACGACCGGCCTGGATGCTCTTGTGGAAGCGCGATCGCATCGAGGATTTGAATCGCTGCCGCCGTTGGAGCCGTTAACCCGTTGCGTCCGAGGAGTTTCTCTTTTCCCCTCCTCCAAGCGGTGCTTTTCTCCTGTTTTCCCAAGTGTTTTAAACCTCTCCGCCGTGTCCCGCGCATCCGGGGACGCGTTTCGCCCTCGGAAAAAGCCGTCGTGGGACGTAAGCGCGTGCGGGTTTGCTCCCGAGCTGGGATGTTTTCGGAGCGTGTCGCTGGTGAGCGATTAAATTCCCCCTTCAACGCAGAACTGCTTGTCAGGCAGGAGGTTTGGATTAGCCCAGCTTTATTTTTTTAATGTACCGTGGTGTGTAGACTCTTGCTTCGTTCCGTCCCTCGGCCGGAATATAATTAGCATTTGAAAGCCCCTCAATCTCTTGTTAGTTTTATTGGTATAAGTGGAATCCCTTCGCCGGTATAAAGAAAGAGCAACTTGTTATCTCAAGACATTTTAAAACCTCGAGGAGAATCTTTTGACGGTATCGTTTGCGCTCATTACTTACAGGTATTATAATAGATTCCCGGGGAGAAAAAGGCTCGGGTGATAACATTCAAAGGGAACCGATTGGAAAAATCTCGGTGATTTTATAAAATACCCCGTGCGAAAAAGCGTGGGAGAAGCGTAATGAAAAGCATAATAGTAATTAGATGAAATCCATCCAAGGGGCTTCACGCTGACACGGCGTTTTTGCGACGAAACCGCATTTGCGTCGGGAAAGGAGAAACGAGACAAAGGGACTCGGTTTTAAAAGGCAGCGTCGGGGGAACGTGGATGTTCTGGAGAGGCTGGTGTCGACTGAAAGAAAAGGTCAATTCTTGTGGTTTTCTTGTTGTTTTTTGTTTATCTGGAGCTGGCAAAGCTGTCGGAATTATTCCGGCTTCCCTCGCCGAGCGCCCGGCGGGCGACGAGACGAGGCGAAGCTCGCCCGGAACGGAACCGCCGGGAGAGGAGCGAAGCTGCGTTTGGGTTTCCGACGTTGCGTTTCTGCCGGCGGCGGCGTTCGGTTTTTCTCCCTGACGGCCTCGGTCGTGGGGTTGGGTTCTTTCTTGTCGGCTTAGGTGCAGCTGAGCAGTTGGAAAACCCGGCGGAGAGCCCGCAGCCTTCAAACCGTGGATGCAAAATACGTCCGGTAAGACCAAAAACCATCTTTTCGCCTCGTGTCGGCGCGAGTAGGGACGTGGGAAGTTATCGTCGTGGTGCCGTTTCGTACGTTGGGAATTGGCGAATAAATAACCGCCGGCCGGCGACCGCTGCTCCCCGGCAGATACAGAATCCACTAAAGGATTAATAGCTCGAAAACCTCATTTTTTAATTTTTTTTTTTCCAATACCGTTCCGCTGAGGAAGCACGAATGAGGCTCACGGTCACTTTTTTGTCGCTGAAAGGTTCAGGAAATGACGGCGCCGAAATAGAAACCCAGATTAGCCGTCCTATCTCGCCGCCCGGCCTCGCTTATCTGCCCTAAACCACAGCCGGCGCAGCCCTCTTGGTGAAAATCCGACCTCTAATTTCTTTTTTTCTATCTTTTTTTCGCCTGCTTGTTTGTACGTCGGCGACCGTTTTCCTGGGTTTCATTAGGGTGAGGGGATTGAGTCGTCCGTTGGGAAATTTATACATTTGTGCTGCTCTGGTTTTACAGCTTCCTAGAAACTCATTTTTCCCCTTCTGAAAAAAAAAACCCAAAACCTCGTGTTCAAATTGCTACAATTTGCCATATAAAATAAATATTTACGCAAAAATACCCCCGCGTGAACATCAAACTTGAATATCTCGTTCGAAGCGAATGTATCTTCCGTGCTAAAAAGAGGGGAAGGGAAGCAGAAAATGGGAGAAAATGCGCAATAAAAGGGGTGCAGACAAACGAACGGTAAAATTTATAGGATGCCTCTTTCCTGCTTTTCTATTTTTTTTTGTCCTGACGTTGCTTTCGGGTCGCGGGCGTCGGCCAAAACTCGCGGGCGTTGGCCAAAACTCGCGGGCGTTGGGCAAAACTCGCGGGCGTTGGGCAAAACTCGCGGGCGTTGGGCAAAACTCGCGCGCGTTGGGCAAAATTCGCGCGCGTTGGCCAAAATTCGCGCGCCTTGGCCAAAATTCGCACGTCGCGTAGCGAGACGGGGGCCATCAAGCCTAAGAGAAGCCCGGAGGAGCCCCGGGAATCGCTCGCTAACCCCGAAACACCCGATCGCCGTCGCGTCAGCCGAGTCCAACAAACTCATTTTGGATCTAATCCTCTTCCAGTTGGGTTCCGGTAGAGACCGATGGAGAAAGCTTCAGGGAAAAGCCGTTTCTCACAGCACCTCTTGAATCGTTGCGGGGAGAGCTTCCTTTGGACCAGTCGCACGTCGTCCCGGAAGCTTTCTCGATGTTCTTGAGTGTGACCGATGCTATAAAGGTAATTAAGTCATTTTAGATAATTTTCCCACGTTACGCGACGGGAGAAAAGTCCAATAAAGATGATTTTCTTGCGGTTAGAACTCAAGTCTAGTCAAAACCGGCTCGAATTCCACCCCGGGTGAGGTTCCGGGCGCTTCCCACGCACGGAAAGGACTTGCCCGTGGAAATCCGAGCCCCGCAAATGCCGTAAATCGGCGAGGCTTCAAGTTAACGCGCGTAACGACTTTTGCCGGCCGCTGCGCGTGGGTACAAACCGTTGCGGGGAAGGAAGGGCGAGCTCTAAGCCTGACATTTTACTACAGAAAATATCTCGTTTCGACTGCGTGTAGGTTGGTTTCCCCTGAGGCTGATACTTATTTTTCTTTCTTTTTTTTTTTGCCTAGAGAGATGAGCGGCTGCAACCGGTGTCTGCGACATTTTAAGGCGAACCCCCGTAGCGCAGAGCAGAAATACAGCGTTTGCTTCACGCTGTATTAATAAATACGGACTTACTCAGACAGGCCCGCGGAAACACGGCGATAGAGCTCCTGCGAGTAAGAGGTTGGTGTAAACTCGCGCGTAGAGTGGAAGAAAGACGAACCTTTCTCAGAAATGCGTCTTGGTGGGAGCAGGGACCTGTTACTGCTCAGAACAACCTGATCTCGGGGTGGAAGGAGCTTTTTTTGTGCATTAACTTGAACATTTCTTGTGTGCTTTTGCACCATCTTAAGCTATTTCCTTCCTGCCTACTCTTCATATTTTCCTGTTTTTCACCTGGTTGGGTTTTTTTTTACGTTTTACTTACTCCGTTGTTACGCTCAGCTATCCGGGACTGAGTTTTTTGATTGCCTCCTACAAAATTCCTTTCCACAGCGTCGCCGCTTTGCGATCTGGAAGGTTTACAAAGCGCTTTGGGCTGATCTTAAGAAACGGAGGAGGGTGAGAAAACCTGGAGTAAAACTCGCGACGGCGACGAGGGAGGAAAGAGCGGATTTTGATATTAGGTAAGGATTTTTCACGTTTAATTGGAGTATTTTGGCAGGTATTTTGTAGCAGCTCTCGGAGCTGTAAAACGACGACAGCATCGGGAACCTCTTTTGATGGTTTGGGACGTGCCGAGCGCGCGAGCGTCCGTCCTGGTGAAGGACGTATCACGTGTCCTGACCGAAATGTCAGGAACCTATCGAGCACCTCCCGGCGTTAAATAATGCTGAGAAGGTTCAGGATTCCCCAGGAATGGCCACCTGGGACAGAGCGTGAAGATTCCCACCTCAATTTTAGGCAGCGTTAAGCAACTAATTGAGTTGGAGCAAAGTCAAGAAACCTGATTTCCTCTCCCGGAGCCGCCGGAGCAAAATTAGGTACCTCAGAATGGCAAAATGTTCTTAAAAGAAACGTATTCTATAGAAAAAAGGATGTTACGTGTAAAAGTCAGGCCTCTGTTAGATTTTTTTTGAGGTTTAAAGAGCTATTTTGTCCAGGTAACTTCCCCAAAATCAAAGAATTTTTAGGAGCGGCATTCAACCTCCGTGCCCTGACCACCAGCGCAAGTGTAAGGCGCTGAGGTGCCTTAAGAATAGAAAGTTGATGTAAAATATGGAAAGAAAAGATCACTTCTAGGAATAGAAGTGTTATTTCTCTCAGGATTCTGTTTCAGTTCAGCCTTGGGGGCTCTCGAGTGGTTTATCCGGGGGAAAAACGTGGATATCTCCTGCCCAGGGCCGGGCAGTTTGGCGGAGAAACGTTAAACCCGTGGCGGCCGCTTCTAAACCGAGATAAATTCCGCACCTGCAGCTCTTCCAGCGGTGGGAAAGCGTTAACTCGGAGTAAGCGGCTCCTTAACGACCGGGTCTTTGACAGCACAATGAGGTTAAGCAGCTGTAACGATCATTTGCCTGCAAATACCGGTTTGCCTTCCGTTTAATTTTTCGAGCCCAAACCGCGGATTTTAAAACAACGAGGGGGGTCCGTAGGAGAAAGAATTGGCTCACGTTCGAACTAGAGTTTGGCGAACGGAGCTGGGTTTTCTTGAATTTTATTTCCCTTTTTTAAATTCCTTTTGTCTCCTCTTGGACGCAGGCCTCCTCGTAAAGGCCTTCGCGTTTGAGCAAATTGCTTCTCGGCCTGAACGATCCTACACAGGAAAAAAATAAAAAATAAAAGAATGACCAGATGCTTGTCTCTTTCCCGGAGGGAAGAGCGCAGTGGTCTAACTGTCAAGTTTGACGTACCTAATCAGTAGTTCGAGCCCTGGCAGTCACTCCGAGTTAGATAACGCAGCCTCGCTATTTCGGCTGGCGTAAAGGATTAGGCTCGGGCGCAAGCGTTTCCGAAGGGAGGCGACAGGAGAGCGCCAACAAAATTTGTTGGGGAGCGTAATTCCTCGTCGGCTCGGAGTTCCCGGGGGCGGTGGGGCGGGTCTTTCCTGAACCGTGGCGTGAGAAAACCCAACGAGAGGCCGAAAAATAAAGCTTCATCCCTGAAAAAAAACCCAAACATCTCGCCTTCGCCGAGGACACCAGCGGAGGATTCGAAGGTGTCGCTTCTGCGGGTCGGGGGCGAGAGGACGGCGCGTTCGCACGGCCTCGCTGGAGGAGGTTGGGCGCTGGCAGGTGGGCGAGCGTACCTGGAGGTGTCAAAAATCAGCGTCGCGTGCTCGTAAAATCGTAGATCACCGGGTTGGAAGGGACCTCAAGGATCACGTAACCCAAAGAAAGAAACGGTGGGTCTGTGAGAGCTCAGTTGCCAATTACGGGTTAAGCTGGGTCTAACGGAAATCTCTTCCACTGCTGATTTGTAAGTCGCAGGCATTCCCTTCCCAAATTCCCGGCGTTTAAATTTAGAAGGCATAAATGATTTTTTTATTATTTAACATTAGGAATAAAAAGAGGCGTTTTAATATATTGGCGTAGCGTTACCCGTAAGCCTTTGCGACCCGCTCTTGACCGAGCGGCTGGTTTAGCGGAGCTTTTCGGCTCTCGCTTCCTCGCGACTGATCCGTCTTGACTTGAGACGCGTCCCTGAGGATCTCGCGGCGGGTAACTTCTGTTGTGGAAAATCCGCCTTCGTTTCCTACCGGAGGGTTCATCGGGGCTGAGCGTGAGGTTCCCTCCGAAAGAATTAAGCTCTTCCACCTCATCCTGAAGGAGATGTTTAAGAATGAGGCGTCGAAACGGTGTTTTTGTCCCCTCCGTTGACTGTAATGAAGGACGGGAAGCAACGTTCGCTGGTGATGAAGATAGAGCCGTCAGGATTTGCTCGGAATCTCGAAAAAACTCCGAATTTGGAATCTGTGGCGATTTCCTGGAGGGAAACCAAACCAGGGAGGTGGTGGGGAGGACTAGCCAGGGCTAGTGAGGTGAGAATTGGTTGAGAGGAGACACGGTGGCTCGGAGAGCTTTGCTCCCTGCAGGGCAGAGCGCAGAAAGGGCATCGGGAAGGCGGAAAATACGCCGAACTGGTTCCTGCAAGCTTTCGGAAACGGTTGAAAATGAAGCAAATCCGCCCTTCAACTTAACTCTTCCAGGCAGCTTCCCCGCGTGAGCGTGCTCTGATTTCAGTAAAAGCGTTGGGGGTGTGACCCAGGAAGATTTCGAGATAACCTTGAGGGAAAGGCAGCGAGAGAAGCTGTGCTTCTTGCAGAGGGAGGCATGAATTGCTGATTTTTTTGGGTTTTTTTTTGTAGCACGAGGTACTCTGGACTTTGCCCTCGCTCTCTTTAGGGAAAACAAATCTTTCCAGGAGCCTTCAAAACCGCTTTAGGAGGAGAAGCATCTTGGCAATCCATCAGAGAGCATAATGCACCGGAGGCACCTGAACATCTGATGGCAAGTCACTGAGAATTTCACAGCTACATTTTATTCCGAAAGAAGGTCACTTTCATAAATTTATAAGGCTCAGCTCGACTCCCAGATGGCTCGATGTCCAGAAATGTCCACGGTTCATCCAGCCGACACACGTTAAGAACAGAAAAGTCAGCTTTTTTTTTTTGGTTTTGTGCTCCTCTAAAGAAATACTGGTTGTACCTTCACGTAATTTCCAGAAGGAAGACTGGAACTCTTAACGCCTGGAACTCTTAACGTCCGAAACTCTTCACGAGGATTAGGAAATTAAAGGAGCGCCGACCTTGAGAAGAGCGAACTCTGCTGAGACGTCTCGCGCTGCTCGCGCGCGATAACTTTGAGGGGATCTCGGGCGCCGAAGTCGTCAAAGGAGGGCCGGCTGGCATCTTGAAAAGTTTGGATATTGCAGCAGACGAACCGCTTTAATCCTCTTTGTTCCAGCGGATTTAGTGGCCTTTGTTCGAGTCGCAAAGTTGTTGCGGGAGGAGAAGGGAAGAGCTCGTTGATTGTGATGAAATAAGTGAGGTCTAAAATCCAGCTGCGTCCCTCCGACCTGGAAAACGGATTCCAGGAGAAGGAGGGTGGTTGGTATCCACATACCGCGGTCTCGGAAGAAAATAGATTTTTTTTTTCTACCGGCTTGGCTCGCAAATGGCGATTAAACTCTAATCACGGGGCGACACGAACTCGGCACGTGGAATTCAGAGCTAGATTTCTCGAGGCGGCAAATTCAATATTCTGCTTTAGAGGGTGAAGCCCGGCTTCCTTCGAAAAATGCACCGAGGGAATTGAAGTAGTTGCGGAGCGAAACCCTTTTTTGCATGGAAAAGGAAATCCCTTCCTTTATCTCTTCTGTCTAATAAGCTCGTTAATCGTAAGCTTTTTAGTTAATTTGAGTCACACCGGAGAGGTGGCCGGGAAGGAGATCCTGGGAGCGATGAGAGAGCGGCTGATGGGAAGAAAAAGAAATAGAGAAGGAGAAAACGTTGAGGGCTGGTGGGAAGAAGAGAAGAGGTAGGGAAGGAGAAATATTGAGGGCTGGTGGGAAGAACGAGTAGGGAAGGTGAAAACTTCGCCGGTTTTCTAATTACATTTAAAAAGCGCTTGAGTAAGTGCGGTGAAATTATGTGTTCTGATCTCCTGCGTAGTTGGATGAATTCGTGAAGGTGAATAAAATATTCCTTGTAACAAATGAAAGGGGAGTGGTAATTCCGGAGAAGGAAATTACATGAGAAGGAGGTAATTGCACATAATCTTACGGTGGATAATAGTACCTTAAACACGGTTATTGGGATGTAAAAGTCAGGAAAAAGAAACGTTCAAGTTTCCCAACGGGTCTCTTGAGGTACCAGGAGGAAGCAGATCCACTCTTAAAAGTTCTCAGCCCCATAGAAGTTTTGGCTGCGGTGGGTTTTACCGGTGGAAAATACCCTGGATCTGACTTGATGACCCTTCCCAGGGCTTTTCTTTGGGACCGGAGGCAAAATACGGCTTTTCCGTCGCCTGAAGGAACGAGGCAGCTTTGTCACCCGTCTTGGCGCGTCAGGATGAAGCGACTGTTTGTCCGAAGACGTGGATTTTGCTTCGCAGGTTTCCGTATCCTTTTCCTTCCTGAAAAACTTCAGCTGATGTTGAAGCCTGTTTGGTTTAAGGCAGCCTAAAAGGATCTGCAGTTCAGATTGAAAGCGAAAAATGAGTTTGGAGGTGAAAACCCCCTTCGCCCGCTCGCGAAACTCGGAACCTTCCCCTCCGGCGCGCAGCACGACGCGGTTGGCGATCTGTCCGTGGAAAAGCTCGGGGCAAAAATAAGAAGAGATCGCGTGGCAGAAGAAAGGCGAGCGCTTGCCTGTTTTCTGCTCGCTTCTGTTTATTTCTCCACTAACGTTGGCTCAGAAGTTGTAAAAATTGCTGTAGAACTCTGCCAGACGGCTCGAGAGACAACGACTGCTCCTAATATACTCTGTCTTTGCTCCTCGTTTACGTCGGCGTGCAACTCGGCGAGCCTGGGTGCGTTTTCGCTGCGAGAATAGGTGGGAAAATTCAAGAGAGAACCCAAGATAGGCGAGTTTTTGCAAAAGGCGACGCGGAAACTCTCCGTGACCCCTTGAAACAGCTGAGCTGCCGTGGCGTGGTTGTACCAACAGCCCTGTTTACTCTTTAGCCTGAGGCTGACCAACCCGAGTTGAATACGTCTCTTTTACTAATTGTAAAATGTGCTTCGCCCTGACCGCGTTTTGCTCTTCAGGCTTCACGTAGCACGTAAAATCCTGCGCTCGGCGACAGATTCCAGTCCAGCTTGGGGTATTCGTGGTCATTTTCCACCTCGAGATGTTCTCCTGGAGCTTGGAAGTCGATGGTGCTGGTTTTTAGGGAAAAGTTTGCTCCCCAAAGGGCTGGTGGAATCTCGGAGAGAAACTCCAAGTGTAGCTCCAAGTTGGATTTTCTCGCCGTATGCTGCTCGGTGTGTTCAAATAGAAAAGATTTTGGCCCCGTGCTGGTGGAAGGCTTGGCTCCCTTTAAAACATAAGCCCGCGTTTGCTCAGCTTCCTTTTTCTTTGGATCCAAATCGGTGTTTCGAGCTCAGGCTTTTTTGTATTTGTCAAATCGGGCTTTGCGTTTCCGCTATGCGAGCGGGCGCTCGAGGAAAAGCCATTTTTTTTGGAAGGGTGTGAAGGGCTGCACGGAGTTCACGCGGGGAACGATGTCAGGCAGATGAGGGAGGCTTGTGCCCCACCAGTGGAAATTAACTCAGTCGATTAGTTGCCTGAGCCTCCTCGGCTTTCGTTTCCTACCCGACGCGTGGTTTTTCCAGCAGCTTTTCTAGCAGCTCTCGAGCCCGAGCTTTAATATTTCTTGCGTTGGTGCCGATCCTCAGCGGAAGGGTCTTGCCAGGATTTTGCTGACCTCGGGCCCGAACGCGTGGTTTTGCTTTCAGATTCTCTTCTCTGCAGATAACTTTGTGTTCTCCTGGAGTGTAGAGTTAGATTTGTGTAGGAGAACTAGGTGGGGTGGGCGAGGAAACGTCTTTAACCTGAGCGTTCGCGTTGAGTAGTTGGAAACACCCAGCTCGAGGTGGTTGGTGGAAGATGAGAACGTCGCACGGGGGAGAGGAGGAGCTGGGTTGGGCGCTGCAGGGTTGGGGAGGTGGAAGGAGAAGAAGAGAGTCATTAAGGTTGGGAAAGACTTAGCGTCAAGTCCAACCGTCAACCCAACACCACCAAACCGCGTCCCCGAGTGCCACGTTTTTGAACCCCTCCATTGCTCCTTGTGCCAGCGCTTCACCACTCTTTTTCAGTGCAGATTTTTTCCTTCCTAATAACCAATTTAAACCTCCTCTGGGGCAACTTGAGCCTGTTTCGTCTCTCCTATCACTTGTTACTTGGGAGAAGAGGCTGAACCCACCTCACTACAACCTCCTTTCAGGTTGTTGTAGGGAGCAAGGAGGTCTCCTACAGGTTGAACAACCCCAGATCCCTCAGCTGCTCCTCATCATACTTTTTCTCCCGACCCTTCTCCGGCTTCGTTGCCCTTCTCTGGATGCGCTCCAGCACCTTGATGTAGGGGATTTACTCCCGAGCCATGAGCTTCAGCGTCTTCTGGGACATCTTTTTCTTTCGAGCAACCTCCTCCTCCGGCTTGGGAACGATCTGTTCTTTCTCGGTGAGGATGATCTCGATGTGCCAGGGGGAGCTCATGGAGGGGTTGATCCTCCTGTGAGCCCTGTAGGTGTGCTGGCGCATTTTGGGAGCCTTGTTGTTGACCTGGATGTGCTCGATGACCAGAGAATCCACGTCAAGACCGTTGAGCTCAGCGTTGCTCTTCGTGTTTTTGAGCACGCGGAGCGAGAACTCAGCGCTTTTCTTGGGCCACCGTCCCACTGCTCGGCCTGGGCGCATCTACCGACTGCCCCGTTGTAGCGCCGGAAAGGAACTCACTGCTTCTTCAGGGTGACATCCTTCACGTACTTGGTGGCCTTGCAGATGTACATGTCCTTGATGGCCTGGGCCGTCTCTTGAGTATTCTTGAAATGCACCCGCAGGTTGGATCCCTGGGAGTTGCGTGATTTCGTGGGGTTCTCTGGATCTAGAGAGTAGTGCACCGTATTTGAAGCTCAACTCGGGGCGGCGGCAAGAAAAGAGCCCGGAGGGCTCTGAGGATGATTAAGGGATTTGACCATCTCTCCTGTGAAGAGAGACTGGGAGAACTGGGGCTGCCTTGAAAGGAGAGATGGCTGAGAGGGGACCTTATTAATGTATAGAAATATTTGAGGGGACCTTATTGATGTATACAAATACCTGAGGGGTGGGTGTCAAGGGGAAGGGGACAATCTCTTCTCAGCGGTGCCCAGAAACAAGGAATAATGGATTTAAGTCAGAACAGATGAAGTTTCGCCTCAACGTGAGGAGAAATTTCTTTACTGTGGGGATGCCAGAGCCCTGGAACAGGGTCCCCAGAGAGGTTTTAGAGTCTTTGGAGACTTTGAAGACCTTCCTGTGGGGCTGCCTTCGGTGATCCTTGTGTTCAGTTTTGGGCACCTCAGCATAGGAGAGATCTCGAGGTGTTGGAGCGAGTGCAGAAAAGGGCAACAAAGCTGGTGAAGGGCCTGGAGAATAGACCTTCTGAGGAGCGATTGAGGGAGCTGGGACTGTTCAGTTTGAGGAAGAGGAGGCTGAGGGGGGACCTCATCCTGCTCTACAACTACTTGAAAGGACATTGTAGAGAGGTTGGTGCTGGTCTCTTCTCACAGGTCATCAGGGACAGAACCAGGGGGAATGGGTTCAAGTTGCAACAGGGCAAGTTTAGGCTGGACGTTAGGAAGAAATTCTTCACGGAAAGAGTGGTCAGACACTGGAGGGGGTTGAGTCGCCATCCCTGGATGTGTTTAAGTGTCGCTTGGATGTTGGGTGAGATGGTTTCGGGGTGAACTTGTAGGGTTAATGGTTGGACTCGATGATCCCAAGGGCCTTTTAAACCTGAATTTTTCTATGATTCGATGAAATACCTGAGGGGACCTTATTGACGTGTACAAATACCTGAGGGGTGGGTGTCAAGGGGAAGGGGACAATCTCTTCTCAGCCATGCCCAGGAACAAAGAATAATGGGTTTAATTTGAAACAGAGGAAGTTCTACCTCAACATGAGGAGAAATTTCTTCCCTGTGAGGGTGCCGGAGCCCTGAAACGAGGTTTTTGGAGTCTGGAGACTTGGAAAACCTTCCTGTGGGGCTGCCCTTGGGGGGCTCCTACCTGTGACAGAACATTTTATGATTCTCCGAGCGACCCAGAACTGAACACAAGGGGACAGGCCCCGCCTTGCTCCGAGACGCCGTTGCCTTTTCTTCCCGATCCCACCCCCGGGGTGGGGGGGAGCTTCTTGTGCCGCCTCCCCCCCCCGCCCCGACCCTGAGGCGCCGCTTCCCGCCTTTCCCGCGGCCTCCCCCAGAGGGCGCCCCCGCTCCCCCGCCGGGGCGCTGCGGGGCCGGGCCCCCGCCTCTCTCCCCCCCCCTCCTCCTCCTCCTCCTCCTCCTCCTTTTTCTCCTTCCCCTTCCCGCCTCCCTCCTCTCCCGCCTCCTTCTCCCCCCCTCCTCAGCCGCCCCTCCCGCCCCCATGGCCGCCGCGGCTGCACGGCCGGGCTCGCAGGGCTGCGGGCGGGAATGAAAAGGAGCCAAAAGGCGCCTCAGCCCCTTCCCCTCAGGCAGAGGAGACCGAGCCGGGCTCTCCTCAGCGCTTCCCCCCTCCCCCGCCTTATTTTTCTCTCGATATCTTTGCATCATTTCTTTATTTTTCTTTTTGAACTCGGACATGGAGCCGCCGAGACTCCTTTGATGCCCGCCGGACGGCTTTTTTTGCCTTTTTTTTTTTTTTTTTTTCCTCCCCTTTCCTTTCCTTTCCTCTCCCCCCCCCCCCCCCCACTCCCCGCCCCAACCTCCCCTTCTCCACTTCGTTCCCCCTTCCCCATCGTAGCTCCTCCTGGACTGAAGGCAACTTTTTATTTTTGCTGAACCCCTTTGGACTAGGTGGCGGAAAAAAAACCCTGAAAAATAAGCCCTGAGGAGGAGGAGGAGGAGGCAGAAAAAGGGCTGTTCGGTTGCTGCTTGGACCCTCAATCCGTAGGTGCGCGTCGAAATATGGAGAATAGCCTTGGATGGGTTTGGGTACCAAAACTGGCTTTTCTCCTTTTCGCCTTTACCCTGGCGAGCCTTCATCCTCGCGTCTCCGGTAAGTCCAGCTCCGCTTTATTTATTTGCTTCGTTTCTTCGCTGGGGCGAGAGGGGTTTTTCGTCGTTTTAACCCGGCTTGGTTGGGTTATTTTTCCTTTCGAGGCGGGGGGTGTTTCGTCGTCGTCGGATGGGGAAGAGGGGAAAACGGGTTTGCGCAGCCTTGGAGAGGCAAGAAAAGGGGAAAGCGGTGGAAAATAAAGGCGAAATGGGGCATAATAGGTGTGGAAGTGCGGCGGCGACGGCGAGGTTAGTTCCCCTTCTCTTTTTCCACCTGCTTCTCCTTGCCTGGAGCTTTTTTTTTGTGCTGAAACCAAGGCAAGGGGTTGCCTTCGCGGTGGCGAAAAAGGAATAAAAGATGAGTTAGCAAGGCGGAAAACGCAGTTAGCCGCAGAGCATCTTCCAACTCTATTAAGCCGCGATTCTTACGGGGCTGCACCTCTCCTCGCCGCGCTCGGCAGGCACATTTTTCTAATTAAAAATGGCAAAGCCGGTCCTTGTGCGGGGAACCCAGGGTCGGGGAGGGATGGAAGGGGAAGCGCCGCTCTGGCGATGCTCGGGGAGGTGGGGAAGGGCTCGGCGACACGACACGGATCCCTCCTTCGAAAAAAAGCAAGGAGAGGAATAAGAACGGGAGCCAAGAAGTGTTAGGAACTAAGAAAGTGCGGCTTCGGTTTGCGGGAGGCTCGGGGTGTGAGGGAGATGCCCGTGAGGAAATATTATTCTCCGTTGAATTTTCTCCTACGCTTGGGTAGGAGAAACCTTGGGGACAGGGGAGACTGGAAAACAGAGGAGGGGGGGGAAAAGGATCCGAGCGCACGTCTGTGCACGCTGCTTTGACGGAGGAACAATGGGAACCGACTCCCCACACCAGCACTAAAGCAGGTTGGTGGTTGTGGTGGTTTTTTTTTTTTTTTTTCCCCATGATGGGGAAAGTGCTGCATACGAAGCGTTTTGCGAAAAGCTCCTCGGTACCTCCCGGCTGAGCCCGGGTTCCGGCAGCTGGATGCAAATGGCAAGCGCCCGTTGGAGGGTGGTGCGTCCTTTTATCCGAACGGGTGTAGCTTTGGATCTGCCCAGTTTTTGGAAAGTCAACTGGAAGGCGCTTCGCTGCCCGAGCGGGAGGTTCCTTTCGCAGGCGCGCGCGGCCGCAGCGGCGTCCTCTGCGTGGAAGGTGGCACCCGGGCGGTGGGAGTCACCGAATAGGTGACTCTCTTGCCTTTTAAAGGTTTTGGAGACGTGGCGGTGAGGGACGATTGATTTAGAGGCTGCTTTGCTGCCGGAGAAGGGATGGAGTGAGAACCTCGGTGCGTGAGGAGCGAAGGAAGCGCTGTCAGGGGCCGAACGTGCTCAAACCCATTGCCTCAGTATTATTTTGTGGGAGAAACAGGCTCTTTCCCAGCTCCCTGTCTACGACGCAGGTGTTGACCGCGCCGATTTTGAAGGCGGCACCTTCGCAAAGTTTTCCCGGCGTCGCGGCCGCCGGGAGCTCGCGTTTCTCCCCAGCGTCGCTGTCGCCACGTGAGTCGGCGCGCGGAAAGATCATGCCTTTTTTGGGGGGCAAGGCTGTGGCCTTCGCTCGCTCCCGGCGGAGTTTCCGCTCCGCCTTCCCGCGCAGCAGCGCCCGGGCAGGTGGCGAGCGCCGAAAACAAAGGGCTTCCCGAGATGCCACACAATGGGGCCGGCTCCTCTCTTCCTCCCTTGCCCGAAACCCGGAGTCGCAGAAGGTCGTGCGAAACTTCGGTCCCGAAGGGGCACCGGGGCGGGGACGCGCTGCTTGAGCGCCGAGCCCCGCGCCTTCCGTTGGCCGCCGTGCGTCGGGGGCAAAACGTTTTGGGGGGTGAGGGAAAAAGTCGAGCGCGTCGTCGGGCTTTTCCTGGCTCAGGTGTCCGAGGGGGTGGAAGATGGGCAACGTTTGCCATTTTGGAAAGCGAGCGTGGAAAATGCCTTCCTGCGGAAGGCAGGTGTCAGTTATGTAGTGCTTGATCATCATCATCTCTTCGGTGTGCTCCGTGAAGGTGTTAACGTAACCACAAAATGCTTTCTCTTCTTTTTCTTGATCCGTAGGTGGGAATTTAACTCAAAGCGGTTTTTTTTTTTTCTTTTTTTTTTGTGAATGGCTTCTGTGTTTGGTGTCTTTGACGCCCACTAGATCTTGGTGAAGAATTCAGCGTGTCGGAGCCCGGCGATGTCTGGGTACGACGGCGATGGCTTGGTGCAGTATAAATCACCGGGTGACCCGTCACAGCGTCCGTCTCCCTCGCGCCGCCGTCGCCTTACGAGGCGCGTGGCCGCCACGTGCGTCACCTCTGGCCACCACGTGGCCACCTCTGTGCGTTTGCGCGGGTGTTTTTTGAAATAGAACCAAGCTCGGTCGAGGAGGAAGAGTTTCTATCCTTCTTTCTGTGGTTTGTTGGGTGTTTTGTATTCGGCTCTTCTCGGTTTGTGTCTTTTTGTCCTCGCTTTCCCTTTCTCCACATCCATATGGATGCAGGACTGATGCTGCCTTCACAGGCACAGTCAGGAACGTTTGTTTTCGGTGAGATTCTGCCAAGGGTGACGCCGTCCAGGTTTCACACTTAGCTCATTTATCCTTGACTGCTTCCCGATAGAAAACTTAGCACGAACGATCGATCCCAGGGCTCAAGGCACGGCGAGAGATTCTCCTCGCGTTTCTCTGTTTGCCCGAACCCTTTGATTGCGCAGGAGGATCTTCGGGGCAGGGCTGGGGAGGGCTTGGCTACGCGGATTCACAGCAGGATCGCGGGCTTCCAGGATCGAACCCGTTAATAAATACACCCATCCTGAGAGGAAAAGACCTGTGGGACCGCTCGTTCCAGACACAACTTGTGATCTGGGTGAGTTTTTTGCCTCCTCCAACCGAGCGTAAGTTCAGACGGAGGAGCAAGTGCCACCTTCTCCCAAGCCAGCCGGGCTTTTGCTCCGCAGAGAGCTTTGTTTTGCTTCCCCGTCCTGTTTTGACTGGCGAAAGACTGGTGCTGTGTGTGGGCTGGTATTTCCCAATTGCCTGTTTAACACCCTCCTGCAAAAATCCAGGGTTGTGCCTGAACTCGGTTGCCGGAGCGTGCGTTGCACGCGACGCCCGGGTTGGCCTCTTCGAATGGGAGACTGCTGTCAATTCAGTGAGATGACAGCTGAAATAACTCCGTCGGAGTTATTCATCAGACGCTCAGCACGTGGATTTTCCACCAGATGTCCTTTAGAGGGCCTGTACTGATTTATTTTTTTTTTTTTAAGTGCTGTTTTCATGCGCCGCAAAATTGTTTCCTCTGCGCCTCCTTGTGTGGCCCGTCCAGCCGTGAGCGTAAAACTCCGCGCCGCCGTTCTTGGTGGAAAAAATCATTGTCGGGACTTCAGTCGACGTGAAAAATGTTTCTTCTCCCGGTGTTTTCACATTTGAGCAGATTAAAGCTTGCCTGAGAGAAGGCTCAGCTGATGCTCAGACCTGGGAGCCGGCACGTAGGTTCTCAACTCAGCTTTGCGGTTGCAGATTTCCCCGATCGACGTGTTTTACACGAGTCGGTCGCTTTGTGAGTCAAAAAGAGCAAGTAGATGACCCTGGAAAAAGGGACCGTGTCCTCGCGTGCCTCGCTTTGCCTTCTGCCTGAGTCAGTGCAGCCGGTCTCTTTGTCGTAATACAAATAGAGGGAAATTTCTTCAAATGTTGCCCTTGCCCGAATAAAAAGTATACTGATAAATTCCACCGAGGCTTTCATGATTAATTAACTAAAGGCAAAAAAAAAAAACACCCCACTTGCTCTGTTAAAATTATCCCTTGGGTGAAACGTTGACCTACTTTTTCTTTTTTTTTTTAATTTCCATTGGAACCCAAAGTAAACGCTCTGGCCCTGTCCTCGTTTCCCTTCCATCCCTTTCACCGCAGCCTCGGTGCCCGGGGCTGGGAGTCGCGCCCGCCCGGGAGCGAGGACGTCGGCTCTGAAGGCAGCACCCGGCGTCGGTGCCGGGCTCCTTTGGAAGGCGTCTGCCATCGGGTGCTGTTTGCTGTTCCCTAAATCTCTGACCACCCTGATTTTTCCTTTACCCAAGCAACTCGCTTTCTCCACGCTGACCTGAAAAAAAGAGCTTCCTCATCCGAACCGTGAGGTTGTACGAAGCCGAGCTCCGGTGGGTTTTTGGGCTTCAGCCCCGTTTTCTGCCTGATTCCACGGTAGAACATTCCTGACGTTCATTTTAACAAATTTATTCTTCAGTGCTTGTCTTGGGGATGGCTTAAATTATTGCTGGTGCCGGTCCTTGAGAAATAAATTTATTTTTTGTGTCTCTTACCTCTCTTCTCCTCCTCATCCCCTTCTATAAACTTGAGTCTGTTTGACCACTTCGGAGTGATTGAGTCCCCTCCCCTGGAGGTGTTTAAAGGTCCTTTAGATGTGGTGTTGAGGGAGATGGTTTAGGGATGAGCTTTGTAGAGCAGGGTTAATGGACTCGACGATCCCAAGGGTCTTTTCCAACCTGAATGATTCTATAAAGGATGCTCGGGAATCGTTTATTAATAGGGCTGGGCGTCGGAGGTTTGCTCCTTGGGGTCTTCAGCGGAGGAAAACTCTCAAAACGTGGAAAAGCAGGAACTGTCTCTCCCGATTTCTGACAGCAAACTCACTGGTAAAACAGAGTCTATTATTCCTGAAAGGTAACACGGCAGATAATCGTAAACCTGGCAAAAAAAATTGGTTTTTTTTTCCGCCGACGTTTCTCCACTTCGGCTTTGATGTTGAAGGGCTACGGCTAAAAGGGGCTAACGACAGAACAGCTCACTCGAGAGTTTGGAGACGCCTGCTCTGTAAAGGGAATTGGCGGAGAGACGCGTGAAACGCGCGGTTAAATGGCTCAGTTTTGCGTCTGGGTTGAGGGCAGTCGTTTGCCGATGGTTGTTTCGTGTCTTCAGAACGCATCGGAAACGACTCCCGATTGCCGCCCGAAAGTTGCGGCGAAATACCGGTTGTCGGATGGAGCGGCTCGAAGGAATAGGCTCTTTTTGGAAGTGGCCTCTTGGCTGAAAACTGGGGAACTTCTCACCCTCCCAAACGAGGAGACTGTGGAATCGTTAAGGTTGGAAAAGACCTCCAAGGTCGTCGAGTCCAACCGTCCACCCAACGGCGCCGAACCGTGTCCCCGAGTGCCACGTCTGCGCGGTTTTGAAACGCCTCCAGGGATGGGGACTCCACCGTTGCCTTGGGCAGCCTGTCCCAATGCTTCACCGCTCTTTCAGTAATGAAATTTTTTCCTAATATCCAATTTAAACCTCCCCTGGGGCAACTTAAGCCTGTTTCTTCTCATCCTGTCGCTTGGGAGAAGAGCCTGACCCCACCTCACCAGAACCTCCTTTCCAGTAGTTGTAGAGAGCAATGAGCTCTCCCCTCAGCCTCCTCTTCTCCAGACTAAATTTTTGTGTATTTTTTATTGGCGTTTTGATGATTTAGTTTACTCTTCTGGTGCTTTCTGAGCAGTCAGGTTCACTGCCTTGATCATGGTCACAATTTCTTGATCCGGAGGGCTCACAAGGTGCCTTGGAAGCAGAAGGTGACCAACCACCAGCTTTGTCATTTCCAAAGCTTTGATTCCCCCGTTCCCATCCGATTGGGAAACGCGGAATTTACCCAGATGACGGAGGTGGTGCTTACGCGACGCGGGGCGAGGATGTGCCCCGGGGAGGTGAGGCCGCTCGTTGCGGGAGCGGCTGGAGAGCTTTATAAATTGCGGGGTTACGACTTTTCGGAGAGGCTCTGCGGCGTAACTGGGCGAAGGTCAGCTCTTCAATCACCAGAAGAGCTCTGCAATGAATGACAGTCTCCTAATTCACATTTTGATCTTTTATATGTATAATAATAGTTTCACAGCCTGGTGGCCACCTTTTACGGACCCGGTCGGTCGGTGGAGGGGGGGGGGGCTTCAGATGTTGTGCTTGCCCTGCACGGATGAAGAGCTCCACGTCTGTATTTCCAAGCTGCCTTAATTTATCGCTTTCCCTTTTCTCCCTCGGTTATCGTAGCTCCTATTTCTCAAGTTTTCCCATCTCTTCTTTCTCAAATTTTCATTTATTCCCACTGCATACCTTCCGCCGTTTCCACCGGTCCCCGACGCTCCATCAAATCTCCGCGGGTACGGGCTGCTTGGCTTGAAATAGCAGCAAGTTTCTCTCGGCTGTGGGTAGTTTCTGCGGTGAAAAATTCAGAAAATAGGGATTATGACATTATAAATCAGACTTTTTTTGTAGTTCTCTACTTGCTCTTGGGTACGCTGAGCGAAAATCCTTTTTTCCCCCGGTTTTTCCACCCCTCTGTCGTGTTAGAGATGCTGTTGAACGTGCTGTGGATATGACTTGTTGTTAAATTTTGGCAAACGGGCCCCCAATCTCCTGTTCTGCTTTGGATTCAAGTTTCTAACATTTTTCTAAACTAAACTAAAGTTTTCTGCTCAGAAGGTTTAGGTGGATGAATGAAGAGGAACCTAAATAGGAAAGTAGTTAACGGTCTTCGATCTAGACTTTGCTGCTAAAAAGGATACTTTATGTATTTATTTCCAGAGGACCGAAGGCGTTTTACGTGATTTTTTTTTGGTTTCTTTGGCAAAAAAATCCTCTAGGTTTATGTTTTTAAATTTCTGATGCTGAGTGGGTTTGGCCTTAAAAGTAAGGGCCTGGGTGAGAGATTCAGGAGCAAACTGGGTAAATCCATACTGCCCCCACTAATGGAGAATAAATCAGATTTTTTTTATTTAGTTAGTTTTAATCCATCACGTTTTAATGAATAATTAGAAAATAAAAAAAAAAAAAGGAGAGGAGAATTGTTTCGGCCTGTTGGGCCAGATTCTCGCCCTGAAGAAATTGTTGCCGGGACGCCTTCGCGTCCACAAAAATCCTCCTCGTGCGAGTCGTTCCTCCTCATTTACATGCCTGATCCGCTTCCCCTAAATGCTGATTTTCTGCGCGCAAACAGCTTTGCTCGAGCAGGTGTAGTGGTATTAAAAGCGGCGTTAACGTCTCTCCGGAGGGGAATATATTCCGTTACCAGTAACTCCGTCGAGCTTTCCCATCTGCGTAGGGAATTTGTCGGAAGCCGGCGTCGGGTTGTTCCAACTCTTCGTTACCCCTTGATTTGTGCCTGATTGAATTCCGTCGGAGGTCGATTGGGAGCGGGAAAAACGATATCACCGGAAGGATGGCGGCCGCTCGAGACTGTGAGCGACTCTTTGTGACTCCTTTTGGCATCACGCAACACCCCGGGAATCTGCGAGGAACTACAAAAATAGTTCCCAAAAGGGAGAAAAAGCTCAAAATCCGAGCAGAGAGAAACTGGAGCAGATTTATAATTTTCCATCTTTTTATTTCTGTATTATTTTTGGCCGCCTTGGCGATACCGACCGTACAAACGAAACCTTGCCCTTCGGGGAAAAGTGTAAATTCTTGCTCGGTGGTTTAATTTACTCCCCACCAGGGGTGGACGCGGGCTGCTACTGGTGGCAGCAGACCCGCGAAAGACAGATACTACGGGGATAATACGGAAGATGATCCATCACCCCCGAGACTTGGAGAGCAGTGCCGTCGGGAGTATGTTATAGCGGAACCCCGGGCTTATACGACGCCGTTAATTTTGTTTCAAGTAATACTCTTGACAGGCTTTAATGGGCAATTCCACTTACAAATCAACGGTGCGATTCAGGCGGCTGTTTATTAACGCGTTCCTCGCGTGGCGGCCGAGTTAAAAACTACCTGAGCGCCGTTCAAACGGCCCCGAGATGTGGTCATATTGGAGCGGCCGGTGATTTATGCTGCCAGATTCTGTCTTGGGTAAACGAGATCTGTCGCCGCGCATTAATACGCCAAACACCCGATAGCGGCAACCGGTTTCGGTACTTCTGATTGTTCCTGGCGTCTCCCTACGTCGGAGGGGGTTCCCCCGCGTCGCCGGGCTCCGAGGTTTGGTGGCTCCGCGCTCTCTTCCCGGGTGGGAGGTAAATGGGTTGTGTCAGAACTGGGTAAACCTTTAGACGAGGTCAATGGGGTCATTGCATGACGAAAAAAACCTCAAAAAACCAAAAAAAAGCAGGCAAACCCTCCTGTTTTCTCCGGCTAAACGAATGCTGATGCTTCTCCCGAGCGAAAAGTCCTGTGGTCCTTTGTATGAGTAACCCTGACGCCGAGGCCGGTCCCGTTTGAGCCATTTATTTGATTTTTTTTCCCCTCTGATTTTCATTTTTGAGTCTAAACCGTCCTTTTTCTCAAGCCGCTTTGCGCCGCCGCCGGGTCCCGTCCTGACGTTCCGCGAGGTGCTCGCCCGCTTCGGGCTCAACAACTTGAAAATTGTAACTATTTCCCCCAAAATGATGAAAAAAATCATCCCTCTGGGTTCTTCCGAGCAGCGCCCGGTGACTTTTTTGGACTCGTCGTGTTATTTTTCTGCTCGTTTTTAGCCATTTCGAGCAGGCGTGGAGTGTC
The DNA here is from genome assembly GCA_020746105.1 of Trogon surrucura. Classification (NCBI taxonomy): domain Eukaryota; kingdom Metazoa; phylum Chordata; class Aves; order Trogoniformes; family Trogonidae; genus Trogon; species Trogon surrucura. The sequence continues at coordinate 86,540,003 of CM036658.1, forward strand.
CTCGCCGGATTTGATGGGCGAATAACAAAACTAGGGGCAAATATCGACTCCGTGGTTTGCATTTTTAATTGTTTTCATCGCGACGGAAAAGTCGAGGATGGAGAAGGGAGCAGGCACGACCCGGACGCGACAGCGCCGCGCTCGGCTTGGGCTGCGAAACCCGGGCAAGGATCCAACTTAAACGCTAAAATGGCTTTTTTTTTTTTTTTTTATGTCTCAACTTCACCTTCCTGGAAGCTCGTTCTTTAAGATACAGCAACGCGCGTTGCTAAAATAGGTTAAAAATAATATTTGGGCAAGTCTTTAGGGGTTGATGCCCGTATCCTCGCGGCGTTTGGAGCGCTGGAAGGCGGCTTCACCCCTCGAGGAGTACGGTGCAGGGCATTTCTCCTCCTCTCCTCCTCGTTTTTTCCGCCGGGAAAGCTGGAGAGGTGACAATCCCCCTCCCTCCCCACCAGAGAATGGGGAAAATTTCACGGAGTTTTGATTTATGGTGTCAATTAGGCCTGTAAAGCTGCGTCTTCGTTAAAAGAGGAGGCGGCAATCCTGAGACCGCGCGGGGTTTTCTGTCGTTCTTTTTTTTAATTGACTTTTTTTAATTGAATTTTTTTAATTGAATTTTTTTAGTTGAATTTTTTTAAGTGAATTTTATTTTTTTTTTAATCTTGGGTTTGCACTCCCGCGAAAATAGGACCCGGAGGGAAGCATCATCGCCGGCGGACGCGCCGCTTCGTCCAAACGCCGTGTGCTTCGTGAGCAGATTCATTAAAAATATTTTTTCTCAAGTAGAAATTCAGGATCTTCCGTAAATCCTAATAATTAACGGTACCCAGGGACAGGCCGCGTAGCCATCAATCGGAACGCGCCAACTTTTTGCCCCCCGCCGGTGTTTTCTATCTGCGCTTCCAGCCGGCACCGGCTTTGCGTTTCGCGAGCAATTAATGTGTTTTTAATGAACAATTAGAGATGAAATTAGCGGGAGGTGAACTTTGACTTAAAGGCAGACCCGCCCCCTGCGTTTGTACACGCGCCCAACTTTTGCTGTGCAAATTTTCATGTCTTTGCGTTTTCTTCCAGTGGTTTTTTTTTTTCCCCTCCTTGCGCTTCTTGTACGGCTTCTGTTTAACGTGGATTCGTCGGATCGAATTGTTTTTTTTTTTTGTGGAGGATTTTATAATTTCCTCGCGAGAGGAGTGATCATTATAAGCAAAGAAAACGTGGAGAGGGGAGAGATAACAGGGAAAGCTCCTCTGGGCAAACTTGGCAGTTATTTTTAAGCAACGAGATGCTCAGAAAAAAGGGAAAAAATCGCATTTTCCCTAGAAAAAAATCAAGATTCTTGACACACACGAGCTTTCAAGCACTTTCAAGTTTTATTTCAGACTTTTTACTTGAAAAACTTTGGATTTCAATCAGTTGGAGGTTGTTGGTTTTTTTGGGGGGTTTTTGGTTAATTGCAAATGGAGTGCAAAGATTTTATGCAAATTTCAGGTTTAAAAAATTAATCAACCTCCCCGTGACGCCGAAATACAACGTTGTGGGTTTTTTTTTTTGGGTTTTTTTTTTTTTTTTGAGAGACCTGTTTTGAATCTTCGGGCATGGGCAGGCTGGGCTGCCGTGATGGATGAGCTCAGCGTTGCGCTGGGGCTCGGAGCTCGGAGATCAACCGTTTGACGGATGCTCCTACAAATCTCTGAAGCCTAAATAACCACTCAGCAGCAGGAAAAGAAATCGGAATATCAAGTTCCCCGTTTATTAACGGGCAGGAGCGAAAAATCCGCGCGGGGTGTTGAAGAGCTTGGGTGGCAAAACGGATCTCGGCACTTTTCAAGGAGAAATTGCTTTGGGTTTGCTTCCGAGGGTGGGAAAGGATCAGGAAAGGAGGTTTTTGAATATTCTCCTTCCGTTTACCCAAATGCTTTGGCTTTTTTTTTTTTTTCTCTCCCCGTGTTTACGATTGTTTTAAAAACGGATTGTCCTTGAAGCCAGGACGCCGAAATAATACGTAGCGGTAAATCGGGTGCGTAATCAAGAAGCGCGTGGAATTTTTTCCCCCTGCTTTCCTTTTCCCCCGAACCGCGGACTCGACGCTGAATTATTGAAGAACGTGGATACCGGGTGTTCCCTTACCCCAGGACTTGAGCCTTGAGACCCTCTTCTACCTCCCGAGCACTGCAGCGAGATGGATATCATCGTCCTTTAAGGTTGGGAAAGACCTCTGAGACGAAGTCAAATTGTCAACCCAACCTCGCCGCGACCCCCGAGTGCCGGCGTCTGCTTGTGGCTCTTGGTTTGAGGACAAATTGAGGATATAAAAGAAAACCTGTTGGAATCAGTTTGATATTAGAGGTTGAGGGAGCTGGGATTGTTCAACCCGGTGAAGACTCCTGGGGGGGACCTTATAACTGTCTTCTAGTACCCGAAGGGAACCTACAGGAAAGCTGGGGAGGGGTTTTTTTACAAGTCCAGCGGTAGGAAATGGATTTAAATGGAAGGAGAATAGGTTTAGAATGGATCTTAGGAAGAAATTCAGTCTGAGGGTGGCAAAACTCTGCACTGGATTGCCCAGAGAAGTTGTGGCTGCCCCCTCCCGTGAGATATTCAAGGCGAGGTTGGATGAGACCTTGAGCAACCTGGTTGGATTAGAGGATCTCTAAGGTCCCTTCCAACCGAAGCCGTTCTGTGATTACGCAGCAAACGACGGGGAAAGTAGACGAGGATCCTCGATTTGTGTCGCTTGTCTTGGGAGAGTTGAGCGATAAATCGCTTCCCCCCACCCCTCCCCAAGCAGGACTTTGATTGCGGAGACTGGAAACCAATCGCCGGGATGGATTCAGACAGGAATCGTGACGGAGGCCGAGATCCTCACGGCTCAGGTTGCTCCGAGCACGCGTGGCTTCGTGGGGACGCGTTTTCTTCCAAAAATGGCCCCGTCCAATTTTCATAATTGCTTCATGATAAGCTTCGGGTCCCTTTTCAAAGTAAAATTTGATGAGCTGATTTTGTTCGTTTGGTTCTCTCGTATCGTGTTGCATCCAAACCCTTTTGGTTTCGTTTTAAATAAAATGATTCCTGCAAAAACGGGACGGAGGGAGGTTGGGATTTTGCTCTGGGAAAATATTTTAGCGGAGTTAAACCCCCGTATACGTACGCACGCGCGGTTGATATTTATAGCTGGGTTAGAGCCCCTGGGGAGATAGTTTAGATCCTGGGTTACTATGAGAGCGACATAATCCAATTCTGATTTGTTTAAATCAAGATACAACCCGGGCAGTTCCTGCAGAAAGGTCAGAATAAAAGCAGAGGCTATAAGAATATTAAAAGGATTTCCCGAAACCTCGAATAGTATTATTTTTTTTTTTTTGTTGCGATAAGGACTGGAATTGGGCTCGTAGTACAAAATCGTGGAGTTTTAACGAGTTACGACGCTTCTGTCGGTTCATCTTCGAGCGTCGCGTTAACGGAACAAGCCGGGATCTTGGGCTTAAAAAAATGAAAGAGAGTTTTAACGCAATTTTTTTCTGGAGTAGAAGGATTTTGCTGCCGGAGCTCTTACGGTTACATCCTGTAATGAAGATTTTTTTTCACTCCTAACAAAATAATTTCACATGCTCGATATTACTCCTCCTGGATACAAGGTTCTTGGATCCTACGTGGTGTTACCCTCTGGCAGGAGTTTAATTTCCTCACCAACCCTTCCCGATGAACACCGAAAACAAATCTCTTGGCTTAATAACTGGCGGTTGTCGAGAAATCGTATTTATTTGCGGGGCGCTTGCGCCTTGTCTTGAGTCTGGGGCTAACAGAGCGCTCCGTAATTAATTTAAATTTCGCAGCGGCGCCGTCAGTGAAGAAGTTTCTGTTTTTAAGACCGTAGCTGAGTTTTCCGTCGGTATTTTGGAAATAACTGGTATTGTCTGATTCTCCCAAGCCACCTCCCTCTACTGACCGTGCTGTTTTAATCAAAGTGACAAATCCGGAGGAGGTGAATGAACTAATTCCTTGCAACTCGGTGGATTTTTCTCCCCGTTTCGCTCCGGTGAATTCAGGCCGTCGGGTTGTTTTCCCTTCGAAAGCTCCGGCAAAACGTCACCCGAAGCTGCAGGGGGCCTTCACCTGACCCTTAAATTGGATTAAATAGAGCGAGTAGCTGATGGGACATTTCACTTCACAACCGAGATTTCACTCGGGAGGTTTTTCTATCGCTGAGAAGCGCGAATGCAAACGGAATATTTGCGGCTCGTCGCGAACCGCGGCGCGGTTCCTCCCGGATTACGTTGGGGTGATCACCAGAAGGAAACTTGGGAAATAATTCCTTACTTGCCATTCAACGCGATATCCTCGACAGCTTGTTACTCAACGATTTTACAGGTGAATTTTTGAGTTTGCGGACCGTTTATTTCTTTTTTTTAGCTGCTAGTTGGCAAGGTTGGGCTGTTGGGTGAACAGAGGAGAAACAAATTGCGCTTGGGAGGGGTGGCAAATACCTCGGTAGCTCTTCTGCTTCTGCTGAGATGGATTTTCTAAGGGGAGGTTTCTGGAGAGGGAAAAACCATCCGTGCGCTGGGGGGAGTTACCACCGACTCTCCTGGAGTGGGAATTCAGCCGTTTTTTTCCAAAATCGGAATTCCTTCGAGGGGTTTTTTCCCCCCCCTGTCGCAACGCAGCGGTGATTGTCGGGAAGCCAGAAGCTCCCCAGGTAGGCACGGAGCTCCGGGATGCTCCTTGATTGACAACAAGCTCCTGATGGCCGCGAGATTACAGGCTCCGACTTCCAAAGAAGAGCTTAATTAGCTCCGCTCCAAGAAGTCCATTCTCCCCTCCGCACGCGTGCGTAACTCCGGTTGACATTAATGGGAGTTAGATACCGGGAGGAGGATAAAGCCAGGGAGAAGGGGGGAGATGTGGGATGCAGAGAGAGTTAAAAAAATAAATGAGATGCTGGAGGAGGAGCGGCACAACGAGAAGAAAACGTTGGGGGAGTAGGTGTGTGCCCGGGGAGGAGACGGAGATGAGGGACGCCGGGAGCGTGGGGACACCCTCCTGCCTTCGCCCTTAGATCGTGGCAGATGAGCGAGGGCTCTTTCCCGAGAGTCAAATTCTTGAGAAAATCGCCCTCCCTCGCCCGTTTCCCTTCAGAGCCTCCTCGCTTCCCATCGCGGTCCTCAATTCCCGACGCGAGCGGAATTCCCCTCCGGTTTCGGCCAGAGGCGCGGGGGGATTGGAGGATGGGCCGCGATGGGTGGGGAATAAAAATAAATAAAAACCGAAGAGGGTCGGGCGCGTGAACAAAAGCCGTTTAATCTCTGGGCAAGACGAGAGAGGAGTGGAATGGAACGAGACGGAAAGGAGCGGGATGATGAATGGCTGCGCTCGGGCCGGCTCTGCGCGGGGAAGGAGCCGCCGTGCATAATTAAACGGCGGATAAATGGACCCGCGCGTGGTTTGCCGCCGACTAAAGAGCGTGATGGATGAGTTGGCGCTGCCGTCGCGCTGGGGTTCCTCGCGACGCTTTCGGCGCCGTTTCGTCCGCTCTTGTGGCTTGGTGGAAGTAACGGAGGACCCGTTGCGTTGCTCTGCCCAACGGGTTCTTGCTGAAATTGTCTCCAGGAGAAATTTTCTTGACCCCCTCTCTTTGATTATTTTTCCCCCTCCCCTAGAACTGGAAGGGCTTTGGGTGCTCTTTGAATGAGGAGAATCTTGGAATGAGGAGAATCTTTGAATGAGGAGAATCTTTAGATGAGGAGAATCTTTGAATGAGGAGAATCTTTAGATGAGGAGAATCTTTAGATGAGGAGGATCTTTAGATGAGGAGAATCTTTAGGTGAGAATCTTAAAATGAGGAGAATCTTTAGATGAGGAGAATCTTTAAATGAAGAGAATCTTTAAATGAGGAGAATCTTTAAATGAGGAGAATCTTTAGGTGAGAATCTTAAAATGAGGAGAATCTTTAGATGAGGAGAATCTTTAAATGAAGAGAATCTTTAAATGAGGAGGATCTTAAAATGAGGAGAATCTTAAGATGAGAATCTTTAAATGAAGAGAATCTTTAGATGAGGAAAATCTTTAAATAAGGAGAATCTTTAGATGAGGAGAATCTTTAGATGAGGAGAATCTTAAAATGAGGAGGATCTTTAGATGAGGAGAATCGTAAAATGAGGAGAATCGTAAAATGAGGAGAATCTTTAGATAAGGAGAATCTTTAGATGAGGAAAATCTTTACATGAAGAGAATCTTTAGATGAGGAGAATCTTTAGATGAGGAGAATCTTTAGATGAGGAGAATCTTAAAATGAGGAGAATCTTAAAATGAGGAGAATCTTAAAATGAGGAGAATCTTTAGGTGAGGAGAATCTTTAGGTGAGAAGAGTCTTCATACGACGAGAATTGATGCCAAACCTCCCGTTAGAAAACACGCCGAGGTCGGTAAAAAAAAACCAACCACCGAGCGCCGCGTGAATTTGAAAAGCAAGAAGGGGCCCTTAATTATTCAGAAATAATACTGGAGCGTGCGAAATCCGCGGCCGGGATTTTTTAATGCTGTTTCCCTGAGCCTGGTGGCTCGGGGAAATCCTCGCAGGTACGTAACTCCCTCCAACCTGGAGGAGAGAGAAGGAATTTGCGTAGCGTAGGGGGGAGAACGGCTCAAAAACTTGACTGCTCGGGGCTGATTATCAGAGACAAGTCGATTCCTTGTGAAATTTGCCCTCGAAACCCGTGGGGGAGCAAGCGAAGGGGTTGTTAAATGAGGTTTGAGAGCAGCGTTGTCTACATTTCCCCTCTAAATTTCTTTTTTGGGACAGCTCCGGTGAAGCGACAGGTCCCGGATAACCGCGCACGGGGTGGTTTTTGGGAGCTCTTAGCTAATTTTTGCGGGACTTCGGGCGACGAGAAGAAACTACGAGGGATGGAACTTGAAATTAAAGAAAGGAAGATACCTGCAAGTAGGGGAGACGCGCTGTTGTGGCGGGTTTTCTTAGCGGTTTGGTCCCTGGTCCTTCAGTTCCGTCGCTCCTTTTAAATATTAATCCACCAACTCGTGTCGAAATTAATTAATCCGCCAACTCGTTCTCTCTCCCAGCATCCAAACAATCCCACTATTGGTCCTCAAGAACAGAAACGAAAGAAAAAATCGTCTTCGTCCCTTGGTTCGAGCTTTGCGCCGCTTTCTTGGTTGGTTTTTTTCGGGTTTTTCTGTTTTTGCCCGCTGCACTTTGCAGCAAAATCCATTTCGCAAAACAGCGAGGGCTGGGAAAGCTATAAAACACGTAGGAAATAAGCCCTGATCGTCGGCGCGGACGCTGCGGTTACGCCGCGGATGGGGCCGAGCGGTTTCTTATTTCGCCGTGTCAAACATCTAATAAATACGGCAATTTCTTCCCCCTTCCAGTTTTTTTTTTTACAGTGAGTTAGGTCGGGGTTCGAGAGCCGCTTCGGAAAAGCCGCCGTGACGCGGGGAAAGCAGAGATACGACGGGAAAAACCCGCAGCTCGATGGAGTTTTTGACGGGATCGAACGTGATATTTAACCCGCCGAGGGGAACTCCGGGACGAGCGCGTGGGATCGTGAAGGCGGCGCGGTTTATTCCCGCTAAACGCTTTCCGACGGGGAGATTTGTGACATCTGATTATCGTAACGCCGTCACCCGGGCAGCTGCTGGCTGCGCCGAGTAGCAGAGCCGACCAATTAGTTAATTCTCCAGAAAATACCCCTAGAAGGCAGATCTACGTGAAATTACGGAGATTTTTGCGTAGCCGGGCTGCATCTTCCCGGCATCTATATTTAGAATTAAGTCCGGCTCCTCCAAATTTTGGTTTTAATTTATATAGGACTGCTGGAATATGTATATATAGATATATGGCAACCCCTATATCCCGAATCACCGAGACCAAAACGTTGGGTTTGGCTTAAAAGGTAGAACTTGGCGCCCAATTGGGCCAGAAAGGGTGAAAAAAATCAACTTCCAAGGTGTCGCTTCGGAATTGCGACGCGTTTTCCTCAAGGTGTTTCCCCAAAGGAGTCGACGACCGACTCCGGGGGTCCAAAACCATCTCTGGATCCAATTATTTCTTTTTCTGGTGGGGAATTCATCGCTTTTTTTTTGCTTTGCGGCCACGAGTTTGATTGTGCCGCATAATAACGAGAATATTTTGCACCTTTTTCACACGGCGAGTACTTTAGGGGAATTCTCAGAGCGTACATGACAGTAAATCAAAGCTGTCGTGTCGCTGCTCGCGCCTCTCAAAAATACAGAAGAATCGTTAGCCTGGTGAGGTTTTTTTTTTCGGATAAAGACATTGATAAAAGGATCCGGATGATGCACGCTCGATTAGTGGCTGAGTTCAACCCTCCTTTGCTGGTTTCGACACAAACCAAATGCTCTCTGAGAGGCTTTTTCTGCTCGTTGAGCTTGATTGATCCTTTCCCTTGTTGAGTTTTCTACTTGCAACCCCTTTCCTCTGGGTTTTTCTGCCCGGAGAGTCTCTCTTACGGCTTTTTAGTCGCTGTCGTCGGACAAATTTGTGGTTGGTCTTATAGCGGAGGTGTCAAAATCTTCGCTGGAGGAGGACGTTGCCCGTTCACAAATAACTGAGGTAGGAACAAATCACGCGTCGCCTTAGAACAGTAATAAAAACGGGGAAAGAATTCAGCGCGGCGCAGTTAAGGTGTGATAAAACATTGAATCGCTCGCCCGCAACAAGAAAAAATGTGTTTATGTTTGTGTGGCAGCGGAAGATTTATGGCACCATTAACTATTCATTTCCCTGCCTTTAAGTGCTCGGGGGGTTCTGGGCGGCGCGACAGACGGTCGCGTCGCTCGCCTTAAAAGTTGGGTTTGGTTTTTCCAAGCGAAGATCAGTTCTTGCGTAAGAAGAAACTCGCCCGAGGACGCGTCCGGTCTCTTTGGCTTGTTCGGTGAGGACCGGTCTAACCTCAACAACCTGAGGGCTTCACCTTTTCTATCCCTACAGCAGAATCTTCGTTTTTCCTCCCCGTTATTTAGGAATCTCTACGTCGGCACCCATGAAATTGGGACTTGGTCATGGGTAAGTACCCAGCATTGACCCACGTGGAGATATTTTGTGAGCTAGAACGTTAAAGAACGGAATTTCTGTGGGTTTGAGGGTCGCTAAACCCTTTTCTCCTCGTGAAAGCAGGGGAGGAATAATTTGGGTGGCGACTGAACACACGACGTTAAGACTGACCTTCCAAACCAAGCCGGTTGGTTGTTCCAGAAGACTCCTGGAAGGGGGGAGGAAAGAAAAAAGGGAAGTGTCCGAGTGCGTACGTGTGTAAACGAGCTGAAATGTTAATTATCGTGCTTCTCCAAGTAGTAAAATGTCGTTGATTGTGTTATCCTGAGTGGAAAAATGGATGTAAGGGTGGTGTTTTACACTTTCTGTGATTCTATTGATCCTTTGTGCTCAGAAAATCAAGTGGAGAAAAAGAAGAGTTGGTTCTTTTTTGGTGAATAGAAATTCAGTTGATCCTGGAGTAGCGGAGAAGTAGGTGAAGCTCCACCTTGGGAGTTACACCTTTGGGTAGAAATGAAGTAGAGGTGGAGTAAATCTCGCTCTGGGCTTACCTGCCGGTGCTAGATTGAACAGAACCTTGCAAAACCTTTAAAATACCGAGGTGCCTTTTCCATTCTCCCGAATCCGGAGCGCGTCGGGTTCGGGATCGCCGGCGAGTTTTCTTCCTCCCTTTTCCTTCCCCGGGCGGTGCGTTCGAAGCACAAATTCCTCGGGTTTTCCGGAGTATTTTCTTCTTATCAGTGCTTCTCCTTTGGCGTCCGAGGCAACATTTGCCGCGTAGTTTCTTTCCCAGGCCGGGGAGGGGATTAGGTTGGGATTCCATCTAAGCAGCCCTAACTCTTGCCGGCCATAAATGACATTTTATTGCCAGCTTTGAAAAAGAGCTCGATGGCTTGAGTTATGGGCGCCAAGAGCTTTGGTTAATGAATTTTCCAACTTTAGCAACCCAGGAAATTGAAACGGGGCGCGAGAGAGGAGCGGAGAGCAGCTCCTCGTTACGAAGCGAATACGTTTAAGGAGCAGAAAGAAAAAAAAAAGCTTGTAAATCAGCCGCTGGTTATTTCACGTTCTCTATTTTGAGCTCGGCTCTTTCCCAGCGTTTCGGAAACGAGGCTTCCTTGAAAATTATAACCCCCTTTCTTAGAAAAACTGCCGCTGGTGCCCTACCGCTACGCCAAATATATCCGAAAGCTGGGAAGAAAACGGAGGCGCGTGGGTAGCGGATGCTCGTAGGGCTTTAGTCTGGTTTTTTTTTTTTTATACCGATGTTGTGGACACCGTTTGGATTCGTTCTTCTCGGAGCGTTTGGGAATTATTCCGGAAAACCCGCAAGGTTCCCGTGGTGGCTTCGATGCGAAAATCCCGGCTTGGCGTTTGAACTGCGTGAAAAGCTCGTGTAAATCGGAGCCTCCGGGCATTCCCGAGTTTATCCGACTTTTTGGACGCTGGAGATGGAAGAATTCGGCGTTGACGACTTTGGAATCTTTCTCTTTTTCTCTTTTTCTCTTTTTCTCTTTTTCTCTTTTTCTCTTTTTCTCTTTTTCTCTTTTTCTCTTTCTCTCTTTCTCTCTTTCTCTCTTTCTCTCTTTCTCTCTTTCTCTCTTTCTCTCTTTCTCTCTTTCTCTCTTTCTCTCTTTCTCTCTTTCTCTCTTTCTCTCTTTCTCTCTTTCTCTCTTTCTCTCTTTCTCTCTTTCTCTCTTTCTCTCTTTCTCTCTTTCTCTCTTTCTCTCTTTCTCTTTCTCTCTTTCTCTCTTTCTCTCTTTCTCTTTCTCTCTTTCTCTTTCTCTCACTTTCTCTCTTCCACTTTCTCACTTTCTCTCTTCCACTTTCTCACTTTCTCTCTCACTTTCTCTCTCTCACTTTCTCTCTTTCACTTTCTCTCTTTCACTTTCTCTCTTTCACTTTCTCTCTTTCACTTTCTCTCTTTCACTTTCTCTCACTTTCTCTCTTTCACTTTCTCTCTTTCTCTCTCTTTCTCTCTCTTTCTCTCTCTTTCTCTCTCTTTCTCTCTCTCTCTTTCTCTTTCTCTTTTTCTCTTTCTCTTTCTCTTTCTCTTTCTCTTTCTCTTTCTCTTTCTCTTTCTCTTTCTCTTTCTCTTTCTCTTTCTCTTTCTCTTTCTCTTTCTCTTTCTCTTTCTCTTTCTCTTTCTCTTTCTCTTTCTCTTTCTCTTTCTCTTTCCTTTTTGGAATCGAGAATAAGTATCGGAAAAGGCTTTTGCTGCAAAAGCAGAGTTAAAATCTGCAAAAATACCGACACGTAAATGACATTTCTTTGTGCTTGAAGATCGATGTGGAAGAGCCTATCTCATATTTACACCTGTCAGGGATTAAAATGTTTACCTGAGAAGAGATCAAAACTCCTCCGTAGCTTTGGCCCACAAGAAATTACTGTTGAATCAGTTTAATTTTGCTCTAATTAAATCATTCAAAACATTCTACTGATGAAACGACTGGAAAAAAAGGGTTTAAAAGCCCCGTTTGGGTCAAGACGTGAGTTCGCATCCCTAACGCCAACTATTTTTAACGCCTTTGCCTTTATTTTTCTTTTTTTTTCGGCGCGGCGGTTCTTTATTTCAACCGTCACCTTGAACTTTTGCGTCGAGGTCGCTTCCTACCTTCCCTATTCGGTGCCCGGAAATCCCTACAAGTGGATTTTATGCAGAAAACCGTCCTCGCTGAAGGTTTCCGCTGGAGTAAATTAAGAAGCGCGGGTACATCCTCCAAATATACAAGCTCTTGTAAGTGGCCCGTTTATCCTCTTTGTTTTTTACGTCCCGTTTCAAGCCAACTTAATTCTTCCCAGCCTTTTTTTAAATTCTATTTTGTCCCCATGGGGCGTTCCGCCGGCCGGCGCACCGGTCACATCGACGAGTTGATTCGAAGCGGGAGCCTGTTTTGCAAGGAATTGGGTTTCAGCTCTATCGACGGAGCTGACTTTTATCTCGGAATTAAGCCCTCCTAAAATAATTGCGCGTAAAAAAGGGACTCGGCAGGCTGCAGTTGTCAAAACCTTTGGAAAAGTCTGTTCCGTTTGATATTGCCGTGCGGCTTTTTTAGTTCTTGTAACGTCGTCAAAGAAGAAAACACAAAAAAAGGCAAAGATGGAAATTAAAAAAAAAAAAAGGAGTTGATAAGAGACATTTCTTACTCGTGTTCCCTGCTGGGAAAACGTGCCCGAACGCACTCGGGACACCACGGGGGCGCTTTTTCGTCCGCCTGGAAGCGATTCCGGGCCTGACGCCGCTCGTGCGGGCTTTGTCGTGAGAAGGAATAACGGAGGTTCCCCAAGAAAATGATCTGTTTGCGTCTCTTCGCCGTCTTTTTTCATCCTTTCGCCACAGATCTCGATTTTCTTTTAATCCTTCGTGTAGGTTTGGAGCCATCGGGAGTCAGAGCTGGCATTATTTTTAATTTTTTTTCCTAATATCTTGTTGTGGTGTTGGGTTAACGGTTGGACTTGATCTTCTAGGTCTTCTCTAAAAAAAATAAGGCTGATTTCTTTGAAGAATAGCCCAAAGCAACCTGGTCGGGTTAAAAAAAAATGTTGAAATGAAGCATGGATTTGAGCGGTGTCCCATAATAGAGAATCGCTTCGGCATTTATCCATAAAATAAAATTATTTTACGATGTTTATGAGTTATTCAGCTCCCCAACTCAACAAATCCAGAGGACAAAACACCGGGTGCCGAGTGATGAGAGTCGAGGTGGCAAAATGTGAATTTTTGCATCCTCGGTGCCGGCTGGGATATTGAAATTTCTCGAGAGTCGGGCAAAAATCCATGGGCTTCGACAGAAAAATCCAGAGCGTAGCGTGCAAAAATTAGGGACTTTTTTTGATTTCGAGTAGCCCGCGTTGCGTTTTTCTCAACTCTCTTTGAAGAGCAGCGATCAATTCAAGTCTGAAGGGAGGGGGTTTGGGCGGTGCCTCGATTTCTTTTATTCTTTTTAATTCCTTTTTTGAAGCAACCCCGCGACGCGATCTCGTTTGACGAGCTGGCGGCCTTGCGGACCGCGGCGTTTTCGCTCTTTCGAAGCCCGTCGTGGTGCGGAGAGCCGCGCCGCCGGCTTCCCCTCGTCGCCCCGCCGACGAACTTAGATGAGTTATCTCTTAGCAAGTTTAATTCCTCGCTGCGTTAATCGACTTTTTGGCCCTCGCAGACCTTCAGCTGCCTTTTGGGCTGTTGTCGTGGGTTGACCCTGGCCGGCCGCCAGGTACCCACACAGCTGCTCACTCACTCCCCCCTTTCACTGCTGAACAGGGGGAGAAAATATTTCCAAGGGCTCAGGGTTTGAGATAAGGACAGGGAGATCACCCTCATTTACCGTCCCGGGCAAAACAGACTCAGTTTTGGGGAAATTAGGTACATTTATTAAAAGAACTAATCAGAGAGGAGTAGTGAGAAGTGAGAAAGAGCCAACAAATCTTAAACAGAACACCTTCCCCCCATCCCTCCCTTCTTCCCGGGCTTAACATCAATCCCGGTTTCTCCACCTCCTCCCCCCGAGCGGCGCAGGGGGACAGGGAATGGGGGTTACAGTCAGTTCATCCGACGTTGGTTCCACCGCTTCTTCACTCCGGGGGAGGACTCTTCACTCTTCCCCAGGGCCACTGTGGGGTCCCTCTCACGGGAGACAAGCTTCACGCTCTCTTCTCCGCGTGAGTCGTCCCACGAAGGGCAATTCATCACAAACTGCCCAACGGGAGACACCTCACGAGGGGCAGCCCACCCCTCGTGAGTCTGAGGTGCAGTCCTTCGGGGGAAACTGCTCCAGCGTGAGCCACCCGCAGCGTCCCAAAAGTCCCACCGGCCAACCTGCTCCAGCGTGGGCATTCCTCTCTTCCACGGGCTACAGGCTCCGGCAGCGACTTGCTCTGATGCCGCTTCCCACGGGCTACAGTCCCCTTTCAGGCATCCACCCACACGGCGTGGAATCCTCGCTGGACATCTACGCGGTGATCCTCACGGTGGACATCTGCACCTTGCCCATGGGCTGCAGGGGGACAACCCGCTTCACCATGGTCTTCACCACAGACCCGGGAGACTCTCTCTGCTCCGGCGCCTGGAGCTCATCCTCCCACCCCTCCTTCTTCACTGACCTTGGTGTCTGCACAGATTCTCACTCCTCCATCTCTGTGCCAGCTGTTATGGCGCAGTTCTTTTCCCCGTTCTTAAATATGTTTTTCACAGAGGCGTTCCTCTGCTATCACCTTACTGATAGGCTCAGCCTTGGCCAGCGGCGGGTCCCTCTTTGTAGCCGGCTGGCATTGGCTCTATCAATCTTGGGGAGCTTCTAGCAGCTTCTTGTAGAAGCCACCCTGCAGCTTCCCCCCCCGCCGCCAAAATCCGGCCAGGCCAAACCAAAACAGCTGTGTTTTAAGGACGTTCGTGCTGGAATTCCCTTAAGGAAAGCTTATTTGTCTACATACGCGGTTTATAGATTTATTTTTTTTACGATCAATAAAACTACAAGAGTACACGAAGGACTTGGAGTATTATAAATATCCTCCGAGTGTCAGGTTTTTTCCGTTCCCTGGCGGCTTCCCTGCATGACTTTTTTTCAATCTTAGGCGTTAAGGGTCTGCTCCCTGGCGGGTTTTAAGAACCAGAATGTGTTTGTCCACCAGCTCCTTCATCCTCTTTCCTCTCTAGACTCCACCAAAACCTTCGACGAGTTTTTGGCTTTGCGTCGGCCGCTCCGGCGGCGCTTTTGCGGTAGGAAGGAAACCGAAATTCTGTTTTATTTTGCGATCTCGTTTCCGTACGGAAGGTCGAAGCCTTTTTCCGTTTTAGAACCACTGGACGTGCCCAAACTGTCGCTTTTTCCTCCCGTTCTGCGCTTTCTGATATTGTTTGCGGGTGCCTTCGTCAAAACGATGACTTCTTACTCAACTCGTTTCGGTGGTCGAAGCGTACGGATGTTTTTCCCTTAAAAATTAAGGAATTAATCTCGTCGACCTCGGTTCCGTCTGGTTCTCGGCTCCATAGCATGCCGGCAAAACGCGCTTCGGATGTTTTCCTCGAGGTGAAATCTGTCAAAATGAAAAGAATTTGGTGGTTAATCCCTGTCCCCAGTGAAATTCGACCTTATTTTAATCAGAGCAGCCTTTGCTGTCGGGAAGAACGTTGGCCAAGCTACGTGGAGCCAGCGGCCAGAAGCAGAGGTTGCTCTTTTGGGTGTTTATTTCAAATATTTACCTTACTTTTCACTTTTTTTAACCTGATGCAGACAGGATCGGGCCGAGACGATACCCTCGAAAGGAGCCACTGGTGCGGCTCCGAGTACACGGAGAGAGACTAAAAGGGACCGAACCTGCTCCGTCCGTCGGCTTACGCGACGGGTTTGCTATAAAAATTACAACCTGACGGTTGCGTGCAGGTAACAGGAACGTCTGGTTACTCGTTTTTCCTTCTGGTTGATCTGTTTTTCCAGCTTTTATGGTTCAGAGGGAGGAAAAGCTGTGACAAGCCCGACTGTGCAAGGAGAGCGCGACGCTCTGTCCTTTCCCTCCAGGCTCTTTCAACCCTTTTTTTTTTTTGCTTCTTTATTTCACAGCAGGGAGGAATTCAGCCTCAAGGCTTTTTCTTGTGCGCCGTCGGGTCCGGCCGGCTCTGGCCTGGAATTTATAATTTATCCCTTTCTAATTTATCTAAAAACTCGATGCTCTCAGCGAGGGGTAGACCCGCAGCCCGGGATACTGCGAGCCAGCTCGCGCTCCCCGAGCATTTTGTTTCTGAGCGAGTAGATAAATTCTCCTCGAAAAAGAAAGAAAAAAAACTTCTCTGAGCCAAGAAATGAGTAAGTCCCCGGCCGGAGGATCCCCTCTCCCCGCTTCTCCCGCCCTCCAGGCTCTGGTTTAATCCCTGACCTACATCTAGCAGGCAGGCTCCCGCTTCTCGGCGTTCCTGCTCGTCGTCGTGGCTTCAGGTTCTTTGTGAATTGAGGAGAATTCGCCGGGCGGATGAATCTCGACGAGTCTAAAGATAAGCGCCGCTTCCTTTTACTTATTTGCCTGTTTCTTTTGAAAACTACCTTCCTAAAACAAATAGAATCACCAATCAAATATCTTGATATCTTGATATATTTGACTGAACTGGTGTAGGCTGAGATTCTCTACTGGTTAAATCTAAAATTACTTCTGCTTTCCTCTCTTATTTTAACTCTTTTGGTATTAACCCCCTGCTTTTTGACCTCTGGAAGGGGATTTTCTTTACCGGTCCGTCTCCAAATTATTCCGTCTTCTTAGTTCTTTTCCCCAGGTGCTTATTTAACCGGACAGCTCCGGCCACCCTTGCCAAAAGTATTTTCTCCTTTGTCCGCTCCAGACAGCGTTTGGAATTCAAACCCTGCCCGCGTTGAAGTTCCCAAGATCTTGAAGGGCATTTAGAATTGACAGACGGAAGAAAGTCCGCCTCGATCGTGTTTTCTCTAAAGGCGAGCTCTTTACTTCGCAAGAGGTTTTCTTCACGGCTGCAACCAGAGGAGATGAAGTTATCAAGGTCACGGCGGAGGCTACCGAAGAAGATGGATTTGGCAGGAGCTTGGGAATCTCTTGTCCAAGGTGCTGAAGATGCGTGGGGTTGAGTTTTTCTTCTTTTTTTTTTCCCCTCTCTCCGCTTTTCCTCATCAGGCTTGTGCCTTTGTGTCAGCGAGAATGCTCACGTTGGGTCATCAGAGGCTTCTGCTTCGCGCGTTTGGCTTTTTTCTTTCTTTTCCGTTTAGTTTTTCTCCGCTGAGGCGTCTTTATACCCTATTAAGAGAAAGAGCTGTAGCTGTCAAGTACGTTTTTGTTATTTTTCATCGTCAGTGAGTCAAGACCTTCGGCAACGTCTTCAGGTTCTGCTTTTGGGCTTTTCCTCTGGGCTTAAGAGAAACTCGTTGGGTTTCTCCCTTCCTTGTTGCCTTTCACCCAAAATTAGGGAGGACGGGAGAGTCCCTGTGGGTGTTAACTTCCAAACCTTTCATTTTTCAATCCACCCTTCCGAGAGAAACGACATCTCTGGATAAGCCTCTAGAGTGGATTTTTGCTTCCCGATAAATTCATGACCGAGGAGCTGCTGCCTCTTCTCCATCCTCGGAGCTTCTTCTTCTCCACGGCCCTTCTGATCTGTCCCAAGACCATTCAGTTTCTTCTTTTTTTTTCTCTCTTTTTCTTGGCTTTTCAGGTCTGAATCAGCAGCCTCCAAACCTCTGCGCCAACTAGTTGCGATCGTCTCGACCGGTTACTGCGGCCAAAGTGGTTGCACAATGAATTTTTAAGCTCAGGAGGGCTCAAAGCGTAGCAATTAATAACTTGGGCTGGCCAAAAATATTCTGTTCACAGCCGCTATTGCATTTTTGGGGTCATATTGACGATCCTTTTCCTCCTGGACGCCGAGGGGATTTCCTGGAGGGCCGGTTGAAATACACGAGAAGCGTTTTCCTACGGAATGTGAGCGTACGAAGGCCAACGAAAAGCCTCCTCGCTGGGCAGGTTCGCTCTCTCCATCTCTCCGAATATCTCAAGCCACTCGCTGAATCTTTTCCTTGGGGGAAAAAGGCAGAAGTGACCGACGTTTCGCTTTCCGACCTCTCGCGGTGTGTTTTTTTTCGGAAAAATACACTCCAGGCTCTTGACGTGCCCAAAACCGAAACGTGTTTCAGTGGAGCGTTGGAAATACCAGACCTGCTTCTGCTGGTTCCCCCTCCTCCCTGTTTTATCTTTATTTTTATTTCCCGCTTTTTTATCTTCCTCTCCCTGACAGGATGCTTTTCCCGTGGCTTTGAAACCACCCGCGAGGTGATCCTTGGACCTTCTCGCCCTTGACATTTCCGCTGCTTATCTTTGACGTCTCGCTCTTGACGTTTTAACACATTTGTTCCCCCGATCCCGGCGAAACGTCGCCAAATAATTTCTTTTAGGTAGGAGACGGTCGACGCCGAAAGCGTTTTTATTACAAAAGCGCAGAAATGAGCTCATTTCCGACACCGCGACTTGTATTGATAATTAATATGATTTGGGGGGGGGGGGGAGTATCTCAACCCAAAGGTTTCGCTCAGGAAATGGATTTGCTGGTCCCTAAGAGGCCTCTCTCAGCTGCGGAGAAAAGAGATTGTGACGTCGGTTTTGGTTCGCTTGGTTTTAATTATTATTTTTCGTAAAAAAATCGTCCGATTTCTGACCCGCGGCGTTTAGCGGCTCGCTTTTTTTTTATTTTTTTTCTACGCCTCCGTGCTTTAAGCGCCGTTCCTTTATGGACAATTGAGGCCCTTCTGTGGCTGCCAAGCCCGGGTAGATTTATGGCAGTCGTAACACGGAATGAATTTGCTGATACCTGTGTTTATAGCAGCGCTCCTGCTCGACGAGTATATTTGGCTTGCGCCGAACAACGGCAATACATGAGGCAGATCCGCGCGTGATGCCGTCGTGAGGAGGCCGCGGAAGCGTGACGGGAGTTTATTACCGGACTTGCATTGAAAATCCCCGAAGCTGAACTCGCCGAGAAGATCTCAGAATCCTAGAATGGCCGAGGTTGGACGAGATCATCTAATCCGAGCTCCCCGCCGTGGGCAGGGACGCCTTTCGACTCGACCAGGTTGCTCAAGGCATCGTCCAACCTGGCCTTGAACATCTCCAGGGAGGGGGCAACCACAACTTCTCGGGACAATTTAGTCCAGGGTTTTGCCGCCCTCGTACTGAAGAATTTTTTCCTAAGATCCGCTCTAAGTCTGTTCTCCTTTAACTTAAATTAATTTCTCGTTGTGGATACTCTTGCAAAAAGTCCTTCCTCAGCTTTCCTGTAGGTTCCTGTAGGTCCCCCCAGAGTCTTCTCTTCTCCAGGCTGAACAATCCCTCAGCCTGTCCTCGTAGCAGAGCTGCTCCAGCCCCTGGATCATCTTTGTGGCCTCCTCTGAACTCGTTCCAACGGATCCATGTCCCTCTTACGGCGGCGACGGTTGGGTAGGACCTACTCGACATCTGGACGAGGGGATTGAGTCTACCTCTAGTGAGTTCGCGGGGACACCAAGCTGCGGGGGGGAGCGTCGATCTGCCGGAGGGTGGGAAGACGCTGAGGAGGGATTTGAACAGGCTGGGTCGATGGGGTGAAGTTCGACAAGACCCAAGTGCGAGGTCCTACGGTTTGACCGCAATAACCCCACATGGCTGGAGAGCGACAGAGAGAGAGAGAAGAGAGAGAGAGAAGAGGAGAAAAGAGAGAGAGAAGAGGAGAAAAGAGAGAGAGAAGAGGAGAAAAGAGAGAGAGAAGAGGAGAAAAGAGAGAGAGAAGAGGAGAAAAGAGAGAGAGAAGAGGAGAAAAGAGAGAGAGGAGAAAAGAGAGAGAGAAGAGGAGAAAAGAGAGAGAGGAGGAGAAAAGAGAGAGAGAAGAGGAGAAAAGAGAGAGAGGAGAAAAGAGAGAGAGAAGAGGAGAAAAGAGAGAGAGAGGAGGAGAAAAGAGAGAGAGAAGAGGAGAAAAGAGAGAGAGAAGAGGAGAAAAGAGAGAGAGAAGAGAAAAGAGAGAGAGAAGAGGAGAAAAGAGAGAGAAGAGGAGAAAAGAGAGAGAGAAGAGGAGAAAAGAGAGAGAGAAGAGGAGAAAAGAGAGAGAGAAGAGGAGAAAAGAGAGAGAAGAGGAGAAAAGAGAGAGAGAAGAGGAGAAAAGAGAGAGAGAAGAGGAGAAAAGAGAGAGAGAAGAGGAGAAAAGAGAGAGAGAAGAGGAGAAAAGAGAGAGAGAAGAGGAGAAAAGAGAGAGAGAAGAGGAGAAAAGAGAGAGAGAAGAGGAGAAAAGAGAGAGAGGAGGAGAAAAGAGAGAGAGAAGAGGAGAAAAGAGAGGGAGAAGAGAGAGAGAGAAGAGGAGAAAAGAGAGAGAGAAGAGGAGAAAAGAGAGAGAGAAGAGAAAAGAGAGAGAGAAGAGGAGAAAAGAGAGAGAGGAGAAAAGAGAGAGAGAAGAGGAGAAAAAAAGAGAGAGAAGAGGAGAGAAAAAAAGAAGAGAAGGTAGGGTTTTAGTTGGATCTCAGGAATCCCATCGTCATGGAGAGGGTGACCAGGCATGGACTTCACGGCCCTGGAAGTGGTGGAGTCACCGTCCCCGGAGGGGTTTAAGGAGAGGCTGGATGTGGCCCTTAGTGCCCGTGTGATGACGTTGGGACGTAGCCCGGACTTGATGATCTCAGAGGGCTTTTCCAGCCTCAACAATTCTGCGATTCCGAGCGTCGAAGCGACCCGCGCGCGCGCTCGGACGGGGTGACGCGCGGGTGCCCTCGGCGGCGGCGGATGTGCCGTTAACTTTGGGTTAAGGAATCTATTTTTTTTCACGGCTCTCAAACCGGCCCGCACGGATTATTCTGCGAGGAGTTCGGGCGACTTTCAAAGCGTTTTCAAGTAGGTGTTTGTTGTTAGAAACCACCAAGAGGTACTTGCAGGGAGAAATTACCACTTAATCCGCTGCTTGTTTATAAACGGCGGTTCAGGAGTCCATTAGCCGCGTTTAGCTTTGATTTTTTTACTCAACACACGCACCTCGGGCCTTCTCCTGCTCAGCTTCAATGAAATTTCTTTCTAAGAGGGTATTTTTATCTTGGTTTCTTTCTCCTTCCTTGCCCGTAGGAACACAAAAAAGAAACCTGCCGGCGTTTTCGACCTTTGAGGCGCGTTCGTGGTTAACGAGGAACAAAAGTTCAAGGTGCGTCGGGCCCACAAATAATAAAAAAAAAACATTTTAGCCAGATTTGAGCCTTCATTAAATGGCAAATGCTACCGCTAAGTAGCGTTATATTAAAATCAAAGTTCACGCTCTGTTTGCTGTTGAAGCCAGCATTGAGAAAATAAACCCCTCTGGGCACGGCGTTGTGCTTCCCCGTATCCCCCGCGAGCCGCCCTGGCGAAAGGTTCCGTTTAAACTCGAGGAGGATTCATTTTTGCCAGGTTCTAAAGAGAAAAATCTTGAGTTTCCTCCGTGCGCGTTTTTCTCAACCATAGGAAACGTTATCCAGCTCCTCAAGTTGTTTTAATGAGGGGCTTTATTAATTCTCTCGCTGAGGATCGGGCAACGGCTTTTTCCTCGGTTTTTTTTTTCGCCGAGAAAACACCGCGAGGAGCCCGAGTTCGAAGTGGGAGGGAGAAAGGAGGCTCTCCAAAAATCTCGCCTCGGCGTAAGGGGCGCTTGACTTGCGTGGATGAATTGTTGCTAAAAAGGGCCGGCGGCGGCGGCGGCGCTCCGAAATCACAGAGCGCCGAGATAAAAGGATGGAATCAAGGGATCCGGCTTTTCTTGAAGCCTTCTCATTTTATGTTTTATGCATCTTGGCTTATGACGGTGAATTATGTTTGTTAACCCCGAGAGCGAGGTTAAAACCCTCCTTTTTCCCCTTCTCAAACAACAAGCGACGTTAAATTCTTTCCGTCCCGTGATTTATTTGTTCCTCGCCCTGGGATCGCAGATTGGCGCGGCGCAGAATTCTTCACGCTCTCGAGTTTGGACTCCTTGACCGCTCGTTACGCCGCGGCTAAAGATGTCTTTGGCCCAACTGAACGACAAAATCCCAAGCAGGTAAAAGCGATATCGGGTTTATCCTGACATCCCCGCCCCAAACAGCCTCGTCTCCGGCAGCTTGGAGAGTCACTCAGATCGGCGGAACGTTTATTTTCCCGGTTATCTACGTTTTGCGTAGAAATTGGGGAAAAAAATGACAAGCTCCACTCGCGCTTTGACGGGATTTGGAAGAAAACGTGGTTCTTTTGGCTTTTACGGCGGCTTTAGACGCGCCGTTGGGTTGAAAAACCTCGATTTCGGCCCTTTTAAAGGCTAAAAAAACCCACCCCAAACTATTGACAAGGGTGCAAGGCAAGAAAAATAGCGGCTGCTTTGATTGTTACGATTTCCTTCTCTACAAAAGGCAGCGACGAGGAGCTTGTGTTCGTGCCGGAATCGGGGAGTCTCCATGAGCCGCCCCTGCGACGCGTGAAAATATTCCCCTTTTTTTTAAGTTAAATTAAAAAAAAAATAATTCTGATGGCGACTCAAGAGGGAAAAAGTGGAGGAAGATAGTTATAAATAGATTTTCTTGCTATGAAGAATACCCTCAGGCAGAGGATTTGAACAAATTACAGCTTGATGGGAGCCGGGATGATATTCAGGGGAGGTATTTTTCTAGGATTGCCCTGTAATTCCCAAAATTTTGGGCGATCGGAGTCAAGGAGAAGGGGTTGGACGGACCCGTGAATCGGTGTTGATCCGGTTTTGGGCCGCGACGCCGGGGTTTCGTGCGCGATGTCGCGTCTCGGGCGACGAAAGTGGAAAAAACTGCTTGAAAAATCCAAGTAAAAAAATTCCGATGAGGCGAGCGCGTGATCGAAATGCAGAGAGGGGGAGCTCCGGAAAGGTAAAAAGTTGCAATCGCGAAGCGTCGTTAATATTTTACCGCTCGGATGCCGGTAATTAACGTGTTGCGTCAAGGGATGCGTGGAGAAGAGCCCCCCCGAGTTTGTGAAAAATCGTCTCTTAATCCCGTAGAAGGAGCAAAAAGAGGTTTTTTTTTCTCCTCTCAGGGGAGCTGCAGGCTTCCTTAGGCGAAATGTTGTCTTTTTTGGGCGTAATTAGTGGTTGATTTTTGATGGAATTAGTTGCTAATTTGGTCCAACGGCTGGGGCGAGCGTGCGGGATGGGGACGGGTGGGACGATCTTTCTGCAGGGCTTAAAAAAGTTCCTTTCCGTGCGATTTAATCGGGGCTGCAAAAAACTCCAGCCTAATTAATTCTCAAGTCCATAATAATCTAATTTTGCAGTGGAAAGGTTTGACACCGGCCCATTAGCTGAGCAAGATTTTGCCTCTTCCGAGGGAATCCGTCGTCTCTGCGGGTGAAAAACTACGTTAAATGACTGAGATTGAAGAAGACCCGTTATTATTTTAAACAATTTGAATCCACTCCGCTGGTTTCTTGCTTTGGTTCTGCAGCGCAATTTTGGTTTTAGGAGTTGGGCTTGATTTTTGCAAAGCCCGGTCCGGCCGTAGCTGCAGGGTGGAGGTACTACCTTGCCTTCCCGGAGATAAAACCCGCTCCAGGGCGGAGCCATGGCTCAAGTTAGAAGAAATGAAGTAAATTCCTTGGGTTTGTGCTGACCCTGTTGAGTCCCTTCACTCCTTCTCTCTCTCTTTCTCTCTCTCTCTTTCCCTTCCTCTCTTCCTCTCTCTTCCTCTCTCTCTCTCTCTCTCTCTCTCTCTCTTTCTCTCCCTTTCTCCCTTTCTCCCTTTCCCTTTCTTTCTCTCTGTCTCCTTCTCTCTTTCCCTTTCCCTTTCTTTCTCGCTCTCTTTCTCTCTCTTTCTCTCTCTCTCTCTTTCTCTCTCTCTCTCTTTCTCTCTCTCTCTTCTCTCTCTCCTCCTCTCCTCCTCTCCTCCTCTCCTCCTCTCCTCCTCTCCTCCTCTCCTCCTCTCCTTCTCCTCTCCTTCTCCTCTCCTTCTCCTCTCCTTCTCCTCTCCTTCTCCTCTCCTTCTCCTCTCCTTCTCCTCTCCTTCTCCTCTCCCTCTCCTCTCCCTCTCCTCTCCCTCTCCTTCTCCTTCTCCTCTCCCTCTCCTCTCCTTCTCCTCTCCCTCTCCTCTCCCTCTCCTTCTCCTTCTCCTCTCCCTCTCCTCTCCCTCTCCTCTCCCTCTCCTCCCCTTCTCCTCTCCCTCTCCTCTCCCTCTCCTCTCCCTCTCCTCTCCCTTTCCTCTCCCTCTCCTCCCCTTCTCCTCTCCCTCTCCTCTCCTTCTCCTCTCCTTCTCCTCTCCTTCTCCTCTCCCTCTCCTCTCCCTCTCCTCTCCCTCTCCTCTCCCTCTCCTCTCCCTCTCCTCTCCCTCTCCTCTCCTTCTCCTCCCTCTCCTCTCCCTCTCTCCCTCTCTCCCTCTCTCCCTCTCTCTCTGGTCCTGATCCTGGTCCTTGTTCCCTCTCTTCCTCCTCCTTCTCCTCCTTCTCCTTCTCCTCCTTCTCCTCCTTCTCCTCCTTCTCCTCCTTCTCCTCCTTCTCCTCCTTCTCCTCCTTCTCCTCCTTCTCCTCCTTCTCCTCCTTCTCCCTTCACTGTCTCTTTGGGGCAGCTCTCACCCATCCAGCTGCTCTCAGTGAGACCCTCTACTCTAAAAAGACAAAGTAACTCCCGCTTGAGTTTTGCAGGGTCTATCAGCACATTGAAATCCACGTCGATCTTCTCCGTTGCCCGTTGAGGCACGGCTCTCGCCAGCCTGCAGTGGCTGAGAGGGTTTTCCACGCCGTTGGGCTGAGCGTGGAAGCTCAGCGGCGTGACAGGGAGCCTGTAAAATAAAAATAACGATAAAAACGCTGGCAGGAAGACAAGGCTTGGAAGGGTGAACGCGCTGCGAGGAAAGTTAAAAGGGGGGAGATTTAAAAATTGACAGGCTGAGAGCAGCTCACTCTGGGAAGCGAATCCATGAAAAATGAATGAGCAATAAGCGCATCACGATAACGAGGGCGAATGAAACGAAACGTGGGAGGAGGAAGGTTCAAGAAGAGACACGACGTCGTTCCTGATATTTATGCGCCGCTAACGGTAATTTTGCTTGTCTTACCTGTGTCAAATTCCAGAAACGTTGTCAGCTCGTGGCACGGCGCCGTTGCCTCGCTCTCGTTGGGCGCCCTAATGTAAGGATTTTGCTCTCTGGGATGTGGTGGCGTGAAGGGCTCAGGAAATCTTTGCAAGACAATCCCTTCCTGACTTCAGATTTACCGCAGATCGCAAGAGTTTGGTCTAAAGAGAAGCTTTAAAGGCCTGCAGATGGGTTACCTGAAAAAGAGAACGCTGCCTCGTTTCAGTCCATGTCCCGGTATTTTTATTTTGATTGTATCTCTCATGTTTTTTAATTAGCGACGTATAAACGCAGACAGCGTTGGCGTTATTTTTGGGCAGAGTTCAGGATCGCCGCTCGGCGTCGCGTTTAAGGCAACAGGAAGGCGCGAAATTCGGGACTTTGGGAAAAGAGCTGGAGAATTTTCCTCTGAAGGGGACAGTTGATGGATCCTGATGGTTAGAATTGGCTCCAGGCTATTAAAAAATAACGGGTTTTCTCGACGGATTTACGGCGCAGCGAGACGTACCTCACCTTTGTGCTCTGTGTGAGCGGGAGGCGTCCTGGAAACCTTTAGTTTACAGATTCCCAGTGTGGATATTTGATTGAGCAGCATTTAGCAAGGTAGGGGATCTGGTGGTTGGATTTTTTTTTATGTGGAGCAAAACCAAGGCTTAATTTTCGCCCGGGTGGTTGCGCCTCGCTCGGCGTGTTCTGCCCGGCCTCGGCCGGAGATCGGAGCGCGGGGTTTTATTTGAAAAGGGGCTGAGGTCCTGCGAAAACGCCTCGAAACACATCATGCAGCCTCGTTAAAACAAGCTGTTCAGATGTGGAAATGAGTTTTGCGGCGTTAGTCCCCGGGCTAAATACTCCTCTCCTACATAATAGCGAGAGCGGCGGCTCCGGCAGCGGAGTCAATTATTGAGACGGGCACGCTGACCCCGGGGGAGCGAAGGCTCGTGGAGCTCCCGAGAAAAGCAGGAGGGCAGCTGTCCTTTGATTGATGGGACACCCCGGGTAATTTTGGGCAGCTGGCAGGCAGGCAGATTGTCGTCGCCGTTCCTTAGGGGCTCCCGGGCGACGACGTAATCACTCGACGCCCGGGTCACCACCCACCTCCGCTCGCCAGGGGCGCTGGGTTCTTCTTGGTGCCCTTCCGTTCACGAATCCCTTGCTGGCGCGGTCGAAAGGATTGTGGAAAAGATGAATTCCTTGGGTGTGGCTTGTTGGAGAGTTGCCCGTCGGCGTTTCTTTGCCCGGGAGCAAGACGTGGGCTTCCGAGGAGGCTGTTCCTCAACACCAACCAACCAACTCAGGGGAATCAACCAACCAAGTCAAGGGATCAACCAACCCAGTCAAGGGATCAACCAACCGAGTCAAGGGAGTCAACCAACCAAGTCAAGGGAGTCAACCAACCAAGTCAAGGGATCAACCAACCCAAGTCAAGAGAGTCAACCAACCCAAGTCAAGGGGATCAACCAACCCAAGTCAAGGGATCAACCAACCAAGTCAAGGGGATCAACCAACCCAAGTCAAGGGATCAACCAACCCAAGTCAAGGGGATCAACCAACCCAAGTCAAGGGATCAACCAACCCAAGTCAAGGATCAACCAACCAAGTCAAGGGATCAAGCAACCAAGTCAAGGCACCAACCAGCCAACTCAAGGGATCAACCAACCAAGTCAAGGGATCAACCAACCAAGTCGAGGGATCAACCAACCCAACTCAAGGGATCAACCAACGCACCTCAAGCCCCCACCAACCAACTCAAGGCACCGACCAACCAACTCCAGGCAGCAACCAAGGTCCAGGAGTAGCCCAGGCGGGACACGGGTCGCGTTTTGAAGTGAGAGCAGTGGGATATTAAATTCTCAGCGAGATGTCCGAGGAATTAGACTGTTGCCTTGCGTTAGCCCTCTCAGAAGCGCTGATAGTCGAGTAATCCCGTCATTCAATCTTAGAAATAAATGGTAAGAGCGGCGTTTGGCTTTTTTTTCTGGTGGAAAAGGGATGGAGTTAGGTCTTTGCTCATGAAAAAAAGATAAAAATGATGTATATATGTTTATTGATATATATATGTATATTTATATACATATATTTACATACATATATGTATGGGCGGGTACGCAGGCAGACAATCCAACCGTCCCAATTCTCTGATTCTCCAGCGTGTTGACACGAAACGAGCCTTAAATTCTTTTTCTGCCGCCTCTCCTTCCGCCCGTTGCGTTTCTCCCGCCGTCTGCGTATTCCGAATTCTTCTTCGCTCCCGGTTAAATAGAAGAATGTTCCTCTCTGCTTTAAGTATTTCATTTGCATTTTTTTTAATAATGGTTCAAAATAATAGCGCGGTGAACAAAGGGCTTGGCGCTTTCAAAAACGCGTTTCTCGCCGGTGAAGCGAAACAACGTTTCGTATTTAGGAGCTGAGGTGGTTTTTTTTTTGGCTATTTGGGTGCTTTTTCAGCCAGTTGGGACACGATCCTTCCTCCAGACGAGCTCTGGGGATGTGTAAAGGTTGGGTTTTTAATTATTTTTCTTTTTTTTCCCTCTTAGTTGTTACTAAACGAGGAGGGATTAGGAAATCCTGAATGTATTTCCCAACAGGCTCCGTGTCCTTTTGACTCTAACCCAAGTGCTGTTGCCTTGTTGGGACTATTTAATTCTTTTTTTTTTTAATAGAAGAAGAAATAATGGGTTGAAGTTAGAACATAGGAAGTTCCACCTCAATGTGAGGAAAAACTTCTTTATTTGGGGGTGACAGAGCACTGGAAAAGCTGCCCGGAGAGGTTGTGGAGTCTTCTTCTCCGAAACCTTTCAAAACCCACCTGGACTCTTCGTTTCTAGTCGAATTGGCCTTTGTTTTCCCTTACGCCGCGTTGTAAACCAGGAGTAACTCCTAGGACCTTGCCACTACGAGGAGGCTGCACCCCGTATCTCGCCTTTGTGACCTCTTCCACTTATTTTCATCTCTTATTCTACTTAAGGAAGCGCTCAAACCATTTTGTGCCGGCGAAGTAGCGCGGTTACAAGCTTTCGGAACGACGCTAAGAGCATTTTAGGAGTAATCTCGTTGAATCTTGAGGGGGAGGGAAGGCTTGACAGCTGGAGCCCAGCAGGGGAGGGAACTTAAGCGGCAAAAAAACTGCTTCGACTTCCCATCGTTAAATCCTCAGGAGGAGAAAATGAAAGCGATTCGTTTAACGGAAGAAGAAGCGAGTTGGGGCGGAGGAGAAGAGACGCGGCTCTTCCGACGAGCGGCCGTTTCGCGCCTTCTCCTCCTCGGTCGCTGATTTTTTCAGGCTCGTCGAAAGCGTCGGTTTGGGCCTTCGGTTTCGTGCCGGCGAGGAATTGGCGTGGCGGCTTCCCGTGGCCTCGCGCCACCGGCTCTCCTTCGCCGAGACGAGCGGAAAATTCGACTTTTCTCCTAATGGAGAACGCGAAAACGATAGATTTGCCCTTAGAATTTAATGGCGGTGTTTTGGCCGGTAAACTCGATGATCGTAAGGTTTTTTTTAATTTGAAAATTGATTATTTCTCTTCTTTCACAGCATAATGACGAAAGATGCTGCTTAACTGCCAAATCTCTACCTCAACTGCTTTGGAATTTTGTCTGTTTAACGTAACTTGAGCACCTGTAGGGGGGTAGAATGCTGAAATTCCGAAAAACTTCCCAACTACCTCCTCGTCTGGACCCTCCGGTTTCGGCGCTGCCGCGAAACGCCGAAGCGCGGTGTGAATTTTAAATCTTTGGGGGACTAAGTCTTCCCTTTCGACTTCCGAAGAGTCGCGGAATGGAGCGCTCCGCCCTGATTTATTTTAGCGATGGAGGCGTCATGGCTCTGACACTTTAAAAGTATAAAGTGGTTTCGTTTTTTACTCGCTTGCTTGATTTTAGGCCGCTCGGACTCGAAAAAAGAATTCCGAAGCGGCACTTTTTTCGCAGGAGGAGCGCGTAAAACCCAACGACGGGACGGATTCGGAATTTCAACCCGAGGCAGCGCTTTTTATTTTGCTCCTCCTGCCTTCCGGAGCAACAGCTTCTCGAGAATTCAGGTCAGCTACAGCTTAGAATTTGGCTGAGAAGGGTATTTGAATATGGCAAATAGGCTGCAGAAAATAGCCAGATATAGTTTTTATTTTAAAAGCTTTCCAAGTTTTAATTTTTCACGTCCGATGACGTTTTTTTTTCCGGTTTAGCCTTTTATATTCTCTTCTGCTTTACGTTCTTTTTCCCCGTATTCCGTCTTTTCGAGCTTCTGACAAATACGAAACCGACCCGGTTTGCGTTCTTCCCAGTCGCGCCAGAATTGAGAAATTCTTTTGATAACCTTGTTTATAAGGATTTTTTGGCGACGGGGCGCTGGAACGACGTGGAGCCAAGGTTTGAGTTTTTCTCTTCGCCCCAGTGCTTAGCGGCAACGATCCCCAAAGCGATTTATCCGGAAAAAAAATAAATAATTTTCGCGTCTCTGCGACCTGGCCGGGGGAATAAACCTTGGGGCTCTGTGTTTAATGGCGTATAAATCCCCGTCGTACGCAAGAAAACCTGCTAGAACTGACGGGGCGGAGTAGCTGCAGGGTAAAAAAGTGACAATTGGGAGAAAATACGAGGGAAAAATCTCATTTTACCCGCTCCTGGATGGAGCGGTTACACCCGTGATACGGTGTCTTCAGGATTTAAAGGTAGGAGCGGTGTTAAATACTGATTATAGAGCGTGAGGCGGCCAAGAAAAATCATTTTCAATTTAGGCTGTGCTAATCTACGAGGCTCTGACGGCCGCGTACCGAGATATTAAGTCGCTCCCCGAGTATTCGTCTCGGAGATGACGCAGAAATTTCAAAAGGGCTTGTGCTCAAACTTCAAGTTTTATCCGGCAACGCGAGAGCTGGCCGGCGATGGGCAGGAAAGGAGGAAAAAAACCCACAAACCCCACAATATTTTTCTCTTTAATCGTGAGGATTAACGGTTTTACCGCCTGACTCGTGTCGGTTGGTTGGCGTACGTTGGCTCTCAGGAAAAAATTCTTTACTGGAAGAGCGGCGAAGCGTTGGAACAGGCTGGCGGGGTGGATCTTTTGTTTAGAAAGATGATTTTTTTTTGCTTTGACTCTCTCTTGTCTTAGTAATTACCCAAATATACGAGTTACGAGTCCGGAACCATCCCAAAGGGAGATAATTCAGAGGCAAACGGCGATTTCAGCCCAAAATCGATGCTTCCGTCCAACGCTAAAGGCGCGCAAGTCGATATCCAAAATCAAATTTGGGTAACGCGACGTTTTCCGGCGTCCCGGATGAGATTTGAAATCACTGCTGTTGCTGATTTAAATTCTTCAAGTGGCGAAGGGTGGACTTCGTGGAGAGTTGGTTTCCGCGTCGTCGGGATAAATAAAGCCGCGGGGGGAGCCCGTCCGTATCTGTTGGCTTTCCTCTCCGATAGATGATCCAGAAGCGGCCAAGACGCGCTCGTTCCTAAAATTTTCGGGGGAAATCCGTGGCTCCCGTTGAGAAGAACGAGCAAATTTGCTAAATACACCCACAGAACCCGGGCGTGGACTTACTTACCTACCGGAGAAATCCCTTCCAACCCTAAGAATCGCTTATTTATCGCCGACGTTTCCCATTTCTACGATTAATTTGGACGTCTTTCGTTCTACGAGACTCTCGCTACCGTTGCTGTAACGTCACCTGCTTCGCCCCGTTATTTTTCCGGCTCGATATAATATTATTCTGCCTTTTAGGCTACGGAAGATGGATGAAGAAAGCGGGCGTTGCTTTTTTTTGTTTCCCCGTGACCGCGCGGCTCTTAATTAAATCCGATCGGAAAGTCATCATAATTAAAAGGGATTTTTTTCCATCGGAGCTGCGCGAGAAAACTAACGGAGAGGAATTCCGACGCGCTGAACTCGGGATGCGCTGGTAAGCGGAGTTAACGCGAGCCGAGGCGGCTTCCACCGCTCCGGGCTGCTGAGGAGAGGGAGGAAAGGACGAAGCGGAGGGTCGAAAGGAAAGGACGGCTCTTCCGACGGCGTCGATATTTAAATATGATGATCATTTTGAGGGTGGTGAATGTTTAGCTGGATTGATTACGGCTTATTTAGATTCTAAGTCTAACCAACCTTCCGAGTTTTTCTTAGAGCGGTGAAATTAATGTCGGGTTATTTAAAGGCTAAACCCTGATCCGCGTCTTCACACTTACTCCAGAATTTCTACTCGAGGATCTTTAATATTTTCGAGATTTCCTTGATCTGGAAAGGGCGCGCGGCGGCGAAACAGTTTTGTTCTCGCCGTGGAGGTGCGAGCCTCGTAATTCATGTGAAAAGTGACATTTTCACCGTCGATCGGAACGACTCGTTTTACATTTGTAGATGAGCGAAGTGGTTTTTAAAACCTTGTTAACCTCTTGTGTAGGATTCCGGAATAATAATCAAATTAACCTCCATCCTTGGGATGGATTTTGCCACCGGCGAGCGCCTCGGCGAAGGTTTTCCCTCGCCGGCCCCACGGAGAACCTCGAGGCGACGAGATGTGCAAAAATCAACTTGTTGGCCGTGACCCTCGAGTATCTCCGGGCGCTTTGGGTTTTGGGGAGGGACGCCGCGATCCGAGCGTCGCTGCAGCCAATCCGGGCCAGCCGTAACGTGAAATTTAAGGTATAATTTAAGATATGATTTAAAAGGTGTTCGTCATCCGTGAGGTTTCTGTAAATACAATTAGAGTAGATGGAACTCAGGATGATGGCGGCCCTTCCGTGATTTTCTAGGCTTCCCGTGGGGGCTGTTCAGGCCCGTAATAGCTTCCGAATGTAAAAAAATCAGCGTTAGGAGAGCGTAAATCATGACAATTCTGTCCCATAAGAGGCCTAAGAGCGGCTCGAGATGCCGTAATTAAGATCTACTAATAGATCCAGCAATTTACATCGCGGCGGGTTGAAAAATGGTGTCGCTCGTGTTGTCCCGGCGGCGGAAAAACCGAAGAAGAACAGTTTTGATTCGCCACGTTGGGTTGGTTTTCTGAGTTGCGGCGTTCGTTGGAGGGGGGACGTTAAATGTGGATTTTTCTCACCGCCTTTGGAAGTCTCCCGGATTCTTTAACGGTTTCATCGAAAGCGTCGAGCTAGGACCTCCTGAACCGTGTCGGAATTATTATTAGAGGATTAGAGAAAACGCAAACCTTGGGATCTGCTCGAGGGTTTAAGATCATTCGGAGAAATTCTGACCGGCGCCGAGAAGCGAATCTTTCGCCGCGCGAGCAAGGGTCCAAAATAGATAATAAACCCCCGAAGCCTCGCGTGAGCCTCTCGTCCTCGAATCTCCGCGGATTTCTGCAGGCCGGCCGGGTTGTCGCCGGCATCGCGGCGACAAATTGCTTTTCCGGCGTACTTTAAACCGGAATTTTATTAAAAAAGCAATTCCTGGAGCAGCCTTGGGACTCCTTTTTCTTCTCTGGAAGAGGACGATGGGTACGCTCCAGCTCTCATTCCCTCTGGAACGAGAGTCTTGATGTTTTTCTGGGCGGAAATGAGCAAGTTCAAATCTCTTTATGATAAAATACCGGCGTTGCGCAGGAGGTAGCAGGAAATATGGGGCTGTAAGAGAGTTGTAGGTTTTTGTAGAGGACTCTACAAGTGGTTTTCTCGGTCTGTGTAGCCATAAAAGCTGCACCGGTGGCACCTCCTTTTGTCCTCTGCGTGAATACGCTGGAGGGACTCATCCTGATTTATCGCCAAATTCCCGGTTGAAATTAAAACTCCGTTAGCGTTTCCCGTTTGCGGAGCCCGTAGGAAACTTTTCGTACGTTTTCTTCCTGTTTGAATCCCCTCGACGCAGCGAGGAGCGGAGGAAAGTCCCGGAGCGACGCTTGGAGGGACCGGGTGAGTGGAAAATCAGTTCCGATGCCGAAAAGCAAACACGGAGGGAGGCGTTTTCCCCCCTCTGTTTGCTTTCGATTGCGGCAAAACCTGGTGGTGTTTGCTCTATTGAGTTAAACTGTTGTAGACCTATAGGTGATATTTAGGTAGAGGATATTCCTGTATAAAGCATTTCACAGCAGCTTCAGAAAATAACCTCTCGGTGTCGGAACACAAGAAGGAGTCAAATCACGTAAGGAAAAAGAAACATAATGCCGGGAACTGGCTGATTTCTGCCTGGTTCAGGCGGTGCTCGGCATCTCCTTGCTGATTTTTTTGAGGCACAACTTAAAATAATTCAACTCCCGACGGCGAGAAAGCGCGTCCTGCTGGTTCGAGACGTCGTGGCGAAACCGATCCTGGGGGCTTCGAGTCTGGGGGCCGCGTCGGGATAAAATCTTCTCCTTTTAGTTCCGAAAACGATCTCTCGATGGCTTTACCCGAAATTTCAAAACCGGGCGAAGCTTTCGGGTGTGGTGGCGGGGAGCGGACGAGCGTCTCCCGCTCGGGGGGGGGCTGAGTCTCCTTTCCCACCTCGCCGTGGTTTTTTGTTGTGTTTTTTTTTTCTTGTTGCGGCGTTGTTTGCTCTTCGTTTCACCCGGCGTAGCTCTCGCGTCCGTCGACATCTGTTAAGGAGGCAGCGGAGAGGAAGCCGCGCATACGAAATTTCGGCGGCTGCCGTCTGCATTTCAATGAGCTCGAGCTGTCGGTATCCAGCCATTTATTACGTGGCCTTTGGGGCTCCGACAGGCGACACCCAAGCTGTTTCTCATCAGCTTGAAATTCCAATATTTACTCGGAATCGCTTCAACTCGAAAGACTTTTCCCCTAAGGGCGCGGCGGCGGGATGAAGACGGCTCTTCTCCCAAAGCCGATTGTTTGGATGTTTAGATGTATCAGAGAGGGAGCAACGGAGAGAAGTTGATGGAGGGTCGGCGTGGGTGTAATCGTGCCTTTTGCTGCCTCTGAAGACGATAACGAAGGGCCCAGAGTTGTCAAGAAGAAACAAGACGGTCAAAAAGTCATCAAAGAGAAGCAAGACGGTCAAAAAGTCGTCAAGGAGAAGCAAGACGGTCAAAAAGTCGTCAACGAGAAGCAAGACGGTCAAAAAGTCGTCAACGAGAAGCAAGGCGGTCAAAAAGTCGTCAACGAGAAGCAAGACGGTCAAAAAGTTGTCAAGGAGAAGCAAGACGGTCAAAAAGTCGTCAACGAGAAGCAAGACCGTCAAAAAATCGTCAACAAGAAGCGTCGGATTCGTCATCGGGCGCTCGGCGTGTTTTTGAAATCCTGCTCGAAGGCAAAACCGAACCCAAAAGAGCAGGTTGGCCTCGGAGTTGTGTTGTTTGCCCTGTCTCGCTCCCGAAGGATTTCGAGAGCCGGCACTTGCCTCTCCGTCCTAACTCGTGGTTGGTGAAAAGACAAAAATCTGGCGTCTGCGGGGTGTTTTCTCACTTGCCGCCCTGCAATCTGGCTCCGCGGCGCGGGGTCAGCCCCGAGCTCGGGGCTGCTCGTGTTGGTTTTCTCCAAAAAAAAAAAAAAAGAGCGAGACAATCTTAGAGGGTGCCTGGAGCTTCCAAGCTCGGAATTTCTCGACGAGGAGCGACCGAACCGCTCGGTAGGGATGGGACTCGGGGATCCGTACGGATCGTGATGGACGTGAACGCTCTGCCGGTCTCCCTGGGACTCTCAGCGGCGGGTTAGGCTGTAATTTCCTCGCCGGGGGGGGCTTGTTTCTTCTGACCCGTCGAGCACCATCAGCTGTTGGAGCGTCGATGGGTTTGACCGGCCCTATATCTTGTTTTTTCGCAAAAAAAAACCCCTCGCCCGGCAACGCGAGATGGTCATGAATTACAAATGAAGGATCTCTTGACTGGCTGGTAATGGATTAGCAAATGAGGATGTGATTTGTTACAGAGGAATTCGCTGCTGCTTATTTAATTTCGGGGAATTTATCGGTTGGCGAAGGAGGTGCCCGGCCCTTAAGGCCCGAAAGAAAAGAAAATGGTTTTTACAGATGTCGCGCGTGATGCTCTAATGGATTTATTTCTTTTTTTTTTTTTTTGCCGGGGAAAGAATTAAAGAAAATACATTTAAATATCATGCCATGAAACTAAAGCACCTTCAGCCTCTCGAGGCTGCGGAGAAGCTCAGGGAGAGAATTTAATTGCGTGCCCAGATGGAATCGCGGCGGTTTTACGCCCGAGCGAGCGACAGCTCAACGTCGGGGATGTGCCGAGCAGCGTTTTCCTTTGAGCGTCGCACTAAAAAATCTAAACCACAAAAGAACCAACGAAGAAACAACTGGAAACCGGGGAATCCCGGCGAGCGGCGCTCTGTAGGAAAAGCTTTTGCGCTTTTGACGTTGCATTTTCGGTGCGAGGCGAGCGGGCTGGGGAGGAAATCTCTCCGTTCGCTCGGAGTTTACGTGGGTTTTTCCGCCGCGTCGGAGCGCTGAGCTCGCGCGACGGCGCCTGCGGAAAAGCGTTCCCGGCTCCGTTTTGGAGATGCCGGAGCCTCGTGGGCCAAACGCTTCTCCTCGGCGCCGCGCTACCGCTCCCTCCTGCCTTGTTGTTCGACCTCGTGGCCCTTTTCTCTCGCGAAACGAAGCGGATTTTGGTTTTTACGTAGGAGAAATTAAAGACGCCCCCATCCTTCTGCCGTTCGTGGGTTCGTTTCGTGGCTGGGTGTCGGATAATCAAGCGAATAATTCTGTTCCGCCTTTTCCGCTGGAAAACAGGGAGAGGAAAATTCTTTATCAGGCTTCGGCGAGCTCCGCGCTTCGTTCAAATTTCCTTCCAGGTACCCGCTGCGCGGTGTCTTATTATCAAGGATCTGTCATTTCTGTAAATCCCTTCGCCTCATTAGCATTTCCAAGCGGGCAGAGAGGATCCCCCGGCTCCCGCAATCGCCGAGAGATGCTGCAGGTACGAAAGCGGCCGAGCCAGGCGGGGGAATTCTTCCGCCTTTATCTGGTCTTTGCAGCTGGAGTTCTCCAGACCTGAATTCGTGTCGGGGCCGGGAGGCTCCGCGTCGCTTTATAGCTCGGTCGCGCCGTCAAATCCTCGCTTGGCTGACAAGCCGGCAACTTGTCGCTTTGGAAGGATCCTGAATTTAATTAGATTTGCTACATCCCCGCTCTGTTCTCTCCGCGACGGCGTCGATCTCGCCGGATTTGGCCGCGGATGCTCCGCGCTCTCCCTCCCTGACGCTTTGTCGGCGTCTCCCGTTGCGCATAGACTCCGAATTCCTCGGCGGTAGATCCTTCCTCCTCCTTTCAGCCGCAGAAGAAGAAAACAGCCGCGTGGCTCGGAACGTACGCGGAGGCACCGACGGCAAAAAGGTATCCCAGGGAGATTTTTTTTTTTTTTTGGTTAGAAATAGGGGAATTTGGTGGCTTTTGATGGATTAATTCGTGTGGATCTACGAAGCTTTGCAGGAGGGACCTGAAGGGATTCGGACACGGTTCCCCTGAACCCGAAGAGCGGCCGAGCGAATACGTTGGACGCGTCGCTGCCGTTCGTTCTCCAGCTCCGTTCCGTTAGCGAAGCTCCGTTCTGCGCTCAAGACGCGACGTTGGGTTTTGGTGAGCCGGCATTAGTCGTTTCGGTTTTGCTCGTACTCGTGCGATGGGAGCGTCGAACGGCGACGAGAACCCAAAAGGTGGCTTTGCAAGAAGCTTTTCCTCTGGGTGGTGTTAAATTTAACTTGCCGAGTTCCATTCCTCGGGGTCTTGAGCTCCCTTGCTCCTCGGCGAGCTGGAAGGGCTGATGTTGGGTCCTGAAGCTCCTCTTCACCCCAGCTGCGTTTTTATACATATATTCTGATTTATTTCTTTTTTCCCAACCCCCCAAGGGACGAGCCCCAAGCTAATACTCACAATCCCGCCGCGTTAATAAGTCGTCCGCTTTGATTCGACGGGATGCGGATTGGGTAACACTGCTTTCGATATTTCTCAATATTTCTCCATTTTCAGTTTCTTGCCGGCCGACACCTAGAGGAATCCCTTCCCCTGAGGCGAGCTGAGTTCGCGAAACGCGTTTTCGCCCGTCGCGCCGGAAAAAATCTCCGCGGGCTCAATAAGAGCTTCGGTATTTGATCCTGTGAGAGGATCGGGGCGATAATGAAACGCTTAATGTGAATAACGTGCTCTGGAAGCGAAAGGTTTGGAGGCGTGTTATTGTATTAGCGGCGTTTGTAGCGAAACAGGTGATAGCAGCCCAATTAACGTCGTAGGAAACGTCGTTTTTGTGTCTTTTTTAACGACTGGGAAAAGAGAATCGAAGGCGCTGTTGGCAAATCCGCAGGCGTCGCCAGGTGGGAGGAGCGCGGGGAGGAAGGGCCCAGGCTTGATACCTGGAAAAAGGGTCAAAATTGGGCAAGAGAAAGTGAAAAACGTACAGGTAAGAGACTCCCGAGAGCGTGGGTGCAGGTTGAGGAGGGTTTAGGCTTGAATTTGCCGGGGAGAGATGGTTGATGCCATACCCAGAAGCGTGGAAAAAGGTGAATATCGCTGCGCTTAAACAGCCCGGGGAGATTTTAAAGGTTTAAAATCGAGGCTGCATGAGCTAGGAAGAGAAGGTTGAAGCGGGAGACGCTCTTAAAATAAAGAAAATCTCATAGAGAGGACGTCGCCGGGTTATTTTCCGTATCTGCTGGTAGAGACCAGCTTAATGAGCAGCCAAGCTTGAAGCTGGGTGCTGGCAAAAAGCTTTCCCAACAAGATCTGCTGGAAAAGTTTTCTTCGGAGGTTTTTAAGGACAAGAGGAAGAAGAATCGCTCAGGGAGGCTTCGCGCCGACGCCGAGGTGCTTTCTGCCCCCGCCGCGTTACCTCCCAGCGCTCGGGGCAATCTCTTCAACCCCAACCGGAGCGATTAATCGTGTTTGTTTCCGCGATAGGTGCTTTTTCAGGCAGGATTTTCGGGCGGGAATCGGCGGGCGAGAGCGCGAGCCGGATGTACCGGCGGCGCCGCGCTGGCAGCTGGATTTCGGCTGGAGGGAGAGAGTTTTCCAGCTGGGAGCGAGACCCCGTCCCGCCGAGCCGGTGATTCGTAAAACGCCCGATTATTTTCCGCTTTCGGCGACGTGAGAAATGAATTTCCCCGTGGGAGGGACGGGATGGCTTTCAGTCGAGGGTTTTAGGGGCTGCGTTGAGCGGATTCCACTACGCGGTGCGTATCCGGAATGTTTGGAGCCGAAAATGGGAAATCTAACGGCGAAACGCCCTCGGCTAAAGGGCTGGTTTGCTTTTACGCCGTGGTTTTTTGACTGCGCGCTTCTCCGTCAGCGCGACTTAGAGGTTTGACCGAGGCTTTCGATTCGCCTGTGCCCGAGGTGCGAAAAAGCTCAGGATGGTCTCAGAGCCCTTTTGAAACCCCGGCGCCGTGCTGCCTGCCTGTCAGAGCATATAAATGAAAATAAAAAAGAGAAAAACCCGTCAGGTACGTCGAGAAACAACGAATAACATCTTTCATTGCGGTTCAACTGCCTTCTTTTTGAACGCCAACCAATCAGGTTTAACTAATTACATCAAAACGCGTCAAGACGGGGGGGGAGTGGGATGTTATTTCCCCATCGCTGGCAGGGATGGTGACTCTTTGCCTCTCTGAGAGGCTCCAGAAAGAGAAAGGAAACGTTTGAGAGTCGCTTTTCAGGTATTAATCGTCATCTTTACTGTCGTATTTACATCCCGCGCGGGGTCGTATCTTTTGCTCGAGCCGCCGATCGATCATTTCGGTGTTTCTGTTGGGTCGAAAACTCCAAATCTACGCAAAAGAAAAAAACCAGAGAGAAATCGCTCGGTGCTTTTTCCCTCCTCTCCGAGAAGAAGCGCTCGGGAAAGGCTCCTCGGGCGCCCTTTCGGCGTCTCTTCCTGACCCTCCTTGTGGCTCCGCGCGGGTTTCTGAAGCGGAGCCCCGGTGGGATCGTCTGCTGCGATTCTCTAAATAATGTAGGAGCGAGGAATGGAGATAATAAGCCTGCTGACATCTGGCTAATTGCCCCGGCGGCCGCGGGGCTGCCCGGCAGGTCGAGGAGGCGACGGTTGGGGACGACGACCTTCAAGTGAACCGTGATGGAGAGAAAACCCTCAGAGACAGCCAGAAAAAGAAAAGAAATACGCCAGGTGGGTTTTATTTTAATTCCTAAACGGGTCTCGGCGGTAGCGCCGTCGCTTCCGGAGTCGAGCGGCTTCGACCTATCCGGGACGGGGAGGTGTTGGCGCTGTCCAACGGTCGGACCAGAGTGGTTTGAGGTTGTTGCAACCTGATTTCAGCACAAAATTCTCTTTTCTGCCCGTTCTCCCGTTGAGGAGGGCGAGTAGGAGTGGGAGAATTCCGGCAAGCCCCACCTCATTCGTTTCGATGGCCCAAATTTTTTTTTTTTTTCCCTTTTCTAGACCCCCAAATGTTCTTTTTGTATCCACTCTTGCAGGATTTGAGAGAACCTTCCCATCCTATCCTATATTCTTCCCCTCGATTTGAAGTTTTTCCACGTAGGAGTAATATCTCTGTAGGCATCCGGCCTCTGGAGCACTTAGGATGAATAATTTTTCCTTTTTAACTGCATGTATCGGCAGAAAAATAGCTGAAAAAAAAATAAATCACGAGTTCCGTTTAAAACTTTTGCAAAAAGGGCTTCAGAGCCACCCGCGACTTAAATTTCGAGCCGGTCGGACGCGCGTCCCGTCGTCGAATTCGCAAGAGAAAACTCATTTTCTTTTTTCCCCAAACGGACGTCGTTCCTCCGATGGGAAAAAACGCGGGGTAGAAAGAAGGCGACGATCCCAAAATTCCCTTTTCTCCGTCCCGTTTCGAACGATTCCGTCCAAGCGCTTGGATTTATTGCAAAAGGGAGCGAAGATTCTGATATTTTATTTGGGATTTCTGGTGTCTTCTGGATATTGCTTGGGGCACAATTTGGACTCGGGTTCTCGACGGGTTTCGAACCCCTCTTAAAAATAAAATCCAGTTCTCAATATTCACTAGAGAGGGCTACATAAAGCATTTACAGTGAAATAATGTGAATTTTCTCCTTTTTTATGGCCAAACCGGGACGTTTCTGAATAAGAGGGCTCCTATAATATAATGTTTGGCTTTGAAAACAATGAAAATTTTCCAGTACAACCTCCGAATATCCGAAATATTCAGGGGGTGAGTCTTAAACTATTACCATACGCCGCCGGCGACGCGTTTTGTCGCGCGCCGTCATCCGGAAAGGTTCTTTCGTGGATTTTCATCAATTTTTCAACAAAGCCCTGTTGTGAGCGGTGAATTATGCATTAACATATGCTCACGCTAATTTAGACGCCGGCGCCGGCTTCTTTTTTTGGCGTCGGATCGGTTCTGTTTCTCGGGTTTATTTATTGATAATATCAAGGAAATTCGCCGTTCGAGGAGAAATAAGGATCCTCCCGTCGATTCCTGGTGGGTTTTTACGCCAAAAAAAAGGGGAGATTTTAGGAAAATCTTGTTTTCAAGACGCCGAACTCGACACGCCGCAAATTAACGGCGAAACGGCGGCCGATGGGACGGGAGGATTGGAAACGTTGGGGTTTTTTTTTCTCGGAAAATCCGCTCGTTTCACTTTCAGCCGGAATAAAATTTGAGGTGAACGGGCTGGTGGAAAACGGAAATGGAAACCAAGCGGTTGCGTCTTCCTAATGGGAGAAGAGCTGGAAAGTTCAGCGAATCATGGTGGGTTTTTAATTTTTTTTAAGTCTGATTTTGGAATTTTTACCCATGAGGCAGTTTCAGTGGCTTGAGGAGCGCGTGGTCCGGGGCTAAAGGCTTATTTTAAGGTCATTTTAAGAGTATTTTAAACCAAATAAAGTGGATACGGTGGCGAATTTTCTAGTTAAGCAACTAAGGTGTTGGGTGCGCGTTATCGCAGCCCG
The DNA here is from genome assembly GCA_020746105.1 of Trogon surrucura. NCBI lineage: Eukaryota > Metazoa > Chordata > Aves > Trogoniformes > Trogonidae > Trogon > Trogon surrucura. Next base: position 86,580,364 of record CM036658.1, read on the forward strand.
TCCCGTAGCGGTTTTAACTTGATTCTGAGTTGCCTCGTGAGCCGCCGGGTCAACGGTTGGGTCGTTTTGGCAGGAGTTTTAATTTTTAACACTCAAAAGTCTATGAAGAAAAAAGCCAACGACGTCGACATCCGTGCGTTTCTTCGGCTGCCTCGTCTGTCTCCGCTTCGACCCTGTCGGGCGGTGAAATAAATACCCCTGGGGAGGAGCAAGAGGAAAAAAAAAATGTAAATTTAATTAAATTTAAAATCTGTTTGAGTGGATCCTGCCCCGTCGCCGTCTCGTGGGTGAAATATCGGTGTCGGTCGATATTCGTGCGACGTGATCCCTCCTCTTGTCCAGCACCTCTCCCCCGTCCCTCCCTTTGCCACCTTGTACTTATTAATCTTTTTCCACCCCTGGATTCGGTTTTCCAGACAGGCTCCGTAAATAAACAGACTTAACGGCGCCGCTGACGATTAATTGGTTCATAATGGGTTGCCGGTCATGATTTATGGATGACAAGTTGAAGCAATTATTAAGCTTAATTATGCTTAATCGATGGGGTTTTATTCCGTTGTTGATCGCGGCGTGAACGGGAAGAAGTGCGGCCTGAGTTGTTAAACGGGTGTATTAATTCTTACACGTGGAAATAATGAAAAGCGCCGCTGCGGAGGGGCGCCGAGACGGCACCTCCCGTCCCGTGGTTGGCAAAAATAAGATTTTTAAGAGGCAGCGTGTTGCTTTTTGGGAAAGAAATTCAACCGTCTACCTGAGGGATGTATAAAAACATACACGTGCGTGCGCATCTCGATGGAGATATCGTAGAGTCGTAGAATCCCAGGTTGGGATTGACCTCAAGGATCATCTAGTCCAACCCTTTAAGGTGAAGAAATTGAGTTTAAATGAGCTGACCCCTCAAGCCGAGCCTTAAAACCGCCTAAACTTGAGGAATACGCTTCTATTCCGATGTCTAATTGCTCTTACCGTGAAAAATTTTCCTCTCGAGTCCAAACAAACCTCCCCAGGAGCACCTTGTGTCCGTAATATCTGTGTTCCTCCCCGCGAGACGTTCAACGGAGCCTAAACCTCCGTGAAAAACCGAGGCGAGTTGTGCCGACGGGAAGTTTTCCTTCAATTTTTGGGGAAAAAAAAAGCCCCAAAACTTAAGAAAAAGTATTTGAGGGGGAAGTATTGGATCTGTTCTGTTGCCTAGTGCTTGCTAGGGATGCTCAAACACCAATTCAGGGCGTTTGCGGCAACGATTGGCACGAGAAGAAGTTTTCCGCGTAAATTAGGAACGTCGAGGAAGGACACTCAGCGGTTGTTCGACATTTCAAGGAGAAAGGGGTTGATCTTTGTCCTTGTTAAGCCACGTTAATCAGCGGTTTTTTGCCGCGACGAGACACCGACGCCGGACCCCTCGATCCTTCGGCGGAAGGTGGCGAAGTCGAAAAGACCCGAATTTCTCGGCTTTTCTCCTTGAATAATTCTCGAGCTGGGAAAAACCGGAACGGGCTGCCCAGGGAAGCGGCGAGAAACCGCGTGGACGTGGCGCTCGGGGACGTTGTCGTGGTGGCGTTGGGTTGGCGTTGGGTTTGATCTTGGAGGTCTTTCCCGACCTTCGTGATTCTCTGAAATCCCGAAGGAGACGGTGAAACCCGTGTCGCGCCCAAAGCGAGGTGGGAAGAGGACGCAGAGCTCGGCTTACGGGGCTGCCCGGGGGCGCAGGAGGATTTTTGGTGGGTCCTCGCGTGGTCTCCCGTGGGTTTGGCAACCTCGAGGAGCGGCCATGGGGTGAAGAACCCAAATAATGCCCTAAATCAAGGCTCCAGGAGGGGCTTTTTCCGATCTAGGAAGGGCTTTTTCCCCTCTACGAGGGGCTTTTTCATAATATTCACTCAGCAAATCCCGGATCGAGGGGTCCGGCGTTGGGTGTCTCTGTCTTCGGAGATGTTTCTCAGGTTCATCGCCGTGCCGGATCCGGCGGGAGGCGACGCCGTCTCCCCGAAGGAGCCGCAGCCGATTCCGCCGCGGGAGCGAGGAGGCGACGGCGATCGATAATCAATCAAACCGCTCGCGACAGTCGTCGTACGCCGTTTATTTTCATTTTGCCGCTGGGAATCGGAGACGCCGCTCTCGCAGCGGATCGAACTTCCCCGCCGCGCGCTGGGGAAACGCCGGCAATCCTCCACTTTTAGGTAACGTCGGCGTTCCGAGCGTGATGATGAAGGGAGTGACAAAAAAGAAATGAGGTTGAACGTAGGGCCGGGCTCGTTTTTCCTCTAAGGGCGGATAATCGAAGGATTCAACGACGGATTCACCTCGAGCGGAGCCGCGCGACGGCCCTTTGCTGCCCTCCCGCAAACGATCGCCGCCCGCGGGATTTGCGGAAGGACGGGGTCCCAACGGTCCCGCGTCTCCCCCGAGTCGGAATCGAACCGTCGGTTGTCGCGCCGGAGTGTTTCGAGGCGGATCCATCCGGCCTTTAAGACCTGGGTGGGGAAAACTCAGTTTTATTTTTCCTATAGAATAAATAAATTAAAAAAAACAACACCACCGTAAGATCCCATCCTGCCTCCAAGTTTACGGCCGAAAACGGACGCCGCTGAAAAAACAAACTTTGCTTTTATTATTAATTACTCCCGTTTTTTTCTTATTTATTCCTACGCTTCGCGGACAAACGCGAAACCTTTCCCCGAGGAGTCGCGGGGGTACGAAACGGAGCCGTGAGAAGTGTCCCAGGAAGACGAAATTACACCAAAAAAAAAAAGATCACAAAGAGGTGTTTCCTCTCTGTGAAATGCGTTCGGGCAACGCCGTTCCGTCCGAAGGATTTTTTTTCACGGGGGTTCGAAAAATTAAGGAGGATTCTGCAACATTGAAAACTCCCCTTCCCTGATTTTTGCGGGCGCTTTGAACGCGTGAGCTTGTCAAAAAAAGGGAAAAAGAAACGATCCCTGAAGTTTATTCTGTTTATTCTGTTTATTCTGTTTATTCTGTTTATTCTATTTCAGCAACTTAGTTCTTCGGGAGCCTTTTAGGAGCACGTAGAGATTTTCTGATTTTAGTTCTGCTCTTGACCCCCCCCCCCTTCTTTTGCAGGTCTCCGCCTTCAAAAGAGAGTTTCCAAAAGCAAAAATCCTCCTTTTCGCTATCAGAGATGGCCTCGAAAGGTTTAAGGGGCCTTAAAATGGTTTTTTCCGCCCGCCCGCGGGGCGCTTGTGCATTCAGGTGTGAGCTCCGCCCGGCGATTTATTATTTGTCAGTCGGTTCGATCTTGATTAACGCCGTCACGGCGCTATTTAAAGGGAATCAAATCAGCGTGGAGGCTCCGCAATCCATCACGAGTCTCCGTGGGATGATTTTTTTCTTTTTCTTTGCCGGCCTCTCTCCCCTCCGCGGAACGTCTTGGCGGAAAAGAGCTGCTCGTTTGGAGAAAAAAAAGCGTCGATCTTCTGGCAATAAGGTATTTTTTGTTAAAGCCTCGCCTAAATCTGAGGAAAGCTGGTTTGTGCTTTGTTGGTTTAAGTATGAAGTGAGGCCACACGCTCTCCCATACCCCGAGAAAGCCGGTTTCTCTCTCCAGAAAAATATTTGTGGTTTCTTGGCTTGGAGGTGCGAGGAAAAAACGACCGATCCGTGCTGCCGTAGCAGAGAAAAATCTATTTTCAGGTGAGTCCTCGAGGTTTTCTCCGCCGCCTAAACCTGAATTACTTCTGGTAAAGCTCAACAAAAGTTTTTCCCATCCAGCCCGTGCGTTTCGGCTCCGAGAGGGAAAATGAAGGCCCCCGTTGACGCGACCGCCCAAGCCTCTAATGACAAAGCAGCAGATGGGCCGGCGGGGAGGAGAGCTCCGCTGGGCAGATGTGATCGCTCGGCAGCCCGCGGCGTCACCTGCCCGACGATAAAAATAAAGACGTTAACGTAGGCGGACGGAGCTGGTGCCTCCTTTCGCCCTCCCGGGCTCGTGCTTGGGCTGCGGAAAAAATTCAACACGGGGGCCAAAATAAGAGATTTTTCCTCCGAAACCGGTCGGAAGTTCGCTCAGGGCTGACTCCCTGGTGCTTCGGGGAAGAAGAAAACACTAAATCTTCCCTTAAATCCGCCTAAAGCAAAGCCGGGCGCTCGCTGAGTTGACGAGGGATGTGGGACAGGAACAAAAAGAAGGTTTTCGGTCGGGCCAAGACAATCCAGTTTCTAGATCCACGGTGGTTTATCTGCTGTTTTTCCTCAGTTCTTTGCGACTGGGGGTTTGTTTTTTTTCCCCCTATTTTTTTTTTTCCCCTGGAGACATCGGTGTCTACTTGCTGCCTGACATCCTGAACCGTTCGAGACCTTTCTCCGCATTTTGATAGTATCCTGTCCTTTCTTCTGTCACTCACCGTCCCGCGGGACTCTCGGGACCCCCCCCCCGTTAGTTTTCTTGCAGCCGAGAAAGCTTTTTGACAGCTCGACTCGGTCCTCCTTGAAAAAAAGCCGTGATAATAGGTCGTTTTCTGCCATTTTCAGATCATTTCCTTTGGCATTTCCTCCTTTTTTCCCCCCTCTCTCTTCACCCCCATCGTCTCGAGATGCTGAAGTCCCCCCCCCCCCCCCCCCCCCCCCCGCTGTGATAAGCTCAGGTTGTCACACGCAGCTCCGGTGAGCCCTGACACGGTTTTCTCCCCTTCCTTTAAGGGCTGGGAGACAAAAAAAAGACTCAATTTTGAAATTTATTTGCATTACAGAAGCATTTCTATGAAATAAGTGGTCCAGGTCTCTTACCCTCGCTGGGGGTAAATAAGTTTGGGGGTAAATCATCCCGTGACGTGGTTTATCGCGGCTTCTGAAGGCGATTATCCAAAAAGCGACGTTTCTAGCCTGAAGTTCTTGAAAAAAAAATCTCGCAAGATTAAATTTGGGGCTGGCAGGCTTCTCGCACCGCGTTCCTTCGCTGTTTGCGCGTCGCGCTTCGGCGGGATACGGGAAGAAGCGACGCGCGTGGCTCCGGTTTTTAATTCAAATGAAACAGATAGTGACGGGAGAGTGCGATGTTGCGGGTTCTTATTATTTCGACTGATGAATCCTACCTTAACTTGAGGCTGAGATTAAACAAAATGTTCTTTGGGGATTTCGTTACCGGAGGAAAAGAAACGCGTAATGTTCCGATCTGAAGGGAGGATAAAGGCTTCAATTAAATTCGGCGAGCGAGGTTCTTCTTCTCCCTGAGAATTACTCAGGAAATATTTGAGCTCCTCTTATTTTCGACGATATCGCGGGTTTTTTTCCGAGCGAAGAGCCGGAACCCTGAATGACGGCATCGAGGAAGGTGGCGTTCCAATGGATTCGTGACTAGAAAAAAAATCCTTAGAGACAAAAGAACTAGAGAAAAAAATGGGATTTTTTTTTGCTGTTGAAATTTTTGGCTCGCTTGAACTCTTCTCTCCCGGCTCCGGAAGAGCCGAAAGAGGCGTTTTCCTTTTGCCGCGTCTCGTTTTCGCCGTTGGAATGCGGGAATCGGCAGGCGGCCACGCGTCCCCCTGCAAGTTTTACGCCGGCTCCGATCTCTAAAAATGAAAAGATGATGCAAACGAAGCTTTGGTGTTTCTCTACTAATAGCTCCTTTGGTTTTCTAAGGCACGTCGGGCTGGAATTTGTGGGATTCTTCTCAAATATTTCGCTTTTTCGTCGGCGAGGAAGAAAAACCACCCGTTCCGATCGCTAAAACGAAAAAGAGGAACAGCGGGGTGGCGTCTTACCTCTCCCCCGTGGAATTATTCGGAGCTTCGCAACAATCAAGTACAATTAAAGGAGTTTTTCCTCGCAAAACTGGATGGGCTGGAGTTGGGGGCGGCTTTGCGACGCGTGTGGGCTTTGGGAGGGTTTCGACGCTCGCGTAGAAGTTTGAAATGGGCGAGAAACCAAATAAATAATAATTCTGGATTTGCCCCTCTCTCTAATTGCGTCCCTGAGGTGTTTTGCGTCGCCGTCTCACTTTTAAGAGGTTGCTTTCCTTTCGTCTCGGAGAAATAGCGAGTGGGAAAAGCCTGGCTCAGCTAAACCCTGTACGGGGTGTTTGTCGTCGAGCTTTACCAGTTAAACTATTTTTTTTTTTTTATATATTTTCCGGTGGTTTTACATAAGCTCAGCCTGGCTGGTTTCATCGCTCTGTCGCAAACACATTTATTTAAATAATTCACTTCCTAACGATGAACCTCCGGTCGTGGATTGACGGATTCGAGAGCCCGGTAATTGCCCAACCTTCCCTTCAGCTTGTCAAGTCGTGGGTTGTTTTTTTTTTTTGGCGGCTGGGCTGTCCCGATGACACCTTAAACGGCACTTAACGTCGAAATCGCGGCGCTTACGATACCGAGCGGCACGTCCCTTTGGGATTCGTTGACCGGAACGATGAACGAACCCTAAACGATCCCGCCCCTCCGTATTTGTGAAGATTTTTGAGGTTCTTTGTCGTCGGAAAAATAACGCCGCCGCTCCGTAGCGCAATTTGTAACGATCGCCTTGTTCGCGTGTGAAGGATTCGGATATAATTTTATATTTTAAAAAGTGTTTCTTGTTTCGGTTTGGTTTTTAAACCCTCGCTCGGAGGAGGAATTTGAGGGGAATCTCAAAACTCAACTCTATTTCCAAATTGGGAACTGATCCAAGATGCGTTTATCGTGTTACCTAAGAAAGATGAGAGCCCAAACCCGTAATTACCCGATTCCTACGTGGTTGAATTTAGTAATTTTTCAGAGCGAGTGGATAAAACCGAGGCAAATATTGGGATAAAAATTACGGAAATGATTTTTCTGCTTGGTTGCGTTGCTGATTTCAACGTCGGCTTCCCAAATATGACACGCTCCTAAGATTTTTCCCGACGGCGCTGATTTAAAACTAAATCAAACTCCCTCAAAAACTCCCTTTTCCCCGGAGTAGAACTGAAAAACGTGTGTCGCTGGGCCATTTAGCATCTGTATATTTTTAATTCGGGCTTTTTCTTCCAGCCATAAGCTCCCACCTAAACACGTTTCTAATTCCAAGCCTTGAAACCGGGATGTTTGGACCCAAATTTCCTCATCGTGACGATGGTTACTCTGAGATTTTATAGAGTTTTTCTTCCCTTTAGAGCGTATCTTGGCCAGATTGCGTTTCCTTTTGATTCTTTTTTTATCCTGACGTTTCTTCTTTCTCTTCTTTTGGAAATTGAAAGCCATTTCTGAGATAATAAAAATCCTTTCCAAGCCAGTTTCCCCAAGGTTTTCGGAGAGTATCAAGAACAGTCGTATCATCTTGCACCTGCAAATTAACTCTTCTAACCCGGCTCCGAAATTAATTACAGGCACAGAAAGGAAGCGCTGATATTTTACAAATAAAAAATAGACCTTGAAAGCCACTAGAAGCTCCGCGGAAGTTAAATTCCTCAAGCAAAATCATACTGGCCGCGGCAGAATTCACACCATCTGCACGGTCTCCGAGTCAATTTAGGTTTTTAGCAGTAATTCATCCCAACATCTTCTTTTTTTTCCTCCCCTTAGCGCCGCTTCAGCTCATACGCGACCTCCGTAAATCGCCGGGCGCGCCGCGACGGCTTCTAAAACGCGCAAGAGTTGCGAGGATCTCCGGGAGCGAGTCGTAAACGCGGGCGGCTTTAGCTTGAACGAGAAATCGCCTGGAAATAAATCTTCGCCGCGTCGCTTCTTCTCCGGGTTTCGAATATTTTAGCGCCATAAAACGGTCAGAACTCCAGAGCCCCGGGGGAAAGGGGATGAATTCACCGCAACAACTCTGTCGCTTTATATTTTTTTCCCCTCCGCCGCGTCGCGATTCGCCGTGTTTGAACTGATCGTCTCGTCCTTTGCTCTCAAGGGGTGGGTTAAAATTGTGGGTTTTTTTACCTTTTGTGGTGCAGAATCAAACCCACGGCTGGTACTGGGAGTGGAACTCGGGTTTCTCCTTCCTTCTTGCGACAATTGGAGGAAAACTCCTTCTTGCTCGGAAGGGCGATGCTTTAATGGCTGCGCAGTGACACCGAGGGAAGTTTAAATTGAATATTAGGAAGAATTTCTTTCCTGAGAGGGTTCTCAGGCGTTGGAACGGGCGGTGGAGTCCCCTTCCCTTCCGCGGAGTGACGCGAATCCCGTTGAGATCTGGTCGAGAAGTTTTCCAGCCTTGCCTCCGCCTCGTCGTAAAAGCGAGCATAAGTCGTTACCGGGTTTGTGGTCAAGCAGTAAATTCGAGGTGGCTTTGAGACAGCCAGAAATTAAACCCAAAAATCCTGTCCAGGTCACTGGGATGAGAAGCAACCGGGCAATTAAAGAGCCAAGAGACAAGTTTCAAGCCTTGGCGTGTCCTCCCCTCTTTGGCAGTGAAACGCTGCTTTCAGTCTGTCGTGTTCAACGGCTCGTCCCTCTACGTTTGTCTCTTCTTTTTTTTGGCTCCCTGCAGCTCCAGGATTTAATCCCGCGGGCAAACGGCTCCTTGAAAAAAAATCAGCCGTGATTTCCCTCGCCTTCGCGACGGGGTGAATCATCTCCGAACTTCCCTGAACCGCCGATCGTTTTGGAAGTTTCCGGTAGATCCTTCCACGCCGTTCTCTGTTTTCCAAGGATGGGAAAGCAGAAAAACGTTGGTTACGCGGAGCCCAGGCTCTGGGCTCTCCAAGCTCGGTGCAGACAATCAATTACAACTCGCTCAAGTAATTATTGATGCACAAACAGGGCAGTAATTACGGTTCGGAATTAATTTGCGGGCGGAACAAGGAAAACGAGAGCGCTGAGCGAGGAAGGGAGCGGGGGAATAATCGGGATTTTCCCTCCTGCTCTGCCCTAGCGAGCGCTTTCGCCGGGCGTAAGAAAACCGGTCGTTCTCGGAAGGGTTGAGCACGAAGCTCCTCGGAGACGTAACTGCCGGGAAGGAGAGCGGTCGGCCTTCTCAAAATCAACGAGGAGGTTGGCAAACCACGGGGTTTGCAAGCGCTGCGTTAAATTTGTGGTTTGTCCTCGCAACGCTGGAGGATTCCCGATTTCGCCGTCCTCTCGGGTGTAAAATTACATCCCTTGAAAGTGGATAAAAAAGCTCGGCTGCTGCTGTTTTAGCTGATACAAACCCTCTCAAGCCTGTAAATAAATGATATTTAACATTGGGGGAAAAAACCCGGGAATCGGGTTAACCGCGTTAATCCTTGATGTCAGTGGGATGATGGGAAATACATAAATCCCCAGGGCCTTAATTTTGCTACGTGGAAATGAGAAACAAGGAGCGAACGGGAATTACTGCGAATATTCTTGCCGTCAGACCCGGGAGAAATTTCAATCGCCCCGTTTGTTCTGGGTGTTTTGCGCAACGTCGGCTTTTAAAATCTCCTTGGGCGCGGCCGTCGTCGACTCCTTCGCGCGGGCGTTGCTTGCCGCGAAATAAATACGGTGATATTTCATTTATCGTGGCGCGTCAGGCATAAATAAGAGCGTAAATCGCCACCGAAGAGGAGCTTATTGACATATTTGGGGTTTTTCGAAGCAACTGGTGATGGACCCTTTTGAGACAGAGATGGGAATTGAAGTGCTTCGTACTCCAAAGCCACTTTCGCCAAGGTAGGAGAACGTCCCTTCGACACCCACGAAGAGCTGCGATCCCCGAAGAACCCGAAATAATCGCTTGCGCCCCCTTGGGCAGGATGTTTTGCTCCTCAAAACTCTCGGCGCGGAGGCGCGACGGTGACTATTCCCCGGGGGAATCGAGGCTCCTGTTGGAATTCGGCTCCGATTAAAACGGCGGGATCCCGCCGCGAGACGAATTTCGAGAATTATTTTCGTCGGGGAGATGAGGAAGCGCCCGAAGGTCGCTCGGGGGCGACCCAAGTTAAGTCAGGAAAACTGAAAAAAGAACCCGCCCTTCCTGTAAGTCGCAGGAATTTTTTCATTATGAAATTTGTGGTGGTGAGAACCGTTTTTAGCAGATGAAAAGAAGATGTTTTCCTCCTCCTCTAATTATTAGATTGATTTTGCGTGGTTTTTTTTCCCCTCCGTTTTCTGATTTTCGTCACGGGAGACGACTTCGTTACGGAGAACCCGAGCTCCAAATTTGTATCAACGGCGAAAATGGGGTTGGGAGAAAGAAAAAATGTTTTTAGGACGTCTGAGCTGCCTCGTCGGATTGAAACGATCTAATAGGAAAACAGGGAGCAGTTAAAAACTTTCGCTTAATTAATTTATCGGAAAAAAAACCCCGCGGTTTCTCTCCCCAATTTGAAAAGTTGGAAATTCCCCGCAGTTTCTCTCCCCAAGTTGAAATTTAATTGCTTCGTTTCCCTGCTGCTTTGCTGCGTCTTGATGGGGAGTTAATGAATGGTGGCTTTTAATGCCAGTAGTTTGTGGTTTTGGACGTTTAAAAAATATTGAAAAAAGCTCCTAACGATAAGGAATCTTCTGGAAAATCCTTTGCGTGTCTGAGTGGGGGCGTTATTTCAAGGGAGACGCCGCCCGAAAACTAAAATACCCAAATTATTTTTAGTGCTGGCGTCCGTCGATCGATGTTAATACATTTAAAAACCACCTTGAACCCGTTAAAAACAGGAGAATAAACGAGAAAGTTGGGCAAAATTACCGTGCGCCTGTGGGGCCTGAGGCCTGTTTTGAGGCCTCATGAATGAGACTTAGAAAAATTACGTCTAAACACGCGCAGAGGTGGGTGACACGTTTCAAAATGCCCCCAAAATGAGGAAAATTTGGCCAGCCCGGCGTTTGAAAGCGATTAACGAGCTTTAATTTGGATATTTTAATACAGGGCAGCCCAAAACGTGGCGGGATATGGTGGGGGGGGGAAGATGTTTGCGAAAGGGGCCCGCGCCGTCGTGGCGCCCGGTTGTTGGGGGGTGTCCTGAGGGGTGCAGCCCCACAGAAGACGGGGGAACCGTGTCCCCTCGGAAAATCAAGCGAGGAGCAGCCGGGGACGGCGCTGAGGGGGCTGCCTGGAGGGGGTGGCCGGTGCCAGCTGAGGGTAAGGCCTGGGTGAGGCCTAGGTGAGGCCTGTGGCGGCCATTACTGCCGTGAGGGCCCTCAGCCGGCCCTCACGGGTGTTAACGAGTTAAGGCTCATTAATGTGCCCTCACCGCCAGTTAAAAGAGTGATTTTGGGAGAGGAGGCTGCTCCAGAGCAGGTAAGGAGAAAAAAAAATTGATTTATTTTGGCTTTTTGTTGCAGCTGAGGCGGCGCAACGAAGCGTCGCAGTGGTTTTGTGCAGTCGGTTTGCGGCAAATTGTTTATTCGAACTAAAGTCAAACGTGCCCGGACGTCGCGTGAAAGGGAGGAGGGTAATTTAAAAAAAGTTCTTTTGTGTCTAAGTTTTGGTGGCGCTGAGGATTTAAACGTTATGGCTACGACCTGAGAGGGAAATAGCCCCGGAGGGAGAGACGTCGCCAGGTAAAAATCAGGGAAATCGTCTTTTATTAGTGTTTATTTGCTTTGGAACTGAGTAGCTTAGAGGTAAAAGTGGTGTAAAATGGTTTGTGTTAACCATACTCTAAAATATTTTAGTTGTTTCTGGTTTTTTTTTTTGTTTAATTTTGCCCTATGGCTGGTCAGTAAGTCCCTACTGGTGACTTATATAAGAATTGTTATTATAATCAAGCCTTGAGAGGATATAATAATAAAAAATATATATAATATGAATTGAGACAACAGGAATTGAGAGACTCTAATAACAAGAATTAAATATAATGTGAATTGAGACAGGAGGAATTGATATTACTCCTCCTTATCCAGATTTTTAGCTCCGTGTTTCCACCTGTAGGAACCTTCCAAAGCGCGGTTTGTAAACTTTGCGTAGAAAATAATCTCCCCCTGGTCGTGGTCTCGAAGCCTGGACGGATTTCAGCTGGCTTCCACCTGGAAAAAGATGTTTTTTCGGTCTTCTAAACCTGAACGAGGTATTTTATTTACGGGCAGAGAAGGTAATTGCGCAAATCTTTCCCGTTGGTCGGTGGGGTTCGAAAGTATCAAATGGTGTGTTTAGGATCAGCGATGAGTGTGTTTTCTATGGGAAAGGGGTTCAAAAAAATAAAAAAAAAAGGGACTAGTAGAGAATTGTAGGTCTGGAAAATAGATGTGGCTCGATACCGCCAGAAACACCAGCTTCAAATGGTTTTTATTAGAGAGAAATGGATTCCGAGGAGCGCAACGACAGCTGAAACCTATTTCTGGCTTTTAGAAAATGAAGCTGGAGCTGAAAAGAACATAAATCTCTCCAGAAAAAAAAGAATTGCAGAGGCTTTGCTGAGTTGGAGCGGGGGGAACGGCGAGCGGGATGAAGTATTTTGACGTTTTCTAGAATTTCGCCCGCGATAATCCTCGTTTACGACTCGTGTAATCTGAAAAGTTAAGGGGGATAACGGGGTGTTTAGTCGTGCTTTGTGGACTGCTTTGCTCTCTTCCACTTAGTGATACGCCGCTGCCAACTTCCTAAAACCTTAAATAACGGCAAGGAAAGGAAAGGGGAAAGGGGAAAGGAAAGGGAAAGGGGAAAGGGGAAAGGAAAAAGGAAAGGAAAGGAAAAAGGAAAGGAAAGGGGAAAGGAAAAAGGAAAGGAAAGGGGAAAGGAAAAAGGAAAGGAAAGGGGAAAGGAAAAAGGAAAGGAAAGGAGAGGAAAGGAAAGGAAAAAGGAAAGGAAAGGGGAAAGGAAAAAGGAAAGGAAAGGGGAAAGGAAAAAGGAAAGGAAAGGGGAAAGGAAAAAGGAAAGGAAAGGAGAGGAAAGGAAAGGAAAAAGGAAAGGAAAGGGGAAAGGAAAAAGGAAAGGAAAGGGGAAAGGAAAGGGGAAAGAAAAGGAAAGGAAAGGGGAAAGAAAAGGAGAGGAAAGGAGAAAGGAAAGGAGAAAGGAAAGGAAAGGAGAAAGGAAAGGAAAGGAGAAAGGAAAGGAGAGGAAAGGAGAAAGGAAAGGAGAGGAAAGGAAAAAGGAAAGGAAAGGAAAAAGGAAAGGGAAAAGGAAAGGAAAGGGAAAAGGAAAGGAAAGGGAAAAGGAAAGGAAAGGGAAAAGGAAAGGGAAAAGGAAAGGAAAGGGAAAAGGAAAGGAAAGGAAAAAGGAAAGGAAAAAGGGAAGGGAAAAGGAACAAATCTGTTGCCGAAGCGGGAGCCGTTGGTGCTTTTTAATCCTTTTTAAACGTTTTATACGAATTAGCCGTCGGCGTCGGGGCTCGGCTGCGCGTACGCGTCTGCTCGCGGCGCGTTTCGCTCGGCCAGTTGGAATTCCGTCCGTAAATTCAGAATTTAATCGTCTCGTGGCGAAAGGGGGATTCGGATCCGGGGCTTTTAGCATCATCGAGCGAAGGAGAGGAAAAAACGGTGCGTTGAGGCTTGATTTCTGGTGTCTCCTGGTTATTATTTGTGTGGTTTATACCCAAGATTTGATTTTTTTACCACAAAAGATTCTCTAAATCTCCCTGACCTTTCAGGAAATCATAAGTCGTGCTTCAGACCAGCCTGAGTTGATTTTTTTTTTTAAATCATTATTATTTTTTCTTTTAAGAACGTGGGACCAAATCCAGTTGAACTGGCAGAGCTGGAAGTGAGGGCGAAAAAACAATATAACGCTCTTATGAACCACATTTCCGTGTGCGACACCGTTTTTTTGGCGATTGTTAAATGAATATTTATTGACCAATTCAGAATTATTTAAGAATCTGGAGGGAGTAGAAAGACATTTAATTCCCTGGCTGGAGACTCAGCCGCCGAGCCTTCGTTTCTCCCCCAAACGGCGCGTTAATTTTTGTTTTCTTAATCCTTGCTCCAATTAATTAAGCCCAGTATCCTGATTAAAATGCGAGCTCCGTTCGTTTAGCCCGGTCTACTTGGAATTTCTGTCCCCTGCGTCTTCATCCTTGCGTGGCCGCTGTGAAATTTGCCTTCTGGGGGGGTGGTTTTTCTTTTTTTTTTCCCTTTCCTATCGCCTCGATGAGCAACTTCTAACAGCTGGAGCGTTTTCTTCGCGGCGTTTCACCCCATCTGCTCTGCTTTGGAGCTCTGAAATCTCGAAATTTCTCTCCGGCGCAATTTTCCTTACCCGGAGTTTCGCACGAAGTTCTCGCGGGTGGAAAATCTGCGACTCGAGAGCGCTTGGGGTTTTTTTTTTTTATATCAAACAATGTTTACGGGGGGGGAAAAAAAGGCTTCTGATCTAATTTTTTTTTTTTTTCCAAACCGCTTTCAGAAGGAGATGAATCGCTCGCTGCGCTTTTAGATGCTCTGCCAGGCTCGGAAGAGCAAACAAGCCTTTAGTTGCGAGTCTTTTGCGGGAAGAGGATGCGAAGACTAGCGTAGAAATCCAAGATTTTTGCACCCAAGAGGACTCCTGTCTTTACAGAGCGACGGGCTTTATTGTTAAAGGGTTTGTGTGATTTGTTTTCCTTCCTTTTTCTTTTTTTCCTGGGGAATTTTAGGTAAGTACAAACAAACATTGGAATAAATCTCTTGCTGGAGGGATGTGCCAACCCTAAAAATCTCTGTATCCCCGTTGGTTACGTTTAGGGTTGTTGGGGCCACTTCGTTATTTTCTCCGTAATTTAATACGCGGCGGAGAGGAGGCCTTAAAAAGTCGTTAACGGGCTTTCCAGTTAACGAAAGGAAAGCAAGGAGAATTAGAAATTATTCTTCGTCATCGCTACTTGGTCGTTCCCAGGCAGTTCACCAATTATTCGCTCGTTCTTTTAATCAAAAAATACGCATTAGGACGGGGAAAAATAGTTGCGTAGAGCTTGGTTTCTATTTAGAGAACTGATTTTAGGGAAAAAAAAAAAGGGAAAAAAAAAAGAAGAAAGAAGAAAGATGGGAAAAGCAACTTTTTTGATCACTTGAGGGGGAAAATGTCTTAGAAAATAGAAACCAGAGTCGTTTCATTTGTAGATCTCAGAGTGTTTTTTTACTAATCGACGTGCGGTCGAGCTCTCCCCGTTTCTTTCGGCGGAGGATCTGCCTGGTGACTTCGGTTCCCGTTGACAAAGGTCTCCGCGGAGAATTTTTTGCCTCGTTCGGCGTGGCGGTAAAACGAACTGGGCGGCTCCTAGTGCTGGAAAACGTTTCTTGAATTCCGCTGCGCTCGACGGAAATCCCGCGTGGGTTTTTAGCTCCGCGAAGCGGAGTTGGGGAGTCAAAAGGAGACCTTTGGAGATAAAAAATAGGATTTATTGTGAAAAGGAGAGCTTGGCAAAGCACTTCCTATAGAAAGTTAACACTTTATTAGAATATTTATGATATTTTAATATTTAGGAGGTTGTTTTCTTGGTGGTGGGTGGTGTGCGGAGTCGGGACGGGCCCCCTTCCAGGAGGATTTTGTAGAGAACTCAAGCCGGTTTTGCCGCCGTCTCCCACGCGTTTTGCCGATCACCGTCCGACCCGTTTGGGGAACGCGATTTCGGCTCCTACCCTCGGTTTGCCCGAGAAACCTCCGCGGGAGTTTGTGAGCAGATCGAGGCCTCGTCTCGCCGCTAACGAGGTTGCGTCGGCCGCCGGTGGAGCTGACCCCTCCGCTCCGGGAGGGCTCTTATTTCACCTCTTCCGGCTGGTCCTATTGGCTGTTAATCAGAATTTATTTATACTTTCTCGCTTGATTTCCACTTTCCCCCCAGCTCGACTCGCCACCCAAGGTTGGTTCGTTACGATTTACATCGTTCCAACCCCGTCTTGACGTTCCGCCGGCGTTGCCGCCGTCGCTTCTCGCCGCGTGGAAAATACGCGATCGCGCCCATTAGGGCGTTTCTCCACCTTTTCTCTGAAAACGAGCGCGAAAAAAACCCACTGGCTGGAGTTCCCGAAATAATCGGCGTGGCCGCGACCTTTCCGAGCGGGAAACGAGATGATCAGATTCTTTATTGCGGCTTTGTCGGTCCGTAATGAATCCTCTGCGTTCGGTTTTGCGCTCGTCGCCGCCGAGTTCCCCCTTTTTCTTGGGGTGAGGGGAGGTATTTGCCTCGTTGGCTGGAAATTCCAACAAATTAGAGCGGCGGGAGCGGGAATAGAATTTAATTTGTTGGCCGTGCCAAGCGAGAATCGCGTTGCCTCGTCCCGCTTCGATATCTCGTACCTTATTTAATTAAACGCGCTCATTAATATCGTCGACGTGGCTTCGTGGCGCGACGTCGGGCGGTTTAAATGATGGAGCTGAAATAGTTGCCACGAAACCCAAGTTCTTGATCTTCAGATGCCGAGAAGCGTCTTTGTGGGTTTTGACGGCGCGGGTGAGGCTACTTTTTGACTAGAAACCAACCGCAACCGGAAATTGCGATAAGAACGTGAAAGTTTGGGTTGTTTTGGACTCGCTCAGGCGCTACTGAAAGGGTTGGGGCAGCAAAAGTGCCAAAAAAACCCATCGGATGCGACCGATCAAAGCGCCAACTCGATAGCAAACGGCTGAAATGCCCCGAAGCGGGTTCAAAACTGCCCGGCGTGATGCGTATCGATATTTCTATTCATTTTAGTCGTAATTCTCTCGTATTTTAACCCGACCGGCTTCGCTCTGGCAGCGTCCGCTTTGTTTCCCTCGCTCCGAATCGCTGCGTCTTATTTATTTATTTTTGTTGGTAGGGGGCTGGAGATGCCACGCAGCGAACGTTACGGGCTTAAAGACAGGATTGATTAGGGCTAATGGGAGTCGTTAAATTTTAATCCTGCCGCCGGAGCCTTCGGAAGAGCGATCGATAACGGCTGCTGGCGTCTGCTGGGCAATAATGAGCCCGGTTGGCGTCTGAGGTCGGGGCTCCCGGCTTTGACGACCGCGTTTGCTGCGGAAAACCACACAGACGTGAATGTACGAGCGGGAAAAAAAACCCCAAAGTGTAATTATAATGCAGGTACGCTCGTTAAATACCCTCTAATCCATTTTTTTTATTGATTAGGAGGCTCCCGCGTGGTTTTTATTTCTCTGCCGTCGTGTCAACTCTCTCCGCGCCGCAAATAACGCAGAATATACGACGCTCCCTCGACAGAGTCTTAATTCAACGACCGCGCCGTCTCTTCACTTCTTTTTCTCTGCCGGGGAAGTCCGTCCTCTTGTTTATTTGTAATTTCGGCGCGTTCGGGTTGTTATTTCAAGTCGGCTTTTTTTATTACTTCAAGTCCGCATCACCCGTTCCGGAAGGCGTCCCACGAAGATCGGAGTAATTTTCTTTTTCGTGTCGTGGTGAAATACTGAATACGCTTCAAAACCGGTCCCGTGACTGTGACGAAGTAGCCCATTTTCTAAATGATTATTTTTATTTTAATTTTTGGGGGGTAACGCGCGTTTGCGTGCCGTTTGGCGAGCAGCTTGTTACTTGTAACGTCGACGTTTAGTATCAGTATATGGATTATCTGCCTTAATTTTGTGACTGCACAAATAACATAAAATACATCTTGCTGCTTAAAAGCACCGTTATTAAAAACCGAGGAAAAATCGGGAGTCGATTGCCTAATTCCTTAGGTTTTTTAAAAAAAAAATCAGAATGGAAAAGAGTGTGGCAGCTGAGGAGGAGATTCCTCAACTTATTTTTGAAGGATATTAATTAGAATTTATTAGTAGACACGGAAAAGTTTATTTTTTTTTAAAGAAAGGACTGATAATACAGAGCTTTTACATCTGTATCTTGCTGAAAGGTTGATTCAAACTCTGATTTTTAATTTTTTTATTTTATTTTGCAGTAGCTTTGAGCGCCGTCGGTTTTTCTTTTCCCCCCGTAAAACGAAACGATGTTTCGTGGGATGATGGCGAAGGCTTTGATATCTTTGCTAGAAGGTGCTGATAACTAGACTTGGGTTTGAGAGGGGTTTCTCCTAGACTTGGCTTGCGGGGGAGTTAATCTCAGGTTTAGTACCATTGGTTTAGAGGCCCTGGAGGCTCTGATGGGAACTGGCCGCCTCGGATGGGGGGATCGGAACTAAACCCCGAGAGTGATCAAGTCTTTTGCGATCCTGTTTGGCTTCTGATGGAAAACAGTGGGGAATAAGGCAAAAAAATAGGAAACGGGATTTCTCGTGCTCCTCATAGAACAGTTTTGGCTGGAAGAAACTTTCAAGATCAAGTCTAACTTTTTTCTAGCCCTGTCGACACCACGAAACCACGTCCTTCAAGGCAACACCTACCCTTCTCTTAAAGATCTCAAGGGATGGTGACTCAACCACCGACCT
This sequence comes from Trogon surrucura, assembly GCA_020746105.1. Lineage (NCBI taxonomy): Eukaryota > Metazoa > Chordata > Aves > Trogoniformes > Trogonidae > Trogon > Trogon surrucura. The sequence goes on from CM036658.1 coordinate 86,598,468, forward strand.
GGGCAGCCTGTTCCGATGCGTGACGACCCTCTAGGTAAAGAAATTCTTCTTAATATCCAAAATAATATCTTTGCTGGTGTCCAGACTAACGCGACACCTCCTTCCGAACTCCGTGGTTTTCTGGGGACAAGCTTCTTGAAGCATCAAGCGCCGGTGACAAAAGAAAAGGAGGACATTGGCTTTTTGAGACGTCCTTTCGATGTCTCTCCTCGTGTGTTTTCCCGCAGTCCGAAGGTTTGAGTGCGAAAATGAATATATTCCCCAAATAACAAGGTTTGAAACCCAAGCTGAAACCCGATGTATTTATTTCCACCTCGCTCCTTTACACGTTGGAGTCGCTAAGAGGTATCTAAACCTGGCGTGACGTAGTTCGAAATCTCTTACATCCGTTGGGCTGCAGGGAATATTTACTCCACGAATGTATTGATTTAATTCGAGCTGCGTGTCGGGGAGGAACCAAAACGAAATCGCAGGAGGAAGAAGAGCTTAAACCAACTTATTCTTCGAGAAGCGTCGACGTGCTAGTAAATCAAAGTACTGGCTTTGTAAGAGTCGATGATTATTTCTTTTAGCCCCTGTCGGGCTCGAAGCGGATTTTTATTGAGATGGGTCGAAGCGTTTGTGTGATGGGTTGGTGTTCGTGGCTGCCCAGCTGGGGAAATCTTAAAATCTCCGGTCTGCTCCGCTTTTTTTTAACGCGGTGAGCGTTGGAAGAAAATACGGATGCGTAGATTCAACTCTACTACGAGTTGTACCGACTACAGCCAGGAGGACGCGGCTGAAATTCTTTGCTTGAAGGACGGGCTCAACGGCGGGACGAGCTCCGTCTCGTTCGGTAGAAAACGTCGCGGAAATGTCAGATTTCCAGCTGCCTTGCCGACGGCTTTCGTGAAAAATCTACCGTAGCCCGAGACGTCGATTCGCGGCTTAAAAATAATCGAGGCCGCGGCGACGGTCGGTGTGTGTTGGCGTGAAGGTTTGGCGGGGAAAGGGACTCTGCTGAAGAAATTCAGCTTTTTTTTTTTTTTTTCCGAGTGTTTTCTTCTGCTGTAGAATTTGGGATAAAGGAAACTTTACCCGAGCGTCCGTTTCTGCCGAAAGCCCATTTCTCGAGATCCATCGGGCCGTCGGCACGTGATTCGTTTGGGCTTATTTTTGTCTTAGTTCCCTACCGCGGGATGGGGCAGGGATCTCCGTGAAGTTTTGTTCGACTAAGTTGTAGAACACCCAATTTACTCCTCAAATTTCTGAAACCGCTTTTATTCTAAGCAAGGAAGACCCTGAAGCTCGAGGCTGTAAATCAAACTTTTAATCGCTGCCGGGCGCCGAAGTGCAGAAAACGCGACACGGTCGTGACCTTTAAGTCGTTCAGCAACAAATCTATTTGTCCATTTAGGGCTTTTTTTTTTGGGGAGGGATTTAAATTTCTTTTTTTTTTTTTTTTGAACCGTGCGATTCGGCAAGCTGCGGCCAAGCGTGTTTGTTTACGGGGTTTAATCTCATTACACAGTTCCTCGGCGGAAAGCCCGGAAGCGAAGGGGTTGTAACGGGATTACATCCATTGGCTTCATTTATGCCGTTCTCTAACAAGGTTATTCAAGGATACTGTGGTTAGGAAGGTTGATTGGGGTGTTTTTTTCTAGCGACACTGGAATTTCCTCAACATTTCGCGCTTCCACATTTGTCTCCCTTTATTTTTTTTCTTCCGGTACACCAAAAAGAAAATTATAGCGGTGGGTTGAGTAGTAGAACGCGTCGTCCTCGCAAGATTTCTCGTGAAGTCGAGGAGGGTGGTGGAATTGGCGGCCCAAAAACGTGCGTTTACGCTCGGGTGACGCTGCCTTTTGTCGTTCTTGCGGTGGGATTTGGAGGGCACCGGGAGCTCGGAGGGCATCGGGAGCTCGGAGGGCGTCGGGAGCTTGGAGGGCGCCGGGAGCTTGGAGGGCGTCGGGATCTTGGAGGGCGCCGGGAGCTTGGAGGACGTCGGGAGCTTGGAGGGCGTCGGGAGCTTGGAGGGCGCCGGGAGCTTGGAGGGCGTCGGAACTTGGAGGGGTCAGCTCAGACTGGCGGCAAACGCGGCGCGTCCTCCCCGTCCGTAGCCCCCAGACAGAGTAATTCAGCTTCGAGGGCGCCGATTCAGCTTCAGGAGGAGGAAACGCCACCCGGAGAAGCCCGAATCTGTGAATTCCGATTGTGGAATTCTCCCAATAAAGCTTTTCTAGGTGTTAAACGAGCTCATCCTCATAAATCCCAGCAAGGATTAAATGGCTCGGTCGAGACTTGCATCCCGTAATTAAAACTGTGAAGGTTCCTCTCGACCTAAATATAAATTGACGCTATTTCCTTTTTTTTTTCTTCTTTTATGTGCCCGTATTTCCAGAGATGAAAGATACCCGTGTGCGTGGGGTTGGGCCAGTAGGAAATGCAAGTATTTTGGTTTTTTTCTTCGGATACGAGGACAAAATATCTCTTAATGCAATCCTAACGGCGACGACTTCAGATCACAGTGTTTTTTTGCAGCCGAAAAAGCGCGGAAGTGAAAACCCCGAAGGATAACGGGGTCTTGAAAAAGACACCAGGTATTAGCGTGGCGCTGTTTGGAAGCTCAGGGGGGTATTAGCAGCCTTCAAACCGGGATCTGTACGGAATCCGACTTGCTACGAAATCCTCGGAGGGCAGAAATTGCTTTTTTTACGCTCCTGGAGAAGCAAAACCCGGAAGAGCCCCGAAGCGTCTTTGTTCCGAAGCTCCGGAAATGCCGTCGGCGTGTACTGAGCTCGACCCGTCCGTTTCGTGAGCGGGGATTAATAACCACGGAGACGGGGAAATAATCTCCTTTTTCTCATCAGATTTTTGCCGTCTTCCCGGGCGCAAATGTTTTACCGTATAACCCGTCCTTCCGTGTACTTTCGGACTTAAAAGCGGCCGAGTTATCCCGGAAGTTCGTTTAGAGGACGCGCGGTAACGATGCCACGTCGTCTTGGGGGTTTTTTTTTTGGGCTACGATTCATAGAATCGTAGAATCAGTTGGGTTGGAAGAGACCTCAGAGCTCATCAAGTCCAACTCCAGCCCGTGATAGACGATATTAAGTAGCTTTATTGACAATAATCCTGAAATGTGTTAAAAACCTGTTTTATTTAGTGTTTTGTGCTCAAAATGTTTTCCCACCTGGAGGTTCTGATTTATTTATTTCCTTAAAGCGCGTGTCCTGCGAAATAATGCTCAGTTGAGTTGCGTTACTCATTTGTTATGTGTAGATTCGCCGTCTCTCCTTCTACTTTTTGGATCTAGGAAGAAATAGGAGAAAATAAACTGGAACCGTGTCCTTTGTGGGTTTGGTTTCAGGCAAAAAGCGTCTCGGCTTTATAATCCCAATTTCAGTACTTCCAAAAGTTTTCTTTTGAGAGAGTTGGCACCTGAAAACTTTACTTGCACGTCAGGAGGACTCCAACGAAATCAATTTGAGAAAATCCCTCACGGAACCGTAATATTTTACAACAATTTGGATTATTTTTATTTTTTTTTTTGTATTTCTAGAAGATGATTGTGGGGTTTTTTTTTTTTTTCCTTTGGAGCGTGATCTTTCGACGTCGTAAAATAAACCTTAATAGCTCCCGCTTTATTGATGTCAGCGTGTTTATACTCAAGGAACAAGGCTCCCCAAAATGAGAAATTCCTACTTTGATCCTCAAATATTTTATTTTCCTCTCTTGTGTCACTAAATCATAGATATTTTAGGCTTATTTGGGCGAGATTACAGTAAAAACGCTCTTTTGGTGACTTCGATCGTTGACAAATGTCATCTTTAAATACAGAATTTTCTATCTTTTTCCCCCAATGTGAACAGAGCACAAAACCTGTGTGAGAAATCGTCAAGTGTAGCAATAAATACGGTAGGAAACCCATCTGAGGAGGCAAAATCTATTTTCTAACGCTTTTTTCCCCCCCGGTTTATTTTGCAAACGCGCGTGTCGACCGTCCCAAACAACGGGAGCTCAACGAACGACGCGTCGCTCGGCTGCGTTCCGCAAAAATCAGTTTATTAGTAGTAGCTTAAGCTTGAAAATTTGTAGGTTAAACTCTTTTTAGACTCTGTCAAGCCAACTTGTTCTTCTTTTAATAGCGTTTAGTTGCAACAAGCTGCTCAAAAACCGTGCAGGCGTGGCTCTTGGGGACGTGGTGTAGTGGCCGCGGCGGTGTTGGGTTGATGGTTGGACTTGATGCTCTTGGAGATCTTTGTTGACTTGAGTGAAATCCGGGATCGATCTCCCAGAGAAGGTGTTAAGAGTTTGAATAATACCAGCTCCCTTGGAAATTCGAGTCACAACTTAGATGCCGTGCGCATCTTTTCCCGCGTGAGTAGGTTAATACGTATTTTTTTTTTAAGTTTTACCAGGTTAATACTTAGAGCGAAGTCAAGCTGGAGCGTTCTTGGTAGGAAAACACGCCGCGTAAAAGCTCAGTAGGCTCAGCGCTCGTCGCACACTCGCGTAGCTCTGGGGGTATTTTCTCTTTGGTGGTGTTGCAAAGCGATTTGGTCGCCTAGGAGTTCCGTTCGGTTCGAGTGGAAAGCGGCACGGAAGGGCGGTGGTGCTTCAGACGCAGCCCGTGCTCTTGAGATCTTCCCGAGGAGGAGGAAAAAGTGAGTCTGTGGTCTTGAGATCTTCACGAGGAGGAGGAAAAAGTGAGTCTGTGGTCTTTTATCTTCACAAGGAGGAGAAAAAGTGAGTCTGTGGTCTTTTATTTTCACAAGGAGGAGGAAAAAGTGACTCTGTGGTGTCTTGTCTTCACAAGGAGGAGGAAAAAGTGAGTCCGTGGTCTTGAGATCTTCCCAAGGAGGAGAAAAAGTGAGTCTGTGGTGTCTTATCTTCACAAGGAGGAGGAAAAAGTGAGTCTGTGGTCTCGAGATCTTCCCAAAAAGGAGGAAAAAGTGAGTCTGTGGTGTCTTATCTTCACAGGGAGGAGGAAAAAAGTGAGTCTGTGGTCTCGTATCCTCACAAGGAGGAGAAAAAAGTGAGTCTGTGGTGTCTTATCTTTACAAGGAGGAGAAAAAAAGAGGGTCTGTGGTCTTGAGATCTTCACAAGGAGGAGAAAAAGTGAGTCTGTGGTGTCTTATCTTCACAAGGAGGAGGAAAAAGTGAGTCTGTGGTGTCTTGTCTTCACAAGGAGGAGGAAAAAGTGAGTCTGTGGTCTTGAGATCTTCACAAGGAGGAGAAAAAGTGAGTCTGTGGTCTCGAGATCTTCCCAAAAAGGAGGAAAAAGTGAGTCTGTGGTGTCTTATCTTCACAAGGAGGAGGAAAAAGTGAGTCTGTCGTCTCTTATCTTCACAAGGAGGAGAAAGAAAGAGGGTCTGTGGTGTCTTGTCTTCACAAGGAGGAGAAAAAAGTGAGTCTGTGGTCTCTTATCTTCACAAGGAGGAGGAAAAAGTGAGTCTGTGGTCTCGAGATCTTCCTGACGAGGAGCAAAAAGTGACTCTGTGGTGTCTTGTCTTCACAAGGAGGAGAAAAAATGAGTCCGTGGTCTCGAGACCTTCCCGACGAGGAGTAAAAATGTGGTTTAGAGCTGCGGATCCCTTCCAACCTCTCTGGTCAATGTTCTCTGCTCATCTAAAAACAGGTGTAAGAAAGCAACCGGCCTCTGAGCAACGAGGGATTTTTATGTTTTCTTCTGTTCCAAGCCATGGAAAAGAAAAAAAACAAGGTGAAAAATCAAGGTATGCGGTCGGTGTCTTGAAAAACGTAGCCTGCTTTGATCGTCATCCGTGGGGCGAGCGGGAGATGGAGAGGGTTGGACAAAATCCAAATTTGGGCTTGAATTAAATATCAATTCCCCGGGTTTCTGTTCGACGTCCGAAGGCACTCGAGTGGTAAAACGACCCCGTCTATTTATTTAAATCCACAGCTTGGCTGCAAGTGGAAATTTGCAATATAAATAGAAATTTATTTATTTTTTCCCCCCCCCAATTTGCCATTAACTTTTAGCGGGAGCTCTGCCCCGTGTCTCGGGTTAGCGCCGGAGTTAATTCTTCCTCGGGGTGCGTCGGAAAGAATCCCTGGCGCGTGGTCTGTATCGATGTAACTATGAATAAAATCGCGTTGCTGCAACTTTGGGGCCGTATTCCATTAAAGTTTTATTAGCTGCTTCTCGCTGACTAGAGTTTGATCAAAAACGGCGCTAATCGGGTCCGTTTAGTATCAAACCGCCGTCCGGTTTTCTGGCACATCGCACGACATAAATTATGCATCCTCGTGGTGTTTTTCTTTTTCTTTCTGGTTTTTTTTTTGGGGGGCTACGGAATAAAAATCCGCTACGGAATAAAATCCGGCTGCGATGGCGAGTTACGCGGGTGCAATTCTGGGGGTTTCCTCCGCCGCCGAAGCTTTGGCTGGGAGGAAAACCGAAGGAATCGTCGTTTCCGCGGCTCGTTCTGCGTGCGATCGCGCTCCCGCCTGTTAAATCGTTCCGGGGAGGTAAGATTTGTCACAGAAGCTCCAAGAATTGTTTCGTCTAAGACGGCTTCTTGGAAAGAATCCACCAGGGCACGGAATTTTTGAGTCGTCCTACCTGAAGGCTGCCTGGGTCCGAACAGATTGAGAAGGGGCGTCCAGCGAGCGTCTTAATTATTTACTTCGTTTCTTATTTGCGGTGCTTGCTCCAAGTTCTTGCCGTCTCTTTTCCCTCTGGCAACTTCGAGAATCGTGGAACCGTGAAGGTTGGAGAAGACCTCGGAGGTCATCGACTCCAAGTGTCAACCCAACACGGTCGTGACCGCTAAACCGTGTCCCCAAATGCCACGTCGGCGGCTTTTTGGGAAATCTCCGGGCGTCACGACTCCACCACTCACTCTAGTAGTGAAGAAATTCTTCCTAATTTCCAATCTCAACCTCCTCTGGTGCAACTTGAGCCCGTTTCCTCTCGTCTTGGTACTTAAGAGACCGACCCCACCTTGCTACAACCTCTTTTCAAGGAGTTGTAGAGAGCGAGAAGGTCCCCCTGGAGTCTTTTCCGGGCTGAGCAACCCCAAGTCTTGCATCAGACTTGTCCTCCAGACCCCTTCCCCACCCAATAATTGTTCAAATTAGGTCGGATCGCTTCGGGAAGCCTTTTTGAAGTGCGTAGCTCGGGGATATTCAGATTTAACATCCTTTAAAAAAGAAAAAAAAGCCGTCTCCTCTCCAGTGTTAACCAAGATGGCTTTGTCGTGTCCGTCGTAGCGGGTCATAATTTTATTTTTGGGTTTTTTTTTTTTTGTTAAGCGGGATAGAATAGAGAGCTGCACCCCTGACTTAAGGGTTGGCAGAAAGATCTCCAGCTCTTGAGAGGCGAAACGCCGACCAAAAGGCGAAAGCGCCGGAAACTACCGAGCTCCTAAACCTAAAAAATGGAGTTGAAAAGAGTTGAAAGATTTTCAAATGAGCCCAATTCCGATGATGAAGTTTGAAGTTTGGGCTCTTTTAACACCCGCCTGCCTCGTACCGGATCCGTAGTTCGAAGGCAAGGTCTTGGAATTAATAAATTAATAATTTTTTAGAGAGATGGAACCAGCCTGTCTGGTAACTCGGTTAATAAATGGTTCTTTGGTGCGCAAAGGCAATCGCATCTCCTAGAGTCGTAGAAAGGGTTGGGCTGGAAGGGACCTTTAAAGGTCGTCAATCCAACCCCTAAAGAAGCAAAAAAAATCAGAAAATTTTGCTAAAAGAAAACTGAAGAACGAAACTTTCTGTCTGCTACGTTTTAGTGGCTCTACAGTCGGCGTAAAATCCTTAAATCCTAAAAATCTCAAAATGCTGCCTACGCCAAATTGAATTTATGACGCTTTAGTGACCACTTTCTCTTTTCAACTCTTTTTCCATTCTGATTTCCAAAAAAAAAATTCGGATGGAGATTTGGCTTCTCCTGAAGCGTTTTCCTAAGCCGAGTTTATTTTGCAACAAGCCGTAAATACCGAGCTGCCGGCCTTAAATCGGCCGGAATAAATTTTCCGCGCCGCGTAGTGGAATCGAAACGCTCAGAAAGGGGGGGGATGCACCACGCTGAGCAGTTGAACCTTCGCCTTTTTCCGTTAACCCGCGTCCCTTCCTTTTGCCTTTCAAACGATTACCTTGAGGTGAGTTTTTTTTTTTTTTAAAGGCTGATGCGTTCCGCCCTATAAATTAGAGCTCGTTCGACGGGGTTGGTGATGGAGCGGTAAGACCTCGTGGGTTTTTTTTTCGGGAAAACAGAAGGTTTTGCTCTCCAGGTGATAGAATGAAGGGGGGAAAAACACCTTAGGATTGTTAAGATACGCAGCAGAAAGAACATAATTCCGCTCTACTCGCCAGCCCGTCTCATTTAAATAGTTTATGTGAGTATTCAGTGAAAAAGTGTCATGGAAATATGGAAAAAAAATGAAAGTATCATCATCGAAAAGCTTCTGGGAGGCCAGAGCTGCAGGAACTGCTGGAGCAGGAGTTACTCTTGGTTGAACCCTGGGATTTTGGGGCCCAACCTTGAGATTTCTGAGACCGAACCTTGAGATTTCTGAGGCCAAACCTTGAGATTTCTGGGGCGCAACCCTGAGATTTCTGGGGCCCAACCTTGAGATTTCTGGGGCTGAACCCTGAGATTTCTGGGGCCCGACCTTGAGATTTCTGGGGCCGGACCTTGAGATTTCTGGGGCCCAACCTTGAGATTTCTGAGACCGAACCTTGAGATTTCTGAGGCCAAACCTTGAGATTTCTGGGGTCGAACCTTGAGATTTCTGAGGCCGAACCTTGAGATTTCTGGGGCCCAACCCTGAGATTTCTGGGGCCCAACCCTGAGATTTCTGGGGCCCAACCCTGAGATTTCTGGGGCGCAACCTTTAGATTTCTGGGGCCAAACCCTGAGATTTCTGGGGCCCAACCTAGAGATTTCTGGGGCCGAACCTTGAGATTTCTGGGGCCCGACCTTGAGATTTCTGGGGCCCGACCTTGAGATTTCTGGGGCCGAACCTTGAGATTTCTGGGGCCGAACCTTGAGATTTCTGGGGCCGAACCTTGAGATTTCTGGGGCCCGACCTTGAGATTTCTGGGGCCCAACCTTGAGATTTCTGAGGCCAAACCTTGAGATTTCTGGGGTCGAACCTTGAGATTTCTGGGGCCGAACCTTGAGATTTCTGGGGCCCAACCTTGAGATTTCTGGGGCCCAACCTTGAGACTTCTGGGGCCCAACCTTGAGATTTCTGGGGCCAAACCTTCAGATTTCTGGGGCCGAACCTTCAGATTTCTGGGGCCGAACCTTCAGTTTTCTGGGCCTGAAGAGCAACTGATGGGACTCTGAAGGCGAAACCCCTCGTTTGGCTGCTGCGATTTGTTGCGTTGAACGGGCGGAGGAGGATTCATTCAGTACGTGAAGACGGAGCTCTTGGTTTTTTTAGCTCCGTCTCCTACGAATTTAAAGCCGGGAGCTCGCGTCCTTGTTAGACGAGTGCGTTCCTTGCCGCCCACTTCGGAATTTTAAGCGAAAATAAAACAACAGCCTCTATGTTCATTCTTTGCCACGGTGGTGTCCTAGCAACAGAGCTTCCTCTTAAATGACCCTTGTCGTTTGGGAACTTTTCGCCTCCAAAACGGTTTAAATAACCTTAATTATTCGCGCGGCTTCTGAAACTCGGGCGGAAAAAAGGTTTCATTTCCCAGGGAGGCGCGTGGCGTTTGCTCAGGCTCTTGTCGGGGCAAACCATTGCTGTTAATATTAAGCCATTGGGGTTTTTTGGGGTTTTTTTTTCGATGTGTGTGAGACAGCTTCCGGAAGAAGTTGCTCTCTTCCTAAATGTTTTGGGAATTTGAAGGTGGTTCTTCCTAACCGAAGATCGTTTGCCGTTGATTGTAGAAAAAACTTCTGCTCGCTGGTAATTAAGGTTATTCAGAGCTTTCCCTTGCATGATATATTGTTTTTTGGTAGTAAAAATGATATTTGTAACAGGTGACGTCACAGTTCTCACAGAGCTCTGAGGTTCTGGCGTAATTTCAAGCGTGAAGAAGACTTCTTTGCCTTTTATATATTTTTTTTTTTTTCATAAGAAGCTGCTCTCAAAACTGTTTGTTATGGAGGATTAATCTTGCTAAGAACTATGGTAGCTCGACTGCCTTTCAAGTAAGTTGCAAATAAGACTTAAATTTGGAATAAAACTATTTTTTGACAGCGCAGGTGCGATCAGACTCCCGGCCGTTATGTCTGCTCTACTGCTGAACTGTCAAATAAGAAAAATCCCTTTTTTTTTTGCTTGAGGAAGCTGTTAATTCAGTAATTGATTGGCTCGACTGCTGATTTTAGGCTCCTTTTGTAACGGAGTTAAGTTAACGATGCTAACGGGGTGTCGCCGAGAGGTTCGACAGATGCGTTAGGTCGGCGGAAGATAGGACGAGAAGAAGTGGGTTGCGCCAGGGGAGGTTTAAATTGGACAGCATGAAAAATTTCTTTACTGAAGAGGCATCGGAACGGGCTGCCCAGGGATGTGGTGGAGTCCCCGTCCCTGGTGGTGTTCAAAAAATCATGGTTTGGTGGTCGTGGTGGTGTGGGGTTGGCTGTTGGGTTGGCTGTTGGGTTGGCTCTTGGGTTGGCTGTTGGGTTGCCTCTTGGGTTCGCTGTTGGGTTGCCCCTTGGGTTGCCTTTTGGGTTGCCCCTTGGGTTGGCTGTTGGGTTGGCTGTTGGGTTGGCTGTTGGGTTGCCTCTTGGGTTGCCTCTTGGGTTGCCTCTTGGGTTGGCTGTTGGGTTGCCTCTTGAGTTGCCTCTTGGGTTGCCTCTTGGGTTGCCTCTTGCGTTGCCTCTTGCGTTGCCTCTTGCGTTGCCTCTTGCGTTGCCTCTTGGGTTGCCTGGATCCTGGAGGTCTTTTCCAACTTGAACGATTCTCCGAAAATGAAAACTCCCTTTTCTACGACTCGGCGTATTGGGAAACGCAGACGGAGATTAACGGTGCGGGAGAATGGGTCGCGGTGAGGATGTGCTGGCTGCCGAATCCAAGTTTTCCATTAAAGAAAAGAGGTCGGGTCATAATATACGACGCTTCTGCAGTCGTACGGAAGCCGGTAAGAGCTTTTGATTAGATAACGACCTCGTAAATCAGCCAAGAGAACAAAACTGAAATCTTCCTGCCACCTCTTCATCGCTACGCTCGGTGATGGATGACGCGGGCCGTTAGTTGAAGAGCAGAACGGCTCGGGAGACGGCGCCGGCCAAGTTGCCTTCGTCGTACAAACGCGGGGTTGGGGGAAAATAAAAATTAAAACCCCAACACGACGCGCTCGGGACGCAAAGGTGCGGCTATAAATAACGGAGGCAACGGCCACCGAGCGGCTGCTGGCTCAGCGTCGCGTGCTAATTAAATTTCTGTGCTGAGCGATGGCGTTACCTGGGAGCTCCGCGAGACGTTGTCCCCAAAACCCGTTAATATTTGCGGCGCCGCGCTCGTTGGCGAGGGAAGAGGGTACGAACGGAGAGAACCGGGATGTTTCTTTAGTTAGGAAACACTTATTAAGCGTGCGGGGTGGTACCGTTCGTCAAGCTTTTATTTTTTTCTCCTTGCCATCTAGAGGGGAGCGAAGTAATTTGTTGACACTGCAGCAATTAGGAAAAGACTCGCCTCCGAGCACACAACCGCAACGATATGAAGCTTAATTACATATAATTAATTCCGCAAAAATATTGAAATTGGTGCGGCGAATGGCGCGGCGGCGCTCGCCGTGCATTTCGTTAAATGTCGCGGAGCAGATGTTGCATGAAAAGAGCCTGGAAGGCGTCCAGAAGTTGGCGATTATTAACCGGGTAATCCGATCCTGATTTATTTCCGACGCCGGTTTAACGCACCTACTTGGGCGTACGGAGACGGAGGCTCTTGGGGTAGAGAGGATTCCACGTCAGGATTTTAATCGATCGGATCTTAATTAAGCGACTCGGCGTTCCCAAGAGCCGATCCCCCCTTTTTCTGTTGGCGTTGCGCTGTTTTTGGAGCTCTGCCTGCTTCCTATCCCAGGATTAAAACTCAAAACTCAAGGCTAGAGGCTTAATCCTCCTCGAAGGTGAGAATTGGACGCTTGGGTCAAGTCGGAAAGAATCCGACCTTCCCTGAACTTCACCGAAGTTCGCTATAAATCTGGATCTGGCTTTTCGAATGCGGCCAAACGGTGAAAAAAAATGAACCGCGGCAGGGAAAATCAGATGACGGCGACGTCTGCGTTGACTCCGTCGTCCAAGAAAACTTTGAAGGAGGCGCAATTGGTGGAAATACTGTAGAATTAGTAAAAAAACTTCCATCCTGGTCCTCTGGAGAAGGTGTGGGTTCAATTAATTAATTAACATTAGGGGTTTTTTTGTCTTTTTTTCTGAAATACACAACGAACGCGAGTCGTAATTAACGTTCTCGCCGAGTCTAAGGAGGGCTAGCGGAGTCTTGAGCGGTTTCGCCCAGATCAAAGCTTATCTTCCCTTTAACGAGGCCAAATTAATTTCCCGACGAGCTCGAGCGTCAGCGATAACGTTTCGATTTCCAGCGGTATTAAATAATTGAGTCACCACCGCGCCGGCGCCAGGGCGACGTCTTTTCGCGTCTCCGTTATTACCTCGAACCAGATATTTAGTGGCGCCGCTCCCTGATATTTGGAAATGGACTCGGAGCTTCTGCGCGGGGTCGTTCATTTCGTTGGCAAAAAAATTAATTACTAAACCCTAGTTGGGGGCAAAAAAAAAAAAAATCCCAAACGTTAATACAAGGAAAGGATCCCAGACTTTGCGTTTTCTGCCCGTGCAGGGACGGATTGCGTTGACTTTAGAGGCGAAGAGTCCAATTTTGGATTTATTTCCCTTCGAGTTGCGTCGGGAATATATTGTTTTCAAATCAGTTTCCGAATTCTTTTGTTATTTTGAGCCGTCGCCTTGCTGAAATGAATGAACTGGGCTCTTCGGAAAGGGTAGATTTAGGCTGGGTCGTGATTGGGATTTTTTTTTTCGTAGCGAAGCAGGATTTGGTTGTAGGTTCCTTGGAATAGATGGAGTTCTCCCCGAGGACTTGATTGCAAAAATCCGGTTTAATTTGAAAATATAAGAAGCGAACCTTCAAATTCCCCGTGTTAAAAACCTCCGGGATGATTTATTTTCCAAGGATTCGAATCTCTCTCGAGAAACGCTGGGTCCTAACTCTGTTTTTTCCTACTAATTACGCTTTTTCTGCCGATCTGCGAGTCCTTCTCCCTGCCGATTAACCTCTCAACGTGTTGTCCAATCTCGGCGGAACGTGACGGAGGAGCAGGTGTTGAAGGAACACCCGGTTCCTGCGGAATTAATGACGATCGATAACTGATTTCAAGAAGACAAGGCGGGAGCCGAGGGTTTTGGCGGCGCCCGCTCGACGTGAGAGCACGGCCGGTCTCTTGAGTGAAGGGCGTTGAGGTTTTCGGTAGCTCAAGGCAAAAAGAAAAACAACTCAAAGCTGTTGGAAATGCAAGATTAAAATGGGATTTATTGTAAAATGCCGGGATTTTTGTAATATTTCCTTGCTGAATTTACGTTAAGCCATTGATAAGACTGTGATACCTATGGAATAGATGTATAGACTAGAATTAGTCATTGATGAGACTCTAATACTTATGGAATAACCTTTTCTTGTGTTATTTCTTCACGTCTGAGTTTCTCTAATGAAGCATTACTTGATTCTTAGCGTAAAAAAAACGACCGTAAAGATTCAGGCTACGATCCGTGACGTAACAATTAACTGCTGGAGGCTCCGCGTCGTGTTCGAGTCCAAGAAAGCCGCGGCGTCGAACCGAAACGTGGAGGGAGTGAGATTTACTTCCAGCAAAGTTCTTTTTTTTTAATATTTGGAATGAAGACGGCGTTTCGAGGCCGCTGGGTTTTGCTCTGGCCCCGGTTTTCTTGGCGGAACCAGTTCGCTTTCCTCTTCGGTTTGTTTCTATCCTTTCTGTGTAGCAATAATGTCCGGGGCTGTTGCTTGCTAGTAATTTCCTCCTCTAGTATCTCTATTTGTAGCGAGCCAAGTTGGTAGTAAGATGCTACACCCTCTAGTATCTCTATTTTTAGCCAGCAAGATGCAACGCTCTTGGGTCAGACTTTATGCTTCCGCGTACGGATCAGAAATGACCGTTTTCAGCCGACCCGGAGTCGTTACGCTCCGAAAGTTTTCTCGACTCAATAATATAAAGCACATAATATATATTTTTCCCCCCTTTTCCCTTCTTAAAACTGTCTTGGCTGCGCGGAACTTCCACCGAGAGGCGCCATCAAGAAGTTGGAGTTTGAGAATCGTTCCCGTTAACCCTGAAAATTGCCTCCGGCGGGAGCGGCTGTTGGTTTCGGACCGTTTTCCATCTCTTTTCCACCTGCCGTCGCCGGGGTTTGGTAGGCAAACGCACGGAAAACGCCGAAACCGTGAGCGTACGGCTCAAAAAACTCAAAATCCCCAACTTGGGGGTGTTGCCCAGCGGAGAACGGAAAAGATTTACGCCGAGCTCCGTCCCGATGCGTGATTTCTTTATTTTTTTTATTTTAATTTTCTCTTGTGGAGGGTGAGTCTGCAGCCTCTCCGGCAGCTGCGGTTTTATTATTATGCCAAGCCTGGCTCGGAGTCGTCAGGACAACACCCTGGCAGGAGGTAACATTTGCATCTTTGCCTTTTTTTTGTTGTTTTTTTTTTTCGAGCAGCGGCGGCCTGTCAAAGCTCATCTCGGAGCCTCCCTCCCTTTGACAGTGGCGGCGAATAAGAGCGATTTATTCCTGACGGCTTTTCGGAACAATATCAACTAATTTATGCGCGACTCCTCGCCCGAGATAATTGGGACGCGGACATAAAAGCCACGGAGGAGGAGGAGGCGGGGGGAAAGAGGAGAAAACCTGCCGCCCCGGCTCGCCAACTGCTGCGAAGAGACGTCGAGCTGAGCAGATTGTCCCTTTTCAGGAAAAATTAAAGGTGATGAGAAGGTTGGGAGACAAAAGAGCGAGCCCGGCGCGGGTCATCTGTCAGGAACCTTCGGGCGACGGCTCGAACAATGCGACTCGGCGAGACGTTAGGGGAAAAAAAAAAAAAAAAAAAAAAAGAGAAAAAATATCTGCTGGCTCCGGTTTAACGATACGTGAGGTGGGAGAAAACGGACGGGAAATTAGTGTGTTTGGATCCGAACCCTGAAAGAATTGTTTCGAAAGGCGCTTGATTTCCTGGGAATCGTCCCTGGTGTTTGGCGACGTTAAATTTTAGAGAGCGAGACCGTTGAGATAATCTTAGTTCTAGGGCTGAGCCTTCAGCTCTGCGGATTTCCAGCGGCTGAGACTCTTGTCCTTTTTGTGCAACAAGGAAAACCCAAATAATAATTAAAAAAAAATTCAAAAATAGATAATAAGAAATAAGAACTAGAAGAAATAAGGTTAAATTGACTTAGTTCTAGGTCTAAGCCTTCGATTCCAGCAGCTGAGACTCTTCTGCTTTTTGTGGGAGAAAGAAAACCCAAAGAATAATTAAAAAAATAAATAAAAAATAGATAATAAGAAGTATGAATGAGAAGAGACGAGGTTAAATTGACTTAGTTCTAGGTCTAAGCCTTCAACTCTGCGGATTTCCAGCGGCTGAGACTCTTGTGCTTTTTGTACAACAAAGAAAACCCAAAGAATAATGACGAAAATAAATAAAAAATAGATAATAAGAAATATGGACGGGAAGAGACGAGGTTAAATTGACTTAGTTCTAGGTCTAAACCTTCAACTCTGTGGCTTTCCAGCAGCTCAGACTCTTGTGCTTTTTGCGGGAGAAAGAAAACCCAAAGAATAATTAAAAAAAATAAATCAAAAATGTCGTAGTTATTAATTAAGTGACCCCTGCTGGGAAGGACTTGGATAAAGAGTCGAATATCTCTGGTCTTACGAAAAATTGCGTATTTTGGGCTGTTTAACGCGGGTTTTTTTTGTAAAACAAGGCTGCCAAGACAAACTATCCGCCCTTTTCTCTCCGTCTTTATGATCTCAGGCCGTTGAATAGTGATTTTTTGGGGGAGCGACGGGTAAAATGTGCTAAAACAGAACGTCCTCTCGATTCCTTCTGAGGAGCTGGCTGGGTTTCTTCTGTGGAATACGCTAATAAGGATTTCTCACCTAATTTTTTTTCCATTTCTTTCAAAAAGAAGGTCTGTACGTTGGCGTTTCTTCCCGACGCTCCTTACCCTTCCGGGGGGGGCGGCGTTGAGCTCGACGCGCCGGCGTTTTGTTTCCGGCGGGATTTAAAAAGGGGGTGGAAAAAAACCCCGTTTAATGGGGAAAAGGCGAGCGGAGAAACTTCCAATTTCACTTTTCCCTCGCTCCGTAAACCCTTCCAGGAGAAACGGCAGCGCCGCGTGTTTCTTCGCCATCGAATTTGGGGGTTTTGTTGGTTTTTTAAATACCTTCTCTGGAGCTGGAAGGGCGCGACGGCAGCTCTTCTGAAGATTACGACCCGTTTGGAGGCCGAGCAAGTAGCTTGCGACGCCGTGGTTGGATAATCTGGAGGAGAAGGCGAGATCAACTCTGCATCCCTCCGTTTCCGATTTTCCGCGCGGGAGCTTCCTACTCAAGCGCGCGACAACCGACGAACGTTGTTTAGGGCGAGAAAGTACAGTCGTTCCCCCTTTTTTTTAAGTTTTTCTTTCCCTCCTCCCGCCCCGGCGCCTCTTCGGGCTCCGCCGTGTACAATTATTTTAGTAGGCGGCGGGAGAACTCCGTAATTTTCGGGATAAATCAAAATTGATCCGTTGCTGTAGACTCAAATCGGAGGCTGGATTCGGGGTCTTTTATTTTTTTGCGCTGAAATTGGGGTGACCCGCTTTGGCGCATCTTTAGAGGCTTCCCTGGTTGCTCGGGTGGATTCCCACCCCGCGGTCGCTCTACCGTGGTGGTTTCCTTCCGGGGCGACTCGAATTTTTCGCTTTTCATCGTTTGCGAGCGTAGTAAATGCCTGTAAAGGCTCAACCAAACTCCCGCGAGGCTGCTCTTGACCTTTGAAAATAACACGAGCTCGCCGTTTCTTCGGTTTATAAAGTCCCTTAAGCTCCGGCGACGCGACGCGGCTGCTCCGTCGGAAGAGACTGGGGCGCGCGGCTCCTCTCCGAAAGCCGTAACCCCGCGTTGTAACGTTTTGGGCGTTGTTTAAAGGCGAGAAACGCCTCCGGCGGTTACGGTGCCGGGAAGAAGGGGCCGTGTCTAGCGAGTGAGATTTATTTGCGCCGCTTTCTTACCTTTGGGAGAGCAAAGCGGCGATTTGTCGCTGCTTTTACGCGCGCCGAGGATTTCGGAAAAGGGCGCTTGATGTGTTTACGCGAGGAGAAGCGACTTCCGAAGGAGAAGTCGGCAAAAGATTTAATTAACCTTTCGACTAGAACTGAAACTCCATTGATTGTTTTCTGCTTCCTCCTCCCTTTCCCTTTTTATTTTGCGGTTTTGTTGCCAGCATTCAGGTATTTCGCCACCTCTAGCCCGTCTCAGTCTCTGAAACAACCGTATTTTTCTTTTTTTTTTTCCATCTCTGCGTCTCACCAAGTGATTTTGGCTGCTTTATTACTTCCTCTAGTCCTGATAAAATTTTAATTGGAAAAATCTCTCGGAGACCCAAGAACACGGGGCCGGCAGAGAAGTTTTGGAACCTACCGGGGATAAAACTTGTAAAATATTCGTTTTACCCCAGGGTTGCGCGATTTCTCTTGAATAAATATTGGTTTGGGAAAGGTGAAGGAACAGAGAGAAGGTGTGTTCTAGCAAGGATAATCAGAATTATATATATATTTTTTCTTTTAATTAAAAAAAAAAGGATGATTCGGAGTCAACGATGTTTTGAGTCTCTTTCCGTGGATTGAGCACGATAGGGCAGAGAAGCTCAAATTTTTCGGAGGGGCTTGAACCCGGACTCATCTCGGAGGTGAGAATGTCCTCAAGATAAAACCGTTCAAACGTTTTTTCCGGGAACCATCGAGTCGCGCGATTCAACGAGGTTTCGCTTTTCATACGCGGCGCCAGCGAGCGCTGCCCCATCCCTGAACGGCTTCGATCTGTGCAAGACGAGCTCTTGAATAGAATTTCTCCCTTCAAAGAGCCTCTAAATGCCGTTTTTATTCTCACGGCGAGACTTTTCCATTCGCCTCCGAATTTATTTGTGGCCGTTTTCAAACGTAAAGCGAGCGAGGGAAGAGGTTCGGGTGCCGCGCGTTGGGCGGGACCCGTAATTTAAACGAGATGTGACTGATTTCTCCCTTGAACTCGACGCTTTCATTCTACTTCAAAGCTAATTTCTTCCTTCTTTCTTTCCTGAATGGGAACTTCCATTAATTTCACTCCGAGTAATGATTCAATTACATATAATCATTGCCGCGATTCAACCCGCGATCCATCAGCCCCTCTCAACTGCTTGAATTTTGGACGGTTTCCATCTCGCCAGTTGCCAAGAGAGGTTCTGAAGTCTCGATTTTTATTATTTATTTTTTTTGCCTCCGACTCGTAAAGCGAGGTTGGTTCTGCCAAGCTCGGGAGAAAAGGGACGAGCCAGCTAAAAGGCGAAATTTCCCGCGGAAAAGTCATCATCTGAGAGAAACAAGAATTTGTGGCGAGGGAAGGCTGCTGGAGACGCCGCCGTGCGCCCTGTTTCGAGTGCAGATGGTAAAAAAATTTCATATTACTTCCCTCGAGCTACGATTTGGAAGGTAGAAAGTGAATAACGATGTGAGAAGTCAAAAAAAAGTGGGTTTTTTTTTTTTAAATACGGTCCGTTTCGTCCCGCCAGGTCTGAAAAACCTCGCGTTGGGTTGGGCTTTGCTTCGTAACCGACTAAGCCGGGCTTAGAGAACGATTTCTTAGTTAGGAAGAGGTCTCGCAAGGCTGTCGATAGTTGGCTCTTGCCTTTTTTTTTCCTTTGTCGCTGCGTTTGTTGCTCGTAAAAGCTCTGCGGGCTTCCCCGCAACGAAGAGACTTTCTCAAGACCTCCAGGAATTATAGAATTTAAGGCAAAAAGAAAAAGTCACGGCGGCTTTGGCCGGGCTTGGTTTCCGTTCGGCTGGTTCGTTGCGTTAAATTTTGGCGATGACTGCGACCGGAGCGCTCCTCCTGCCTCTTGGTGGGCTCCTGGAAGTCGATAAATATTCTCTGAAGGATTAGAAATACTCAAATTACTCGAGATTCTGCGGAAACCAGATGAAGTTGGGAACCGGTTTGGAAACGATCTTTTCCAAGACTTTATTTTGCCGTCTTGGGGGTTTTATTTAAGGATAAAACCAAACTCGTGAAGCGTCTGCCCATCCGTGCAACCTCTTGGTGCATTTTTTTTTGGTTTGGGGTGGGTTTTTTTTGCCTTCTTTTCCTCTTAGGAACGCTGCCGCCTCCTTTTTCCTTCCAGAGCTGCTTGGTTCTAGCGCCTGCCCTCGTTACTTCTTTGCTTCCTTGTGTTTTTCCTGTCAATTTTTGTCAGTGCGAGGGGGAAGGACGTAAATCCTGATAACCCCGAGCGGCGTTACGGGAAGCAATGATCCTGCGGACGGAAGAATCTCTTTTACTACTGGATTTGCCCGTTGAGTAATAACCCGGTTAGTAAGGAATGAGCTTGTCCCTCAGAGTTTTCTAATTATGAAGAGAGAGAGAATTTCCTCGCGGCGAAATCAGCTTTGTGTAATCCTCGGGCTGCGCGGCGTTTCGGCTCCTCCGCGCGCCCTTAATCGAAGGGCGTCCGGGCTTCTTTTGACGCTCGTCGCCGCGTTTAATTACGAGAGCGAATGGCCGGCGACGAAGGGTGGATTTTTTCAGTCAATCTTACGGAATACAACCAAAAAGAAATTAAAAAAAAGCTACTAGGGGTAGGGAGTTAAGGCTGCAGCCCTGGAGTAGAGAACTTTTGGAAAACGAAAGGAAAAAGCTTTGGGTTTGCCGAGGTGCAAATCGCCAGGTATTGCTCAGCTTTAAAAGGTCGCGATGCCCGTTTAGCGTTATTTTTTGGGGGTTTTCCTGGCAAATCCGGGGCGCGGAGGGGCTCTGGGATTGCGCTGGTCCCGACCTCAGCGGCTTCACGTACGCCGGTTAAGGTCGGGGTTTCAATTCCGTGCTCTTCGGTTCTTTGCTGTTCAAATCTGATTTTTTTATTTTTCAAGAATTGCTCTAGACTAACTTTGGAAGCCGAAAGCCAGTCGAAATAAAAGCGGCTGAATTAAAAATTATATTTTGAGATTTCTTTTCTCTGTCGCTTCAGCGGCGAACCCGGTTCTTCAAACTACCTCGACCACAGTCGGCTCGTCAGGCGTCCACCCGACGCTCGCTCCCGGTGAGCCCCGGCCGCGTTCGAGCCGGAATTTGAAAACATTTATTTGCTTTAAAAAAACCTCCCAAGGGTTGTCTCGCTTGACGACTTCTCGTTTGTTAAGCGACCGCTTTGTTCGCTGCCCCTGCCCTGGAGATTTCTCGTGTCCATCGTTTTTTTTTCTGCCTTGGGGGTCCGATTTTTCGCGATAGAAATCCAGAGGTAAATTCTTCCTTCCCGCTGTCCTCGCTGAATCGGGGCGGCTGCTTCCAACCGGGTTTTCCAGCCCTGCCCCGCATCGTCGATTCTACCCACGCCGAGTGTCAAGCGTTCCCGGCTGGCCCAAAATCCCCGCTGGCCTGGATTTTTTTTCGCCGTAGCGGGTGTAAAATATCGTCCGTCTCTTAGAGAACGGCTTTTATTTCAATATTTTGCTAATTCAAAGGACCCAGCTGTGAAATATCTAATCCTAGATTGAAGTTATCGCGTCTCTATCACATCCTTCTATAAAAAAAACCCCAAAAATAACCATATAAGCACCGATTCTTGAAAATATAAGTCTTGTCACTGCCAGGAATTCCTTAACGTCTTTCTTCGCGGCTTCTGCGTCCAAATGTTGACTGGATGGGCTCTAGCCGAGCTGTGAATGAACGATATCGGTGACTCCTGCGCTGAAACGCCGCAGCGGAGGGGTGAAAATGGACGGAATCGCGCGGAAAATACCCGACAAATAGATCTCCCTTTCCAAGAGATGGCCGGGGGCTTAGGATTCGAGACGTTCGCCAAAGCGGCCTTTTGGCGTTGAGTCAAAATAACCATTTAAGGACGCGGCTGAGGTGAGGAGGAGCAACAGTTGTTAAAAAAAAACCACCCAAAACTGAGCGTAACGGTCTGAATTTTCATTTTTAGGGAGGGGCGCGAAGCAAGCTGAGCGTTTCGGGATGTATTGTTTGCGAAACGCGTGTTGTCCCATCCCAAATTAAATTCAAATATTCCGTAACCGCCGATTTCCCTGGCGCTGGGTGTGTTTTTCGCCGCAAAACGTATTTTTGCGCAACGGAAGCGAGCGTGTTACGATAGGAATGGTCGTAACGCCACGCCTTTTGCTTCCAAAATAACGCAGATTTATCTTTTGCGGTCGCCGAGGAAGGAAAAGAAAGAAAAAATCGCATCCAGACGCGTTTTTGATTGGATAGAGGGAAAAAATTGGGCATAGAGAAGCCAAAACACCTGAATTCCATCTCTTTCTTATTTCTTTCCTCCTAATTAAT
Source organism: Trogon surrucura (assembly GCA_020746105.1). Classification (NCBI taxonomy): domain Eukaryota; kingdom Metazoa; phylum Chordata; class Aves; order Trogoniformes; family Trogonidae; genus Trogon; species Trogon surrucura. The sequence continues at coordinate 86,620,000 of CM036658.1, forward strand.
TGAAATAACTGGTAGAAACGGGCCGTTTGGGAGCAAAAACCCCTTTAATACCCAACTGAAAGCACCGGCAATTTAATTCTTACCTTTATTCTTTCCCCAGCAAGTGGTTTCCTTCACGTTAGAGTATCCCCTATTTTGCAAGACTTGTTGATCTTATCGGTTGGACTTGACGAGCTCAGAGGTTTTTTCCAACCTCGACAATTCCGTGAGTCTGTGATCTTGAAACCCTCCGCCAACAGAAACCGTTTTATAACTCTGTGGCTCTTGCTTTTTCCTTTACCGTCGTTATTTACGTGCTTTTCTTGACGTATAACGGCCAAGGAAGATGAGGAACCGAGGCTCCCGAGGGCTTCGCTTGAATTTAACGATGGAGCTTTTAAAGCGACGACGTTCTTCGAGAACGGGCTCACGGCGTGGTTGATGTTCGCTTTTTTCCTTAATACTCAGCTGGGACTAAAAGACATCCTCACCTTATGATTACAAATCGCTGAACGCTCTTTTGTTCCTTCTTTAATCTGATTTTTTTTTTTATTTCCTTATTCCGACGACCGCGCAGTATTTCCCTCGCGAAAGATGGTGAAGGTTGTGTCGATTTTCTGAGCTGTCGTGCTCATCGGCTTACTCAGCGCTTAGTAATAAACCCGAAACGCGACGTTACCCCGATATTTATGCGTCACGTTGGGCTCCTCTTTTCCTTTTTGAGCGACGAAGGTTTTTCTAGAGGGAGGATGATGTGTTCTGTCCTTCAAAGGAGATTTTCAAAGAGTTGAGACCCAGAGTTGGCGCCCAAAGAGTTGAGACCCAAAGAGTTGGCACCCAAAGAGTTGACGCCCAAGGAGTTGGCACCCAAAGAGTTGATGCCCAAAGAGTTGGCACCCAAAGAGTTGAGACCCAAAGAGCTGGCACCCAGAGAGTTGAGACCCAAAGAGTTGGCTCCCAAAGAGTTGGCGCCCAAAGAGTTGAGACCCAAAAAGTTGGCTCCCAAAGAGTTAATGCCCAAAGAGTTGGCGCCCAAAGAGTTGAGACCCGAAGAGTTGGCGCCCAAAGAGTTGAGACCCAAAAAGTTGGCTCCCAAAGAGTTGATGCCCAAAGAGTTGACGCCCAAAGAGTTGACGCCCAAAGAGTTGGCGCCCAAAGAGTTGAGACCCAAAGAGTTGGCACCCAAAGAGTTGAGACCCAAAGAGTTGACACCGAAGGAGTTGACACCCAAGCCCAACGTGCAGAATGGTGTTTCCAGGGGCTTTAATTTCCCGAATTACCAGTTAGTGGACAATTCAAGAAGTTGCAGCCTCGCCCTTTGCTCTTGGCAGCTGCTTTTGCCTTTTTTTTTAGCCTAAAGTGAAAAATAAAATAACGTTGAGGCGCGGAGGCCGGGCAGTGAGGTGGAGGCACGGCGAACGAACCCTCTTTCTTTGACGGGGGGGGGGGGAAATAACGAACTTTAGAAACTTTACGGGCGGAGAAGAGGGAGGGTTGTTGGTATTCGGGGCAGGCAGCGCGAGGCTTTCGGGGAATAAGGTCCGTATTTAGCGCCGGCTACAATGGGGCGCTTGTGCGGTGGCTCCCGGCACCGCGGGGTTTGTATCTACGGGGCGCGGAAACCAGTTCCTCAGCCGTAATGGTCAAAGAGACGGGGAGAAACTGGGAGTTGCAGGGCTGGGAGAGGGGAGGTAGGGAGTGGAAGAGGTTGGCGCGTTCGGTCGGTCTGTGCTTCCGACGCCGCGGGTGGTTTGTGAAGCCGTAGTAGCGCTGGAGTAAATAAATCAAGTAAATAAATCAAAGAGCTTTTTCGGATCCGCAGCGTTGGAGGAAATCCTCTCGATGGCGAGTCGGCTTCCTCCGACAAGCGAAGAGCTCGGGGCGGGGGGAAAAATGCTTTAATTTTAACCAATTTGTCGGGTTTTTTGCACTTGTTTCGGATTTATTTAGCAAACCCCTGGGCGGAGGACGCTTTTTGAGTCGGATTTTTTTTCCTTTTCGGGAATCAAAAGAGCGTTTGGCGGCCGAGAGCGGGCACAACCTTGGCGAGAAGCCCCGTCCGCGTCGGATTATCCGCGTGAGTAGGTTTTCTTCCTCGGAACGGCCGTGTTGGCAACATTCGGATCGGGGATTATTTCCCGACGGATTCCCGCGGAGCTACGAACTCTCAATTTGGAAACCCGTCGGAGTGAGTAACGCGACGTCCGGGCGGCTCCTTGGAGCTGGCCAAGTGGAAAAAAAGAACTTTTTCCCCCGTGAGAAGACTTGGATTGGTTCGAATCCATCCGCAGCCGCTCGGTTTTAATACGAGGGACTGAATTTTGTCCTTTTTTAAGCTTCTCCTCCTCTCTGAAGGCGTATTTATCACTTTGACTCAAGATGTTTCAATTCTGGGGCAGAAACGGTTTCTTTTCTTGCGTATTCGCCTCGAAACCTCGCTCCTAACAGGGAGAAGCGGCCGCTTGACCGCAGAATAATCATTTGGGACGTTCTAACTCGGCGTCTCTTTCTCTTTTCCTCCTTACTGATAAAAAACCCACATCTGGCCACATCTGTGGGCTTTGATTTCTCTTTTTTAATTCCCCTCAACTCTCCCTTTTTAGCCTTTTTTGCTTCGGTGTGAGATTGATTTCCATATTTCCATTATTTTATTTATTTATGATGTTTTATTATTTTATTTTTTTCCTTTCTTCGCCCTGGGGAATTTCATCTTCCTCGTCGTCGACGTGATTTAACCTAATAATATAATCTTAATAATAATATAATCTTAATAATAATATAATCGTAACAATAATATAATCTTCACTTAATAATAATTTAATCTTAATAATAATATAATCTTAACTGGCGTAACTTAAGCGATTTATATCAAAATTGAGCAAAGCTTCCACGCGCCGCAAGCTCGTCCGCCGCGTTGTACCTTTCTTGGAGTAGGATTATTTTTCAATTTTTTTATTTCGTGTCAAACGCAGGCAGGAGGCGTCGATTTTTTTTCCCAAAACTCCATCCGAAACGAACTATTCCGCACCCTAGAAAGGCATAAATTAAAAAAAAATTAAAACGAGAGTCCCGCTTTTAATATATATTAAGCGCGTTCGGTGCGAACGGGTAAAACCGGGCCAAGTTTTGCTGGATTGTTTTTTTTTTTTTTTGCTTGTAAATAAATGTTTATTAGGGCCGTTAAGCTCGTTTGTGCAGGGTCTAGATGAAAATATCCTCGGAGAAAAAATGTATAATTTGAGTGTCCATAAATACATTTCATTGGAACAGGCTTAGTTCAGCTCCCGTCTTTCGGTATTCACAGATTTCCAACGGTCTGCGCGGAAAAAGTCTTTATTTTTTTTTAATTCGAACATTAAGAAATAAGAAGAAAGCTCCAGGGGTGGGCCCGGTCGAACGCTTCCGCGCCTGTGACGTCTCTTCCCTCTCCATAACTGAAGCGACCGACGCAGAACATCAATAATAAAATAATAAAATAATAAAAAAAATAATAAAATAATAAAACAAAGCACCGCTTCACCCTGTAAGATTACGGACGCGAGCGAGTAAGAAACGCGATCACCTTTTAAATGTTCATTTTTTCCGCGGCCCGGAGGAACGATGACCTTGGAGTCGCTCTGATGTTACGTGTCGGGGCCGGTAGTTGGATTCCGGGGAAGGCAGCTGAGAGCAAAACTCAGGGACATCACGCCCGTGTCTTACAGCAAGTTTTAGGAGAGCCCTTCATCTCTTCTTTCTCCTCCTTGGCTGCCTTCTTTTTATTTTTTATTTTTTTCTTTCCTCCCCGCCTCCCATTTCGGTTGAGGTGTCGCAACAAGGCGGAAGTTGGAGGTTTAACACGCGAGGCTCAGGAAAACGGCCAAGTAGCTTTTACGGTTGCGGCTGCTTCGGGTACGAGAGACTTACTACAGCGCGTAGCGCCAAAAAAAGCTCGGGTGGGAGTTGGCTCGGGCTTGAGTACGATGCAAAACTTCGGAGAATTTTGGTACGACCCAAAATTCTACTCAGGATAGACGCGATACAGGGAAGCGCGTCTTAAGCCTGACTTACACCTCGGAGCAAACGTGCTTGGAGGAATTATACTCTGTGTTTTCTACAGCGTTGTAGGAATTCGAGCCGTTAACTTCCTTGTAATAAAGTACTTGAGGTTAAATGTGGCTTTTTGTGAAGCCGGAATCACAACTGAACCACGAGGGGAATTGCACGGACAGGAAGTTAATCTTTGTTTAACTCGTAACTTCTGCTTTTCCTGCGCTGGAAGCTCCCGTAATCCCATTTCTCCTGCCGCGGGGGATTATTTACCCCCGATAACAGCCCCGTAAAATCGTCACCGCGCTGTCAGAACCGGCTGGCTTCCAAGCGTCGGCGACAGAAATCAAACGCCCGCCGAGAAGCCGTGAGTTAGAGAACACGGTTGCCTTCGGGAGGAGGGAAGGGAGCGCGTGTGTTTTCAAATAAATTCTCTTTCGTAGTTCAAGCGGGCGAAGAACAAATCGGGATTTGCCCGCTCTCGTCGTACGATACTTTTTACCCAGAGTTCTTACCGTGGTGCTGTTATTGCGGCTGAAATACTCGACGAGTTGCGGCTTCTGAGTCTTGCGTTCTCCTTTTTTCTCGATTTTTGAAGCTGTGGCTTGTTTGCTGATACGCGTTGGAGGAGAATCTCAGACGTAGCTACTCCAGGTAGAACTAAGTACTTAGCAATAAAATAAATTTCTGTGTGTCGTTATACGTCCGTTCGTCAAAAACTTTCTGGGAGCCAGAGAGGTCTACGCCTAAACCTGGAAGCATCTCGCAATACAAAAATGGTTTTTATTTTTATTTTTTCCCCCTGTTCGTCGTCGATATCATCTGATAGTCTCGTACTCGAGTGTAGTTGCTGAGACACGAGAAGACTGCGTTGGTGGAAAAGCCAAGTTGTAGGCGCTTCGCTTGGTGAGAAATTATTCCAAACCGCTTGACGCAGTAGAAACAATGATGTTGAGTTGTGTCATTTGGCGTTTCAGTGATTTTTCTACCTCGCGTTGTAGCTCTGAGGGCATCTTCTCCTGCCTTTATGGTCCCATTTGTCTCTTAACTACACCAAGTTGTTGGGTGGCAGATGTTCCACCAAGCTCAAGGCCCCGTTCTCCATCTGATTTATTACGTGGTGGACCCGGTATCGCGAAATTAACGGTCGGCCTCGCTCTTAGAAGGTCTTTTCCAACCCAAACGCTTCCGTTTCTTCCTCTAACCGATGTTCACTCCTTGTCCCTTACGGTTTTTCCCGTTCCAGGTTCACCGATGAAGCCTTTCACGTCGTTGCGGTTCTTGACGGAGCCTTCGGACGCCGTCACCGCGCGCGGGAGCAACGTGCTGTTGGACTGCGCGGCGGAAGCGGATCGGGGAGCCCCCGTCGTCAAGTGGAAGAAAGACGCCGTCTTCTTAAACCTGGCCGTGGACGAAAGGAGGCAGCAGTTGGCCAACGGGTCGCTCCTCATCCAAAACGTCGTCCACTCGAGGCACCACAAGCCGGACGAAGGGCTCTACCAGTGCGAAGCGTCTCTCGAAGGCGTCGGAGCCATCATCAGCCGCGCGGCCAAGGTCATGGTGGCAGGTAGGGAGAAACTTTTGTGCTTTTTTTTTAGGATTGCTGGAAAAAACTCTTTGTTAGCAGCTCCTGTTTAAAAAAAAAGAGCAAAAAATGTGCATAAAAGCGCTTTCAGGTGCAGTGTTTTTCTTTTTTTCCTCCCCTCCTCTTCAAAAGAAGCGAAGCTAGATATGACACGTCGGCGACAGTAATTTATTTCTGACAAGGTATTATTCGCGTTTAAATCTGTCTAATCACCTCTTTGTGTTGCTTCGAGTTATCTGCTGCATATTTATTGTCTTCAAACTCGATGAAAACCCCTCGAGTCGGAGCTTAACTCGCTTTCCCGAGGAATCGAAGATCAGGCGCGAAAAAATTTGCCCAACTTGTGTCGGGCACGGAACGTACGGATCTTTTTTGTGTGGTTTAGGAACTTTTTTTTTCCTTCGTAGACAAGGACTCATTATGCAGCTTTCTGGAATTGGCAGCCTCTTTGTGTTTTAAAAAGCGCCGTGTAGGGATGCGGCGGAAAGAAGTTTCTTACCAGGCGTTTGCTCGTTGCTTTTAATACCTTTGCGGAAGGCGTTTGTGGTTTTAAGAGGTTTTCTTTGCCTTTTCGTCGGTCTGTAGAAGGACTTGAAGGCCTCAATCTTCTAATTATTGGGTGGAAAAAAGGTTTCCATCTCAGCGGGACTCTCCGACGTCCCTCGCGAACTCTTCGCCTTTTCCAGCCTTAAGGTTCTTAAAACTTCTTCCCCTCCTCTAAACTCTACCAGCTAGAAAAAGAACCTTTTCTCACGATGAAAACAGGTAATAATTAGCTCTTTCCTAACCTCGTCTTCCCCACCGCTCTTCCGTCCGAATTTCTGGTCGTGCGTCCTCCCGCGCTGCGATTCCTCCTCGAAGCGATGGCGAGTCCCCCTCTGGACGCGAAGGAATCGGTCGCTGCGTTTTGCCAAGTCGGGCTTTTTGCCAGCTCGGGTTGTTCTTTGGCCTTGGTCTCGGGCGTTGGCAACCGCGAGTGAAATCACTCGGGTTGTTCGTTGGAAGCGAACGCGGGGCTGGGAGCGGAGCGTTCCCCGTCGAGCTTTGCGTGGCGGCTCCTGATCTCGTATCCCCGCGGCGAAATTCGGGGTGGAGGGCGCTCGTTCCGTCCCCCGACAGTTTGGCTGGAACTGGAAGAAGCGATAAAGATTTCTTAATCGGAAAAAGAATGAAAAGGCAACGCATGCGACAACCGAAATATTTGTTTCAACGTATTTTTCTTATATGGGTAATCTGGATTTTTTGTATTTTTTCCCCCCCAATTGCATGAAAATCATGATAAGGTGGAACGTGAGGTGTACGACATCTGAAATCGGCTTCAAGCGGCAGCGGCGTTTCCCTCTTTGAAGGCCGTAAATTCCTGAGCGAGCAGAATTTTCGCGAGGGTTTTTTTTTTTCTGAGGGAGTCGCTGCGCGGTGCTGGCGGAACTTCCCTGACTTAAGGCGCCGGCAGATGGAGACGCGACAGAGGAAGGGAGAAGAGAGGGCGAGAGGAGAAACGAAGGTCTCGCGCTCGAGCGTGTTGTGTTAATCGCCGCTTGGCAAAGCAAAGCAACTTCCTACGTCCCCGAAAAGCCTCATTTTACGGCAAGAGGAGGGTATCGGTAGGATGGAGCCGCGTTTAGCGACACGACGCTCACAAACTGAATCTTTCCTGGCGCGTCGGACGACGCGTCGTCGCTAAACGGCCTTTTTTTCCGGGAGCGCTCGCCGTGCTGGTTGGCGACGGGGGGGAAAAAGACGTCAACGTTTGCGTCTTTGGAGGTTCAAATGGCCGTGTCTTTCCGCGAGTAAAGACCCCGGACGCGGTTTCACCGCGGTTTTTAAAGCATTAAGAGTCGATAACGTAGGCGCAGCTCGGCGTGGAGCAGCCTGCTCGGGGGTACTGAGAGTATCTTGCCCTTTTCAAACCGTTCCCCTTAAGCTTTCAGGGCTACGAGTGCTTTCAGTAAAGAAAATGTGATGAATGAAACCCGGTTTGGATCAGGGAAGGATTTTATGAGCGAAGGTCGCCGCGGGCGGGGAGGAAAATAAGCGCTTTCCAAGAATTTCTTGAAGGTCCTCGCGGCTCCTGATGTGTTCCGGCTGTAAAAGTGTTGCGGGCTACAACGGAAACGAGAGCGTCGGGGAGAAACTTCCGTGGCGTTTTCTTAAAACTCCCAAATTAACAGCCTGCTGATTGTTGATTTTTCTCCTAATTTTTTAGGAGTTGGGGTGGAAACCACGCCACCTCGTCGTGTAAAGTGGTTGCGGGATCGATCGGTCAAAGTAGAGGCTTTGCTGGTCTTTCAGAGGAGGCACCTCTTAAATTCTTGGCGAGCTTGAAATGATGTAAAAAGGATTTTTTTAGACGATTCTTGCCGCCGTCAGAAGGACGAGTTGCTAGGACAGATGTTGAACCCAAGGTCGAAGTCTTGCGGGCGGGAAGAAATTGGAAGTCGGAGCTTTGTTGCCTTCTTAAATCGGTCTCGGGAGTATCTGAAACCCGCTGAGAATTCTCCAAAGATCTGTCGAATGGGTGAGAAATGATGAAATATAATACGAGATGCCGTTGCCTGCCCGTGTTTTGGGTTTTTCGTGAGATAAATCAGAGCGACACAAGGAGGTAACGCCTTTAAGGACTCTGGGATAAAAGCAGGAAACCGGCTGTACCGAAATTTAGGAAATAAATTAGGACAGCAGAAATAAAAATAGTCTGAAGCGTTTCGTATTTCTCCATCTCGGATTGCGTCCTTTTTTTTAAATAATAAATAAAACCCGACGAGATCGCATTCCGAAATTAAACGTTCCGGAGGCGCAACGGGATTTCTGACGACTAAAACCAGCCGCTGTTGACTTAATCTTGGTTGATTTTTACGTTTTTTTGATCCTTAATCGCAGGAGGTTTTGAGATTATTGAACACAACAATAATAAAAGTAGTGAAGAAGATGAGAGGAAATTCTCCTTCTCTCCCAAACTCCTTTTTGCGACTCCAGAAGTGGATTTTCTTGACAAATGGCGGTGGTGTTGCGTTGACGGTTGGACTTGGAGGTCTTTTCCAACCTTAATGATCCCACGAGGCTCTTTGGATTTCGAAATTGCAGGATCGCTGCTACTTAGGACACCGAAAAACCAGGAGGAGACCTTTGTAAATTTATTTCATCCTCAGCAGCGCGGAAACGCGCCTTCCGTTAGCAAATTTCCTTTCGGAAGGAGGTTTTCCTTTGGGTTTTGAGTGCCCGGCAGAGATTTACTCGGGCCGAGCGTTGAGGAGATCGGATTGGAAAAGGAGCGGCCGCGGTTAGCGAGGGCGGGTGGTTTCGGTGAATTCAAATAACGAGGTGTAATAGATCAGAGGCGCTGGAGGACGGTCCCGGAGATCATCGGGCCGGTTTTCCGGGCGAGGATTGTTCCCGCGTGGCATTTGTCCGCTCTGGTTTTACAAACCCCGAACGTTAAGACTCTTACAAACCCCCGGGGACTGTCTGATGGAGCTGTGGGGATGGTTTTTTCCTGGAAAATTAAAGCTTATTTGTCTTGGCGGCGTCGCTTTTGCCCAGGACGAAGGTGCTTTTGGGGTGTAAAGTCTGAAAACACGCTTGATTTTGAAGTTCTGGGGTATAAACTCCTTGAGTTTTCTTCCTGATAGGAAAAGCACCTTTCAAATCGCTCGTGTTTGCGGGGCTGATGATTTTTTTTTGCTCTGGAATTCGGTCTTGACACGTGAGGGAAAGAAATGAGATAGAGATAAAACCCCCCTGATCTAAATAAACCTGATTTGACCGACGTATATACATCGTATTCTCAAATATCTCAAAATCTGGCGTAGTTGACTGTCCAGATTCTACACGTTTAGCCGGTAAAAAAAAGATAATTTTATATATAATTTATTGTACAGAAGAGCAATGAGCTGTTTCTTTGGCAAAACCGCGCGCGGTTCGGTATAATTTGGTGGATTTTGTGTGAACCCTCAGTCCTCCAGGGCGATATTTCCGTTACCCGGCCGCAAAATTACTTCGCAGCGACTTAGGATGTATTTTATTTTTTACATGTTTTTAATGAAAGCGACTACAGAGCGTGCTGGAGTGGGTCAGATGTTTCCTCGCGTGCCGGGAAAACACAATTTTTGGTTATCTCAAGGAGCATAAACGTGTAAGTTTTTCAAGAGCCAGAGCGGGGAAAGCTTTGCGATACGCTCAGCGGCGTCGTTTGAAGTACTAAAGTACATTTTCTTGTGACAACTTGGGCTCCGTAGCGCTTGATTTGCTTAAGTGGGTCCCCCCCCGAGTGTTTTTGGCTCGCGCTCGCTCCGGTTTAGCTGACCGAGGTCTGAGTAAGCGTCTTCTGTAGATGGCTGAGAGGTGTTTTGCCGGCGGCGTCCTTCCGATCCCCGTTTCGGATGAGCCTGCGACGAATCTGCAGGCAGATTTTTTTTGCCGACGTCCGTCCCGGGAAAACCGCTCACGAAACATGAAAGGACCACGATCGGAAGGAATTCAGAAAACGACAAGGCCTTCCGGATAAGTTGTTTTCTTTTTTTCCTTTATTTCTTGATTTGACTTAATAAAAGTAATGAAGAGGTGGTCACCTTGAGGGATTTCTTTTCGATTAATTAAATTTTCTGCCTTGGAACGATCTCTCGTGTTTCCAGTTTAACCTTTCGAATGGTTTCTTGACCTCACTTCCTCCAAATCTACCCACGTTTTCCGCCGTTTAATAAGACGAAGGGCGAGCTGTTGACAACCCTCTCGTTTGTCCTTGGTGACCTCTGTTGGGCGAACGAGAAATAGGTCGGTCGCGATGCCACCGCCTCGCTGTGGAGGGGAAAAAAAGATTTAAATTAGCCGAGTCGATCTTCAACTTGCATAAACTGCGTCATCCAATTTGATTAGAACGGGGTCAGCTCCTTCTACGGGATGTGGTCGACGTTCCGCCCTCGTTTGATATTTGATTGACGCGCCGCGGCACGGAAACGTCGCTTTCCGAATTTCTCCGAGATGATTACGGGTTTACGAGCGAAAACGTGTAATTCTTCAAACCTCCTTATTCCATATTTCCCAGCGGATGATAGAATCCGGCGCTGACAGGGTGGGGGGCGATCGAAGGGATGACATCGAGGCCTCTCCCATCTCTTCATCGTGGATTCGGCGCGAACCTTTAGGATGCAAATTGGGAGCGGGCTTTGTATTCGGAAATGCAAAAATACTCTTGAAAAGCCTTCACTTTGGAAAGATTATAGTGATTAGCATTTATTAAGCTGTTGTTTTCATGCCAAAAAAAAAAGCAAATCCTGCCCAGCTTTTCCTCAAATTGAACTTTTGTGCCTTGCATAATAGCCCCGCTTTAATTTGAATACGATTCGGAATCGAGTGGCCCGATAGGAAGTTAAACGCTACGGAGAGAAAAATCTGAATTTAAGCTGTTTTTAATACACGGGCAAAACCCAGGAGGTTTACGAGGAAGTGGTGTCGCAGAGGGCACGCCAAAAACTCCGGGGAAGAAAAAGCAACTGAACGGGGAGCGCGACGTTAAGTTTCTTAATTTTCTCCGGGGCGATAAAATCCGGTAAAACGAGGTTGAGCGATTGCATTGGCTTTATTGCAGTGGCTCCCACTAGCGTAGCTGAGAGGCTGTCGGCGTTTCCGTTAAAAACTTTTTTATTTTCCTGGGTTTATAATTCAAATCCTAAAAGCTCACCTGGGCTGGCGCCGGCAGAAACGAGCGTTTCCCACGTTGGGAAAAAGGTGTTTGGCTCCGTCGGGGTTTTCCCTCTCGCCGGGCTCGGGATCCGGCGTCAAACTTCGACGCCGTCGTTTCTCCGAGCCCCTTTTTGGTCGTTAGCGACCGTCGTTACTCGTTGGATCTTCTGGAAGGGGAAAAAAAACCAACAAGTCGTGAAATCCGAAGTTCAACCTGAGGTGTTTTAGTTTCTTTTTTTCCCTTTTATTTCCCGCTTGAGCTTTTTTACACCTCTGTGTAACGCCGCGAGGTGGAGTAAAAAAAGAACAGTCGCAACTTTCAGGCTGCTCCCTAAGGCAGATTTAATCTGGATTTCTTAATCTGTGGAAGGTGGGATATTTAAGCTGGTTTTTGGGCAGAGAAGGACCCGAGTTACTCGTTTAATTCTTTTATTTACTCATCTTTACCTAGACATAGCGACTTTTTCTTTCTCAGGTGATAAACCTGGAGTAAATGCTCAATGTCCTCTTGGGTCTCTTTGCTCAAGAAAGGATATTTGGGACATCGGGCGTAGACCTTCCCGGTTGAAGTGAGGGCTCAACACGCACCGTGTTGAGCGTTCTTTAAAAAAAGAACACTTAGACGGTTTTCATTAAGCGCTGAGGAATTTGCCACCTCAGCGGTCGAAAGAGTAGCGGTGTAGTAGGGGGTTAAGCTGAGTAATTTCAGTTACGCGTTTCTTACGTGCGCTATGGAGCAAGCGCCGATTTATTTTATTTTTTTCAAGTTTTTCTTTTCGTCGCGGACACTTTGATCGCCGATGGGGAGAGACGAGCGAGGAGGGGAAGAAGATCGGCGAAGGCTCCAGCCCGCGGGGAGGAGCGGAAGCGTTATTCTAACGTCGGCTGGGAAGTGGGACTTGTCGTTAAAATCGCTCGGAGCGAGTCAATTCCCCGCCGCCGTAATCCTCCGCTCGGCCTCCGGAGTAGGTTTGACAAGATCCGTACTAATCCCGGAGCGCAATTTTACAAACTCGGAGCTTATCCCGACCGGTGGGAGTAACGGAGGTGCAAGTTTAAAGAGTTTAACGCGAGGGTTGGTTGGTTGGTTGGGTTTTATTATTATTATTTTTCCCCGTTAGCGGCTAAAGGCTCATCCCCTTACATAACTATTTCTAATCTTCCTTAAAACAAACAAAAAAAAAACCCCACTAAATATAATAATGTTCTTCTCTTCGATGCGTCTTCTAGGCCAACGTGGGACTGCCCCAGTTTTTTCCTCCCGGGGCAGAAATATTGATTTGATGCCGTGATAAAATAGCCAAAAGGTCATCGCAGAATGGTTGCCATGGCCACTAATGCTTTGGATCGCTTAAAACTCTCCCGCGCGCTTCGGGCTCGGGACGCAGCTCGTGACCCCCCTCGTCGTTCGGCGTAAATTTAGAAATAGGGCTCGGGGAGGGATGAGTAAGGACGAGAAGCGGCGCGTCGGCCTGAAACGTCGAGGGATTTATATCCGCGCAGGTGCCTGTTGTAGTGGAAGAAAAACTCGGAGGAGTGCCGGAAACAAACACAAAAATAATCTGATTTTAAGAGAATTTTGAGCTTGGGAAAGGCCGGTGGCGGAGCTGTTGCTTTGAGTAAAAAAGAAATTAAAAAAAAAAAAAGAAAGAAGTAGGGCGCAGCCATCGGAAGCTCACGATGAAGAGTTTGGGGCAGCCGTGGAAGCGGCGTCGGGTGGACGTGTCTCACGTGGCGCCGTTTCCTCCGCGAGAAGCGAGCGGAGCGAACTTAGGGAGGGGACTTTGCGGGGACACCGTCGCGATAATCGAATTTTGGGGATTCTTTTTGAGGAGGGCGCGCGACGGGAGATGCGTCTCGTACGCTGGAGGAGCTTTGGCGCGGAGGGAATCCAAACGCAGCTCCCTCAGAGCGCCGTAGTAGGACGTGAACGTCATTTTCACTCTTAATTCTTGACGGAACTTTTTAGTTTAGTGAAATTTCCGACCTTTAAAGGTCACTTCCACCCCCATAGTCCCTGATTTTAAAGATACTTAACTCCTAAAATCAGTATTATCGTATATGTGGACCATATATAATTATATATATGGGCTTGATCTTAAACGTGTTTTCCAAGCTAAGTGATTCCACGATATTTGAGTCGGGTGGATGTTCAGCTTCTTCAGTTCCTTGTAATCGAAATGAATTTCTCGCATAAATCCCCCCCAAGGGTTTCGAAACAGAAGAGGGTGCTTGGAAGAGAGGAACGCTACCACGGCAGGCTCAGCCCAATCTTTCTTCTAGAGATGGAAGCGGAAATTAATTGATGAAATGAGAATAATAATAATAATAATAATCCATTTAGGTAATTGCCTGCGTTAGAGGAAAGTAAGAAGCTGCCTGAATTTTCATTATTTTACTTGTAAACTATTGGCTTAAAGAAAAATCACGGTTGACGCTAGAATTGTGACTGATGTGCACGCTCGTCTGGTTTTTTGGGGGAATTCTCCTCCTTTGCTGTCCCTGATTCTTATGTTTAATTGGGTTTTTTTGCCCTTTATTCCTTTCACCTCAGGGTCCGTACCCCGCGTGCCTGTTCTTAAAAGATTTTTGACTATTTGGACTCGTGTGAAATTCTTTTTCTCTTTTCAAGTTGTCCTCATCGAAACCAAATGATTGACCGGGTCTCGTTAACTCGAGCAGAAAGGTCCGAATCGTTTCCTTTTCTTAACCGCGTTGTTCTTCAGAGCCTCTTTTTCCCTGCAGCGTCGTCGAGACCCCGATCGTTGCTCCTTTCTTTTTCCAGTGACCTTTGCGAATGCCGTCTCGCTCAACTCGCCACATCACCCCATTTATAAATACATCTCCACGCGATAAATAATTTTTCCTCCGCGCGCAAATCATTTTTCTTTGCAGCCTCTTCTTTTGGGGCCCCAAGATCCTCCTCCTCTCCGCCTCGCCCCTGGTGTATCCGACTGCCGCCCCAGGCTGCTTTTTTACCCCCTCTCCCGCTGAAAATGCGGAAAATTACCACGCCGCTACCTTTTCTAGTATCTACTTGTAGCGTATGTATCGTAGCGTGCGTGGTTGTTCCACCCCGTTGAACGCCGTCCGCTAGATGACTCCACGAGGCGCTTGTTGATTTTGGGATGTTCTCAAGAACCAGCACCAGACCCGTCACCCACCTTCTTGCCTGCGTCCACCTCCTCTGTCCGGTGCTCCCAGCTTGTCCCGCTCCGTTGTAGCGTGGAGGCTCCGTCCCTGGAGACGCAGAATCGTAAAATCATTCAGCCCAACCCCTAACGCTGCTCTGCAAAGCTCATCCCTAAACCATCTCCCCCACCGCCACATCTTAACGACCTTTAAATACCTCCAGGGATGGCGGCTCAACCCCTCCCTGGGCAGCCCGTTCCGACGTCTGACTCCTCTTTCTGTGAAAAATCTTGTCCGAATGTCCAGTCTAACCCTTCCCCTGCGGCAGTTCGAAGCCGTTCCTTCTCGTTCTGTCGCTGATTGCCTGTGAGGAGTCCTTTCGGGTAGTTGTAGAGAGCGAGGAGGTGTCCTTTCAGCCTCCTCTCCTTCCAGCCCAAGGCATTGTATGATTCTATATATATTTTTTCTTTTTTTCCTGATTTTTTTGATCATATTTCTTACCTGGTACGACCTGGCCCGCGTGTTTGTGCGTGGCGTTAGCTCCAGCTGACGCACAACTCTGGTTTATCCTAAATCATAGAATCACGGAGTTGGAAGGAACCTTAAAGATCGTCTCCCACCAGACCAGGTTGCTCCAAGCTTCATCCGACGTGGCCTCGAACGCTTCCAGGGACGAGGCATCCACAACTTCACTTCTCCTTGAAACATTTAGGATCTTTTTTTTCCGTTGAGCCCTACAACGCGCTCGCTCCAAGGAGCCAACAGGGAAAGGAGGAGGAGGAGACTGTATCGGCTGTTGGTTCAAAGTGAGATATTTGTGGTTTGTGCCTGTTCGAGCTGATGGTTTTCCCTGTGAAAGCGACGTCTCTGCATCAATCAATATCCAAAAAACCATGTGGTGTTTACCTGAAAACATCTGCTGTTTTGCTACCGGGCGTATCACAACACAAGATTAACCTGTGTTTTGATTCCGAACCAGATTGGTTTTTCGGTTGCGAGAGAAGAGCTGTGCTCCCCCCTTCCCCGCCCCGCGTCTCGCTTTGAAATTTTCCGGATTAAAATATCGAAGGGGAGAAATCAGAGATGGAAAAGTCTTTTTTTTTTTTTTTGCGAGCGTGTTATCAAGTGCGGCGCTCGGCTTATGAAAACACATATGTGGTGTCGCTGCACGGTTGGAAGGAGAAAAAGCGGATTTTGGAGACGCTTTTTTTAGGGAGGCAGAAGGAATTCGCTCATTGCGGGGGGGGGGGGGGGTCTGCCAGGCTTTACCAGCAAGAAACCATCTCCCCAAAAAAATGGGGCGACGTGAAATTTGGGCTGTGGAGCCTTTTCCAAGCAGAAATAACAGAGACCAACGTCGAAAGCCATCGAGGCCGACTGCTCTAGGATTAATGATGGGAGGAAAACGCCCACGTTCCTCTTTTTTTTTTCCTTCGCTTACAATTGACGGATTTGGAAGCAAAACCTGGAAATCCCTTCCTGGGATCGGTTTCTTCAGGTCTTGCGCGTCCCGCGTTGGTTTTACAGGTTACCAGATGTTAACCAGATGTTAACCCCCAAACCCGCGTGTCCTGACAAGGTCCTGGCTGAGTTTTGCTGCGTCCAAATAACAGGAAAATCTTCTTTAAAAGAGAGAAACGAGCAAAACGAGCCAATTTCTCCAGACTCCCTTCTCAGCTCCTCTTGACGCTCAGCTTTTCTGTACCCCTGGAGGAGATTTTAACGGAGCCACATGTGATTTCTTTTTTTTTATTTGTAGCAAGTGGGATGTCAGCCCTGCGCGACAACAGACCCGCCGTTCACCTGCCGAGGAGCTCAGCGGGGATTTTAAAGCCAATTTGTAAAAGCACGAGCTGCTTTCGGCTGAATAATTTATTTCGGGGGGTGTGAAATCGGCAGCGTCTCCACTTTCCTAAAGCTGCTGTTGTTTCTCAGCCACCCTTTTGCTGAATGCGTGTGTTCCTCCTTTACTAATGAGGAGGAACCAACGTGATTTTTAATTTTTAAAACTCCTTTATGTTTTTTTTTTCTCTTTTTAAGAGCAGGAGTTGCACCAGAATAACCCAGCGCTCAGGTCAACGCTCAGAGCAGTGGGAGGGGAAGCGTCTCTCCCAGCAAAATCATCGTCGGAATAGAAGCGTCTTTCCAAATCATTTCTTCTCTGATAAAAGAGTCAAAACAACAACAAAAAAAACCCAAACCGATTCTGTCTGGTGTCCTTCTGCGCCGTAGCCCTTGGGTTTGCAGATCTCTGACCAACTGTCCGGCTCGATCTGTCAAGAGGCGCGTTTTCAGGGTTACTTGAATTTAAATCTCGCTGCCCGAATTATTTTTATCATTCTTATTTTCGCAAATAATTTGGTGGCTCTGCCTCCGTAGTCGGGTTTGCCCGGTGTCGCTGGCAATAAATGCGCTTTTGACGCAAAGGCGGGTGGGCAGGATGCTGGAAAAAAAGCTTTTTTTTTTTGGTATTTAAGACGTTTGGAAGAAATTACTCACCCGTAGAACCTTTGTAACGCCCCCGGGGTTGGAGACCTGTTGTAGCGTTAAGTGTTGGGGCTTTCGATTCCGGGCGGGCAAACGCGTCGGATCTTAATGGTAACGTTTAATGGAAGATGCCAAATAAATTCCCAGTGAGCCGGTGAGAAAACTTGTGAATTTGTCCGGTGGGATGGTTTTAATTCTTCTTTTCCTCCCCGTTCCTCTCACTGATGAATTTTAATCGCGGGCGACGCATCCGTCGTGTCTGAGTAGGCGACTGGAAGGCGTTATCGAGGTTTCGGAGCGGAAGTTTGACCAAAAGGCTTGAAACTCTGTTTATTATAAATAATAAACGGCGCTGTCGTGCAAATATAGACTTAAGTGTTGAGTACGTACCATCTGGTGGAAAAAAATCCAGCCGTGCAATTCAAACTTTCAAAACGCGGAAGCTTTGTTTCGACCCGGCGTGAGCTACTTGTAATTCGAAGCTCGTCGATAAAGTGAAATTGCAACAAAAAACCCCAAAATATTCGTCCCCTCCTTCCGTTTCCTGGCCCCAGCGGTAATTTTGGAGTCGGCCGTTCAGCGATGAAGCGAGAGCGACGGGTCAGAGATCGGCGACCGGGCCAGATGGCCGAATAAATCCCAAATAAATCCCAAATAAATCAAACCCGTGAGAGACCAGAGGGAAAAAAAAAAAAAAATCTTCCCTTCTTTTCAGGTTCCTCGCTGGTTCTCCCAATTTTTTTCCCCCCCTGTGTAATTTTCAGCTTTCGGTTACGTTTAAGAGCTCTGCCCCGTTTTTCCACGCGCGCTCTCAGCCTTCGGATTCCTTCTTCGTGATTCGTCGAAGCTCAAAGAAATCAATTTATTTGTGACGCTGGGGTGAGGAGCAGCCCTGGATAACCCACATAATTTATATCGCACTCATTAAACTGAAGGGAACGTACAGGCACGTACGAGCACGTTGCTTTTGGAGGCTGTTTGTTGCTTCAAAGCTTGATTTTGCATTAATTTTCGGGGATTTTTTGATTGGATTAATGCGATTCTCCGGCGCGTAGCTGCGGAGCCTGTCTCTTCGGTTCTGCTCGTGTGGTTTCCGGCACGGCGTTGCGCCGAATCGAAGCGTCCGTGTGCGAATCCGCGCGAATATTCGAGTTTTTAATCTTCGCCGTCGGTTCGTCCCGTTAATTTACAAGGTTTGTCGGTGATGTAGAGACTCAAGTTCGCTGGGGCCAGAAGATGGACGGGGAAGAACCATGGGATGTGGAGGTTTTTGATTCAAATTTGATCCAAAAATGAAAATGCAAAGAGAACGTTAAAAAAAAAAAAAAAAAAAGCGCAAGTTCTTCCGGCTTATCCGAATTGCGAAATTGCGGGAGAAATAAATGAATAAATAATCGCAGATTCCGGTCGTTTGGTTTATCTGCCGGTTCCAGCTTAACTAAATCAAATAACCGCGGAGCCTCGGGAGCAATTTGCGGTCGGGGCCGTAAGCTGCTTTTTCCGAAATATTTTCGGCGAGGAGGGGGGGGGCTCAAGTTGTCTTACGGCACCTTCCAAACCGGAATGAAACAGTTGGGATTTGTTCAATGTCTCGTTCTTCAGTCCGTTGAGCTTCAATACTTTCAGCAGTGCTGTCGTGTCCGGTTTTTAAGGGTTTTTTTGTCATCTTCCAGTGCGTAACGTTGCTGTGCGAGTCTTTCGTAGCCACAACTAACAAAATAACAAAATAACGGAATTAAATCTGAGCGAGTTGAATGCCGTGACTGACGTTTAAATCACCCGCAGCATTAGAGGCGACGTCGTATATCGCTTTTTCTTTTTTTTTGGCGCTCGGAAATGGCGCTGTTACACCTTGATTAGGCAGCGGAAGGTCCCCTCTGCTCCTTTTTTTTGCTCCGTTCCTTCCTTTCTCCAAAGGATGAAGCGTCGTCGCTGGCGTTTGGCGCGTTGGAACTTAAAGATCTCGAAGATTCGTTCGTCAAGGAAGGTTTTGGGGTTGTATTCTTGGCAAAAGTGCCGCCGTGTCTTTCTACCACGTCTAGAGGTGCTTCCGTTTCTTGGGAAGGAAAGTTCATTTATCTACTTGTTTCCTAAACATAAATCGTCTTTAAAATCTTGAAAAAACTCATATCCTTAGTAATATCCTAAGCGGTTCTTCACAAACGATTTTAAGACGGCACCGGCAGGCTCGCAGAAACCTCTTTGAGTCAAAAGTATTTCAAGAGAAGGCGCTTCATCAGGACGATTTTGGAAATTTTGTCTAACACAGGGGCAATAAATTAGCGTTTCCCGAGAGTATCAGCGCCAGGAAAAAAAAAAACAAACCCCGAGGATCCTCGCGTTGAAACCCTTGAGTCCAATAAACTCCCCAAATTTGATAAGTGAAGTTCATAAAATCAGGGCGCGATCCGTCGTATTGAAATTGCGCGACGGGTAAGCGCTGGGCCCTCGGCCAGATACGGATTCAACGCGAGACTCTTTTATCAAATATCTTTCCTGAACAGATTTAATTTAACTTCTGCTTCACAGTCGTCGTCCCAAATTCAATTCTTCCCGGTTCTTCCATCCCTCGGCTGGTGGAAAGGGTTTTGGTGGCTTTTCCTCTTGCCCCTTTGGTATCCAGGAGCTCCAAAATGAGATTCTCGACGGGACAAGCTTGGTGTTTTCAGCATCCAAAGCTCAGAATTTCTCTGTGATAGCTCTACAGGCCTGAAAATATCAATTTAATGCATCCAGGAGAAAGGCATTTTACAGAAAAACTATTCACGTTCTTGTGCCGTCCCATAAAATTAGTAATGGAGGGGGTTGGTAGGATGTGGTTTAGCATAAAACGCCTTCCCAGTGCACAGTTTAAAAAAAAAATATGAAATAAAAGAGGTTTTCTCTTTTAAAAAATTGTCAGAGCGTACAACTAGTGGTGCTTTTTATCCGAAGGAAAATGACATTGAGGCGAATGACCCCCTTAAAACCCGCAAAACCCAGCGGATGGAAAGTCCCTTTACTCAGATGTTTTTGCTTTAAATTGCTACCTCGGACTATCTATTTTTTTTTTTTTTAATTGAACTCAAGCTGGCTTTTTTTTTTTGCCTTCCGTGCATATTTGTTTGCGAATAAACCGACGGTTGGATCCTTTGGGGGGATGACAAGGGGGGAGTTTTATCTTAATTAGCTCAGAAGCGTCATTAATGTTAAGAAATAAACTGCTTGGGTTTTTTTTTTTTTTAATAAGTGAGCTAAAAGCGATGACGTTAAAACTAGCCTCAGCGCTAATTTTTTTGTCATTTTTGGTCGTTTTTGGTCATGCTTGGTCATGCTTGGTCATTTTTGGTCATTTTTTGGTCATTTTTTGGGCATTTTTGGTCGTTTTTGGTCATGCTTGGTCGTTTCTGGTCATTTTTGGTCATTTTTTGGTCATGTTTGGTCGGTTTTGGTCATGTTTGGTCATTTTTTGGTGTTTTTTGGTCATTTTTTGGTCATTTGGCATAATTCTCTCAAGCTTTTTGGGAGCGGGTGGAGGCGAGCGGGCAAAACCCCGCGTCTTGCGTTTTCCTCAGTTGCTCAAAAAAAGCCCCCGGGGTGTTACGATAAACTCACCCTCCTTCAACAAGTAGGCGACAAGGAATAAGATAAGTTGTACTGCTTGGTAAGAAACGTGCGGATCTTGGCTCGTGCCGCGCTCGCGCCGCTGAGGGTGGTTTGGATGTTGGCTTACGGAAAATAAATTGTCTCCGCGACAATAAATCTGGCGTTTACTCTGTTTCTCGAGCTATTCTGCCACCTCCATTTCTGTCAAATATTAATCCTCTCGGCGGTGACTTCAGTGAGGCTACGCGAAGGATTTAATTATGTCGTGTGTAAGGACATCGGAAATGATTCCCCGTGAGCAGCTGCCGTATCGATCTCTTACTAAAAACGCCGAATATGAACCACTTCAGAATCTGAATAACGGCGGCGCCGCGTTTTCTTTCTTGCTGCCGCTAATTTAAAGAAAAAATCCTGTGAGGAGAAGGGCAGGAAATCCATATTCGGCTGTAAGTGGCCATAGGGACGCAAACAATATAAATAAACTAAAATTTTCTGTTAAATTCTGTTGCTAATGCAAAGCCAGAGGATATGCAGATGTTTTATCGATGCAGACGGAGTCGTAAAACTGGGTTTTAGTGACTTTTCCTCCCAAAATGGTGGAATGAGAACCACAAAATGACTCCGTGGTTTGGTTTGGAAACGTAATCTCGCCGTACGCTCCTGCGGGGGGAGATTTTGGCGCTCTTAAAATATTTAAATTCTGGCGAGGGATACGGTTGGTGACATGAAGATCAATGAGAACCACTAAGAAAATAATCCACTTGTAGTTTAAGAACTCAACACTGCCTTTAAATAGCTAAACCTTTGCTTAAAGGAGGATGTAACATAATATATCGAGATTTATTCAATATACACTGGAAGGAAATAAAGGAAGCTGTAATATTTTAGTGGTTTTTTTCCTTAAGGAGAGAATCAGGGGAGTCTTCTGAAGTCTTGATTCAATTGTGAAGTGTTGCAAACTGTTAAATTATTATAGTTTGTTGAAATACAGGAAAGCAAGGTATAGGGAAGTGATTTCGAAGGTGAAGATGTGCTGTCTTGGGAGAAGGGTATGTAATAATTTTTCTTTTCCTAAGAAAAAAAGCCTTTCCAGATCTGTGTTTCCGTAGCTCCTGGTGACTTTCAAACTTCTTGGCTGATTTGAACCTGATTTGACAGAACGGTGTTGACTTTAAATATCCTGAAACTCCTCTGACATTTCATTTGGCTATTGAGATAAATGGGGAGATATCAGTGAAGTTTTCTCTTTTTCATTTAATTTTTTTGTGAGGTTAAAGGGGAACTCTCACAAAGTCAAAAGCACCACAAAGGAGCAGGTATTTTGTTGTAACTTTGATTTTGGTGCTTGCCTGTGTGCAAAGGGGTAATTTCCAAAAAAAAAAAAGGGATGTATTCATTATAAATTATCAATTTATAAGCTGTGTTTTTTGACTCCTGGGGAGCAGGGAATGCAACTTCTTCCCTCACGTCCTTGTCAGAGCCACCATCTTAAAATTGCCTTTTTATCATCTTGTAGGTGATTCTGGCGTTTTATATCAGGGAAACGAAGGTATTTTATGTTAATTTTCCTCTTTTTAGTGTTTCCCGATGAGGTGAGGCAACTTTTAAAGGGTCATTTTTGCGTTAACACAGCGCAGCTGTGGACACATTCATACATTTCTCAACGGGATCGGTGACCTGAGGGACCCTCCGCTTCCCCCTCAGGTGATGATACATAAATTAAAAGCTAGAGGATTATTCCGAGATGAATTTCCAGGTGGAAAATCGGGTTGAAAAGCACAAATATACCAAAAAGAAGTAGTGAGGGCAGGACAAAACACATACAGGCCGCCCCCGCCCCGGCCCGGCCCGGCCCGCCCTGAGGGCGGGGGCGGTTTGCGCGGGAAGTCCCTCAGCGAGGGCTCGGCGGGCTCGGCCCGGAGCCGCCGCTTCCCTCAGGGGACCTGCGGGGTGAACCCCTGCCCAGCCCGGGGAGAGTTGCTGCTCCGGCGGGGACAGAGCTGCGGGACGAGGTGAGTGAGTCGGGGAGCACCAGCAGCACCTGGCGGGGGGGATTCCTTGTTTTTTCTCCTGAGCGCAGGGGCTCGGGGGGCAGCGGCGCGTAATGGCGGCGAGTTCCCGCCGGGCGCGGCCTCCCGTGTAACAGGCGTGTGGGGCTGGAAAAAGGACCAAAAACCGTGGTTCACCCGGCTCCCTGAGGTTCGACTGGGGTGTACCCGGCATCAAAACCGCTCCCATCAATTCAAAAAGGGGGCTCGTTGGCATAAAGACTCGCTTTGGGAAGGGAACGGGAGATCTAATGTGCAGGCCAGGCCTACTCCTTAAGGAGTTTTTCCTCCCTGGAGCCTGAGTTGAAGTTTTGAAGGAAAAACTCCCCACCCTGGTCCAGCCCTCACATTACTGGTTTATTTTCAGGTAGGCAGCGATGAAATTAAAACAAGGAGCGCCAAGGGGATCCAATACGACTTTGTGGCCGGGTTAGCACAAGGTGTGTTCTCCTTTATCCCTCATTACTGGGAATGACAAAGGATTTGATCTTCAAGGTCTTGTGATCTTCAGGGTCTCCTCCAGCTGAAACTATTCGATGATTCTAGAAGGGAAGAAAGAGGGAGAGCCAGCACAGCAACACCTGGCGCCGAGCCTGGTGTCACAAGTAGAATTTGGGGCTTTTTTCGGTCGTGAGTCAGTTGGGAGATTGTGCCACTGGGCAATAAAAAGCGAGAGATTTTGTAGAACGAGTTTCCAAGATGCTCCTAAAGGGGGAAGGTCACTTGGCCAGCGGGAATTAGACGCGTCCCAGGAGCTGTTTGGTTTTGGAACGATTTCAGAGGAGTTTGGGCAATGGAGAAAGCTCGTTTCGGACGGGAGAAAATAAGCTGTGCTCGTTTCTGTGCTTTTTAGTTTGTAGGTAAATTGTTGCGCAATAGGCGGCGGTGTTCAGTGGTGACTGGGCGGTAGCTGCCCCTGAGTTACGCGTCTTAAATAGAAAATCTTCTATTCTTTGGCTTTGGAATTAGAGATAAGTTCTCGTGCGATTTAGATAATGCCTTTCATCGGGGAGGTGGTGCAGTGTTTTGTCAGTGAGGTTCTTATCCTTGCTCCCCGTTGCGCAGAGGGGGAGAATGAAGCCCGGCGAAGTGGCTTTCCTGAAGTCACCTCCCAAACCGAAAAGAGAAGCTGAAATACCACGAGGGCTGCAAAATGTGAGCCCACGAGCCAGCCCGGTACGTGCTGGAGACGCCGCGTTGGGCGACCACCTCCCTTCTGTAAATGAGGAGGTGGCTGAAGGTGGTGCTTGTAAACTTGGGATGTTGGGGTTCTGGGGTCACACAGGGTCTTGGTATTTATTCCAAGGAATTATTCTTGGAATTTGTTTCAAGACAGAGCTCAGGCGTCATCAGCCGAGCTCTTGGGCCACAAGGAGCTCGACACCGGGCGGGTCTGTGCTCTGCAGAATCGCCGCTGACCCGAGTGCAAAATCATGAGGAGAAGCCATCACGCTGAAAAATTACCAAGCAGCTCTCATGTAACATAAATGATATTATTTATTTATTATACTTTTTTTCTCCTGGGAAAAATTGCGAAGCTTCGCCGGGCAATTAACACGTTATAAATTACTTTGAGATCAGTGGATAAATAGCCTCGTGTAAATGCGCCGTGCGTTACCTGCAAAAAGCTAAAAGGATGCCGCCGTGCCTTTTAACTACGTTTTCCTTTCTCTGATTTGATTTATTTGCACTTAACAACCTTTTTTGATGTTGGAAGGCTGGTTTTTTTGAACAGCTCCTGTCCAAAATGCTGACGTTCCCACTTGGCGAAGGGAAGAAAAAAGACGGCTTTTTGCACGTTATGTAATTTTCTCCTCGGAACCGACAAAGCCGGTTGCACTTGGGGGCAGCTTGCTTTATTTTACATTAAGTAACTCTATAAGACCACTGCGATATATCCTCATCTAACCCTGCCGGACAGAGCGGCGAGATGCGAACACGAAACGTATATTCACGGTCATAAAGCAGGAGGGGGAAACGAGGATAACTGTGCAGAAAATATAATGCTGCGGCGTTTGCTGGGGCGCTTTGGTTTGATGTAACCTACCCGGTTGAAAAGCAGACTTGAAGTCGGCGACACTCCGCTATAAAGCTTTCAAGTTGCTTATTGGCGCTGAAGGCTACCGCTGATTTGTCTTCGCGTCGTGGTAAAGCCTGACAACGCTGTGGCGTTCACCCAGAGCGGAGCTCGCAGGTCACCGCGTCTTAATGGACTGTGGTTTCCAGTGATGCTCTTACCCTTATCGGCGCGAGCTTTTTGCTTTCGGAGAGAAGAGCTAAGCCCTGTCAAAACACAGACCGTTTCAGCAGCAGAGGCTTGTCGGTGCTACGGGCAAGAAAACGGCCTGTGATAGAAAAGAGCGTCCCGTTAAAGTCAGTAGCGCTTACGTCACTGCGAATGTGGACGGAAATAAAGCGGGATTTGACTCACAAGGCTTTCAAGAGTAGCCAGTGGCTTTTTTTGGGGGTGCCAGGACAGTGTTTGATCTCCTGAGCCAGATTGCCGGACCCGAGGCCGGGGTGTGCGGCGTGTACCGGCTTCTGGCTGGATCCCACCCTTCTCTACCTCGCCCGCTCTGCGGCGATCCGTCGCGGTCGGAAACGGGCGTGCCGGTCGCTCCTGTTTGCTGGAATGGTTTTGTAGTACGGTAAAACCCAAGGTCACCTTGTTAGTCCTTCCGCGGTCCCCGTGGGCATTGGGAGGAGAGGATGCTGTGTTGGAGGACACGTGCCCGGGGAAGATAAAGCCCGCACAAAAGCGGGAGAAAGCATCGGGGACTGGATTACTCTGCAGTTTATGAATCGGTGTTAGATGGTTTCTCCTGGTATAATTTCAACACTTTTTTTTTTCTCATTCCTGCTCTGTGTCCAAATTTCCTTCCAGGCTGTTGCTAAAATATCTGCTGCTCACCTTCAAGGCAGCGAATCCGCTTCTTTTTTTTTGTCCTGCTTTGGTGAGTAATGGGAGATGCGAGCTGGAAACCAGTAAGGACCAGCTTCTGCGCAGTCTTACGTGGCGGGGTGAATCGTTTGCCTTCAGCTTAAACGCTGCGTTGAACCGATCCCGCGTTCGCGTGTAATAAAGGGGAACAACGGAGCCGTAACACCCACCGAGGCCCCTGGGAATCGCTGGAACACAAATACCGCTAAAACAGTTACTTACACGCGACGGGAGCCAGTGATTTAGGGTTGCCTCCTAATGTTCAATCAAATGCCAGCCAGGTTTGAAGTTTTCAGGTTGGTATTTACCTCTCCTGGCATTTTTTTTCTCGCTTAATGGTCACGGAGAGTTTGCTGCGCTCTGTTAATTCATTTATTGCGCCGTATTTCAGCATCGTGCTTTCACCAAGTTTGTCTCGTCAAAAGATACGTCGCGAGATTCAAGTGCTTTAGCGGCCCGCAGATAGAGCAATAAATGCGTCAGACCCAAATCATCAGCTGGTTTTAGTTGTTTTCTTAAACTAGTTGGTTTCTTTTGCTAGTTTTAACGAGTAGGAGAAGAGGGTGGAGGCTGAATCCTACTGTGCGAAAAAGCGCGTTTAAATACATCTCCCATAACTAAATTAATATCGTGGGCTTATGAGGAATTGATTATTTTAGGAAAACGTTGCCATCTATAACGGTAAAGCAAGTAGAACCTGATTCTTGTGTTGAGCTGTGGAGTTTGTGATGTCTTCCCTAACAGGGTTTATGTGGTGTTGCAGTTAGTCCTTGAAGAGAAATGAAAAAAAAAACAACTTCTAGCCAAAATATGTATATTGAAAAAAAAAATAAATAGCTGATTCTTGTATTTTGGGCAGAATTCTCATAACTGAGGGCGGGTAGTATTTTGTCGTTAACCTTTGTCTTTGTGATCCTTATCGTTAGCAGAAAACACAGGGTTTGCACTATAAGGGAAAGAAGATAGCTGAAGTGAAAGCTCATAAAAATAGGAAGCTAAGTCGAAAAGTGTTAGCCAGCTGCGAAAACCCATTAAACATCCCATTTAATGTCTCATTTAAGTCTTACATTATTTCTGACATGTGGTTTGCCGCATGACTTGGAGTTTTTGGACCGGGCACCACAGTATCACGTGTAATCTATAAAAATTGCCTTTTTTATTTTTTTTTTCCCCCTTTCTCCCTCTGAGTTAAAGTAGATTTCCCCCTGTGCTTGCATCTGAAGCGTCTGAAATCTTTGATGAATTTATCTGCTTGCAAAGGTTGGCTCCACAGTCTGTCCTGGTCTTTTGGCACGTCTGGGCTCCAGCACAAGCGAGCTGTAGGTCTGCTCAAGGTGAATGGTGTTTGACAATTGAGATTTATTTTCTTTTGAATGGATCTTTTGTTTAAACAGATGCCATTAAGTGCCTTGGACTAGAGGACTGAGGTCTTTAACTTGATCGTTTTATGGAGAGGCAGTGAGGGAGGGAGCAAAGAAGATACCTTTTGCTGTGAGTTGCATGAGTAGTTATTTATGTATATTTTGACTCTTCAAAGCACTGTAGGGTTGTCCATGAGCTGGATGAGGGGAGGGGAAGGGAACAGAGGCTTGAAACCTCTGTTCCTTTATTGAAAGGTGTGGCTGGACTTACACCCAATGACTCTGAAGGTCTTTTCAGGGTGATTCTGGAGTATTTGAAATGAGGCGAGTCACAAAATTACCCTGTCAAGTTTGCAAACTGATGCATCGAGAGATGCTCAGGGCAACTCTATACTAATTCTGAAAGGAAAGTCACCGCCCTGAGCGCGGGGCTTGAGATACAACCGGCTGAAACTATTCTATGATTCTAAACGACGCGCCGGCGAACTCCCGGCGCACCGACTAGAGAGCCTGCATTTTTTGTCGTTTTAATTAGGGATTTTGAAATATGGCCCTCTTTAGATTCTTCAGCGGTATTAATAACGGCAAGAACGAAAAAAACCCGCCTGCATTCTTGTTGCTTATCTCCTTTTTGAGGAGCAGATCTGATGATTTCATTGGCGACTGGCGGAAAGCCCGTCCTTGCGCGCTGGCTGCGAGCCACGAGCGCTGGCAAGAGCTGCCGACGGGAAGATGAAGAGATTTACACCCTCCGATTTGTGTATTAACAGGGGCAAAGCAGTAGGTGGACTTGTCGGCAGCCGATAAAAATTTACAGGAGTATTTCTTTTCCCGACGCAGGTGTGTACTGTGCCGCTGCGAATGGCAGGGAGGTTCGGGATGTCGCGTAAGCTTGTTAATAAATATTAACACAGTTGTTTCTTTAAATTTCTGCCGTGCTTTCGGGCTAGAAACAAGGAAAAATGTTTTACGATGAGGGTGGTGAAGCACTGGCACAGGTCACCCAGAGAGATAGTAGATGCCACATCCTTGGAAACATTCCAAGTCGGGTTGTACAGGGCTTTGAGCAACATGATATAGTGGAAGATGTCTGTAGGGTCGGACTAGATGACCTTTCAGGGTTCCCTTCCAACCCAAACTGGTTGATTCTGCTGGTTTTTTCCCCCTTCTTTTTGAGAAACCAGCCAATAGTCTTAAGCTGAAAGCTGTGGTTGTGTCTTGTGGAAATTGTGAGAGCAACTACATCTGCCCCGCTGGTTTGAAGGCTCTAGGTGAGAGAGCTGTGGTGCTCCGTATTTTGTCTGTGGCTGCAAGAAGGTCGTAGTTTTGAGCTGTGGTCTCGAAGAATTTGGCTCCGAAATGCTGACAAATCTGTAGAACGAAGAGAAAAGCTACCTTGCACTCGGATGATTTAGTTAAAATGGAAATTGTCGGTGTTCCGAATGCATCCTGCGCGTGTGGGACGTGCGGGCACACCAGCTTTGTGCTGGTGCTTTGAATCCGAAAGATCCGTCTGCAAAGACTAAGTAGAACTGACCATGAAGGCATTGAATCCGTGATGAAAATGCCTCTGCAGCATAAATATGTGGATGGAAAAAATAGATTGTTTCCACGCGTTACGCTGAGCGAAGCCAGCGAGCGAGCCGCATAAAAGGTGACAAGTAAATTAGATTTTAAAATTCTTGCGGTTTTGGTAATCTGAGCTGACACCGGTAGCACAGGTTAGGGAAAAGTCTGTTTCAGAATAATAAGTTCATTTATTTCCTGTGATAGGTAAGAGGCATCAAAGGGCAGATCCTGGGCTTCGTCTTCCTTGAGTTAACCTTTCTTGGTGGAATGCGATTGCTGCCAAGAATCGGTGCTGTAATATTTGCGATGGACTGGACATGCTGGGAGAGAGAATTGATGTGCTGGAGGAGACTTTGATGTGCCCCTCTACTAGAAAAGGGGAAATTTTCCTGCTGCCTGGGATGGTCTGAACTATCTGCTCAGGAGTTACGGTTTCTGTCTCATCTACGGCGAGCTCAGCGGCGCTTGTGTGAACGCGTTCACGTGAGAGAAGGGCTGGTGGAGGAATAGATGGCTTTTGACCTTCCTCTCCACGTGGTTTGAGAGGAGGCTCAGTGGCTCTCCTGGCGTTGTGTGAGGAACGTGATCTGACAGTAAACTACAAGATTAAAAACTCCTCGAAAGGTGAGGGGGATGCCTGGGGAGGTGGAGCGCTTCCACATCTGAGTGGCATCAGGGTTGCAACACAGTTTAAGTGTTCGAGCCTTAACTCTCCCCGAAATCCTCTCTTGTAGACCTATTTATATACCTACTACTGCTTTTATGATCAACTATAAAATCTGTGCCTTTGACTTGTTTATAAGTTGAACTGGCACAGAGATGCCCTCCCGAGATTTTTTTTTTTTTTTTTTTTTCCATTATGGTAATTGAATGCTAAATACAAGCTGCTGAAATAAGTGCTTCACTCTTAAATGCGCGGGCTGAAAAAGCGATCGCCGTTTGGGTCTCCTGCGATGAGGCCAAATGCTTTGTTTGGGTTGGAGTTGGGGATGAATCTGGCTGAAAATAAGCTGCTTCCACTCTTGTCAATGATTGGACTTGATCTTTGAAAGTCTTTTCCAACCACAGTGACTCTACAATTCAGGATGAGTTACTCCTTAATCCAAAAGCAATGAAACTCATGGGCAGAGGAGAGCAGAAGAACATGTAAAATAAAGATTAATGATATTTTTTGACACTTGTTCAGTGAGTAATGAACCCAATAGTGTCTATTTAAACTGTATTGTTTTATTATTTGGTGAGAGCCCTAAATTTTCTTTGCAACCTCTTCCTTTTCAACCCCTCTGGAGTAGAACCCATAGGCTTGAATTTTCCCTTAAGCTCATCCCCTTCCGAGGACTTTTCTCTTTCGTACTGAAAGAAAGAGAACTCGGCACAAACTCAACCTTCCTCTCCCTCAGTTTGTGGATATGCCAAAAGAATCTCCTACTCACTTTTATAGAGAGGAAGGAAACACTCATAGATTTATTAGGGAGCTGGGAAAGCGTCTTCGAACCCCTACTTTACCTTGGATTTCTCCTGTGACCTCAAATGAGCAAGTCAGTCCCTGTAACCCTTCCAAAAGTGGCTAAAACAGCCCAGGGAGCTCTTCTCAGGTAAAAGCTGCCACATTTTATGAGCCAGTGGGATGCCGGTTTCTGTGGCTTTTCGACCCGTCAGTATTTGAACTTGAATCTTGGACTCAATTCCTCATCTACGAAATTGAAATGATATAATCTCTTGTGTACATAACACAAATTAAAGATGGAGGCACTCAGTTATGTACACAGTTATTTCAATTAATTATTATATAAGCATGTGTGTGTGTATATATATATAAAAATAAATCTGTGTAAGTAGCTGTGCTTCCGTTAATCTCGAGCTATTTGGACCTGCCTGCTGCTGCGCCTCCTAAGTAATTACTTGCGTTTCTTTTGCAATTTTAATGCCAAGCCTGTGTGAATTCTTACCTCCTGCAGCCAGGGCCACAGACTGGAGTCGTCCTTGTTGAAGGCTGACTTCTTAAATGAAACTTCCAGACTTGAAGCCGTGCCTGTCCTACTTCTGGTTAATTTTTATCGCTTCGTTGGGGTACACTTTTAAAATATTCTTAAAGTAATAATATAATTTAAGTATTGCTGATATCAGATGCGCTTTTGAGGAGCAGTTGAGCTTTTCTCCTGTTGAAAATAAGTTAAATAGTTTCTGCCAAATGGGAAACCCGGGTGTCCAGCTTTTCGTCAGTTCTCTCTCACCTGAGATGTACGACGTCCTGGAAAGAAGGGGAACGGTTTCTTTAGTTCCTGTGAGCGACCCCAAACGCCTCGTCCGCGCTTGGATTATTTGGTGAAGCCTGTGGCTCTTGTTCTGCTGTTTTTGCTGCGCGTCACTCTGTGCAAATCTATTTCAGAATTGTTAAACCGGAGCTAGCAAACGAAAAAAAAAAAAAAGAATATAGAGTAACTCAAGTATAGCACCTCTTTGGAAACCAGCCCGTGGAAGAGAGAATTAGACAGCACTTTCTAAAATATTTACATTTCCAGGTTCACTCACCCGTGCTTGCTCTCTTTGCTATTTTCTCAAGCAAGCAGAAGGAAATCACTCTTTCATTACCTTGGTTTCTCGCCCTTCAGCTATTATGTGCATTGAAAGTAGGGGAGAGGAAAAAAAAAAAAAAAAAGGTCTCATCTTGACGTTAAGTAACCTTGCAGACTTTAATTTGAAACAAACAAAACATTTAAAGCGGTTCTTCTCTGGGGGACTGTGCTGAGAGCTACTGAATTGCTGAATATTTAATAGCGAAGCATGTTGCAGACCCTGAGGTCCGTCCCCCAAATGATAAGGCCTTTTTATTAAATGAACTTTAATTGCTTAATAATTGGATCTTCT
Organism: Trogon surrucura; assembly: GCA_020746105.1. Lineage (NCBI taxonomy): Eukaryota > Metazoa > Chordata > Aves > Trogoniformes > Trogonidae > Trogon > Trogon surrucura. Next base: position 86,651,263 of record CM036658.1, read on the forward strand.
GGAAGGAAAGATGGGCATCCTGATAGGCTACCGACCAGACTGCGTGGAAAATTGGAGTTGGGTACTACTTTTCTTTTTTATTTCTTTTTAAATTGGAGTTGGGTACTACTTGCTTTTTGGGGGGGTACTACTTTTTTTCCTAAGTAGGTTTGGGAGGAGTATCTGTGACCCTTTGGCCACGGAGCAAAGCGTCACCAAGCATCTGCTTCATTCCAGAGTGTGCTTTGAAAAGCTGTTTTCTCAGAATATATTTACTGATCTGGTCCCTTGTGCCAGCTCCCAACAACTCAAACATCTGTGCAGTTTCAAAAAGTGTCTTGAAAATAAATCGGGCTAAGCCAGAAGAGCTGCAGAGACCCAGTGAGAGTTTCATGTTGTCCTGCAGAGAGACGAGCGAGTTTTGCACTGAACTGGGAAGAGATTGGGATGCAGCAGAAGCTTTTTTTGCGGTATTCTGATCTGTTATGCGTAGATTTTATATTTTGTTACCTAGAAAGTTGGAGGTTTAATTATTTTTTTTCCCCTCGGCTTCTTAGTAGCCTCTGCCGACAGCTCCTTTTTGAAAGCCTTCACTGAACGCTGCCTGATAGAACCTAAAAGGCGCTTGCTTCCTATATACTTTTTAGTTGCTTTTAGTGTCATCTTCTAAGTTTTTTCACTCTGTCAAACACTTGCACGCGCTTCTGAGCGATCGGATTTACTGGTGCGGCTTCAAATAGTCCCTGCAGGCAGGTGAGCGTGCCCGAACGAGGGCTAGAGCCAAGGCAAGACCCCCAAATGTGTCCACACCATCTCTAGCACATCCCTGATCCAGGCAGTTGCTTCAGCCAGTCTTCTTTTTCCTAACTTTACACAGGCTTAGCTGTGCTTTCCTTTGAATTCTGCCCTGTTCTGAGCGGTTTGAATTGCGGGATGAAATACCCGTACTTTGCTCAAGTTGTTGTCGAGTGGATTTGTAAGTAACAGGTACAATTTGTTACTCTGTGTGGAGAACACGCCTTTTCTTTGCTGTTAATGAGCGTAGTTTACAAAGGAGAGTGTTAGTTACCTTGTTGTTACAGCAATCTACAAGCAGTTTTCAGAGTATCACTTAATTTTTTTTTATTTCTTTTAGTCTGGCTTGTTAACAAAATCCAAACCAGCCTGGAAGCTGCCTGCGACTTCTATTTCCAGCAGCTGCGTAATTGCCTTTTTTCTTTTTTTACCTTGTGTTTGCAGGACCGCTGAGGTTTCTTTCCCAGACGGAATCCGTCACGGCTTTCGCGGGGGACACCGTTCTGCTGAAGTGCGAAGTCGTTGGCGAGCCCATGCCCGTGGTGCACTGGCAGCGAAACCAGGAGGACTTGTTGCCGAGCCCGACCGACGCGCGGGTGGCCGTGCTGCCCTCCGGAGCTTTACAGATCAGCAGGGTTCAGCACGGCGACAGCGGGACCTACAGGTGCCTCGCGAGAAACCCAGCCAGTTCAAGAACGGGAAACGATGCAGAACTCAGAGTTTTGCCAGGTAAGATCCAGACCCTTCTACGCTACGTTTTTTTTCTCTTGTCTGGTCGTGTCCTTCGGTTCTCTGGAAGAGCAGTCACTCCCGGGGGAGCTAGGCTGATTCATCCCACTTTTTTTCCAGTTACTTCTACAAGCTTCCAAGTTCTTCTTCACATGGAAGAGCCTGGAGACCTTTAGAAGCAGTTGGATGCAAAGGTGAGGAGTTGCCACCTCAGGAAAGTGTTCATGCTGCCTAACTTCAAGTACCAAATTTAGATACGCACGAAGCTGGTCTCTTTTTTTTACACGGTCAACGGAGAGAGAGAAGTGCTTCCCATCTCGGAGCACCCTCCGGAAGAGCTCCTCTCACTCCACTGACTGGAAAGGCAATCCTGTGGGACTTGCTGCTGACTTCACCTGCTCAAAGTTAGGTCGCTTGGATACTTCAGTGCCTGATGTGATCTGCCGAGCTGCCCAGAGCGCAGTTTGGGATCTGACTCGGTTTCGCTAACGCCCCTAAATCCACGGCCACGTGAATGCCTTGCTCTGCCCCTTAAACTCATCAACTAAATAGATGGTCAGCACGGTATCGAGATCTGCTGCAAAATCTCCTCCTCTTTTGGTTCTGCGTGCTCATGTGTAACTGTTGGTTAAGTGGGAACAGGGATGATGTGTTTTTAGACGCTCATTTTTTTTATACATGCGTTTTCTATGCGGGATTTCTCATCGAGCAGGATTCTCAGACTTCTGAGCTACAGCCCAAATGCTGTAGAAATCAAGAAGGCCAGGATTAGTCTCAGGGAAGTGTCCTTGTCCTAACCCGGGTGATGCTTGCTGGTTCATCCTCCCTGGTAAGAGTGCTCTGTGGCTCTGGGATTTATTGCAGTCCAATTTGGGGATTAGAGTTTCCTCTTTTGTTTGGGATTTGATGCCAAAAACCAAGCCTTCAACCTAGGATTACAAACCCAAACCCACGTCCTGGCTTTCTGCTACGGTAGGAGGTATCGATCCTTTTTGGAGTTGCAAAGCAAAATAGGAGCCAGGACAGCTGGCAGCAGGGGGTGTCTTGATTAAACAGGGGTGTCTTGGTTAAACAAGGGTGTCTTGATTCAAATTAAGAAAATCACAAAACTTTGTATTTTAGGCAGAGCTGAAAGATTTCTCTCAGCTCCTCGGGGTGTTATTAATTTGCGACGCTTCCGCATTTCTGATCGTTTGGGGGTGTATCAATGCTCCTTCCTTTTCCCAATTTTGGGGCTCAACATCCTGTAGGAGAGAGAATTAATTTGCCTCTTCCTCACGTGGTCAGATTTTTCTACCAGGGAAACAGCGGAGCAGATAAAGAGGAGAACAGATAACAAGGAACTAGCGGAGTCCATCAGGCTTTGGCTTAGGGCAAGCAGCACAAGGTCACATTTCAGGATAATGCGAGCAGACAGCAGCTCTTCTAAGAAATGAGTGGTGCTCCTGAAACAAAAATTCCCGTCTTAGCGAGCCTCTTGGGAGTTTTGTTCTTGCGTGCACGCTTTGATGGTTCAGAGCTGTCTGGTACTTTGCTGCTAATTCTGCCTCCCCTGTTTTTGCTTGTTGGTAGAAATCTGTTTTTAGTTGCAGCTCAGCTCTCCTGTAATTAGTGAAGGCAGAATACTCTTACTGGCCTTTTTCCCCTGGTTAGTGAGGAGAGGGGAGAAGAAAAAAAGAAAAACTCAAATTCTATTCGAAGGAAGAGGCAGCAAAATGAAAAAAAAAGTGTAGGTAATATGTCATAATTCTGTACTTTGAAAATGCTGCCGCTTCCACAGATAGCGGCCGTGATTTGTTTGAGCACACAGAGTATTTGTCAGGATTTGCGGCAAAACTGAGCCCGATCCCGGCAAATAATTCCCAATTTTCTCTACAGCTTTCAGAGGCAATGCAAGAAAATAAAAGAGCGAGGGATAAACATCTTTTGTCATTTAGTTTCTTTAGTCGAAGCACTTGTGGCTTCAATATTTGATTCGACGTTATGGTGGGGCTTGGAGATAACTGTATGTCCTCTTGATAGGGAGATTCATCATTCAGCACGGCTGCAGGTTAGAAAACCAAAATATTTGGATGAAAGAATCGGGGTTTTTCTAGGCCCAAAAAACAAGTAAAATTCACCCAACCAGACCCACGGCTTAACTCGACGTGTAAATGAAGGAATAGTTGAGCCTTCAACTGCCCAGGCCCCTACTAGAAGAGCTTTTCAGAAGATCTTTTATAAAAAAAACCCAATAAACCTGAGCAAAACTCTTGAGGACTTTTTAATGTGTCGGGTTTTATCCGGTGCTCTTAATTTTAAGAGTAGCCATTGCAGCTCTTTGCAGAAACTCATTTCAGATACGCATTTTTTTTTCCCCTCTAATTGAAGTGCTCTTCTCCGGGCTCCGCAAACGTAATCCCAGGTGAAAATACTGAAAACATGAGGAAATCCATATGCTGATAACCGCATGCGCTCACCTAATTAATTTTGGGAGAATGATAGTACAAAAAAAAAAAAAAAAAAAAAGGCAAGAAATCTTCTACAAACCAGCGGCGAGACATTAATTCGTAGCTGAATTCATTACTTCTGTAATTTAATGAGTAAGTTTCTTTGGGAGGGCCTGTGCACTTCAGACATTGTAAAAGCAGAAGCTGAGTAGTTGAAAGCTGTTAATTCTCTATTTATTAATAATAATCCTGCATTTATCATCAGTACTGTAGTCTGGTATGGAGGTTTCTTCTCTGTCTCCGAGCTTGTCTGCGAGATAACGGTAATATTGTGTAATTCCTTTGAGTTTGCTCGCAGCGGTTGCGCTTTGGCGAAGGCAAACGGCAGCAAAAAAGGACTAAAATGAAACGGATCCTCCAGGAAAGGAGTTAGGAAGGGAAACGTTGGTGGTCACAGTCGAGTAACTACACAGAATTTGCCTCAGGAGCTTCTGTTCGCTTTGATGCTCGTGTGACTCCACTTTTTTTAGGAGAAAAGCAGCTGCAAATGTGGATATTTTTGTAAGGGAACATAACGCCGTGGTCGTGCCGGGGTTTTGCGGTTGATTTGGAAAAGCCGCGTTGATACAACAAGCGTCTTGTCTGAGGACGTTCCATTTGGGAAAGGAAATGAGGAGAATATCCCAAAAATACGTTGCTTGGTCCGAGCTGGTTGTTTAATGTGAGTTAAATTTAGTCGTGAGGAAGGTGTGGCCGAGCTGGACCACGCGGTCTCTTCCAGGCTCACCCGCCAGTTCCTTCTAGAATCGTTGAGGTTGGAAAAGACCTTTAAGATCGTCAAGTCCAACCGTCAGCCGGCGCTACCACAACCTCGAAACCGTGTCCTGCAACGCTGAGCTCGTATGAGACGCAGCAGTAACTTCAATCTTTCTCCTCATCTTGTTTTCCCCGGCAGGATCCCGGGCTTGATTTACGTTCCCTAACAACCACGGAGCGTCTAGGTCACATCTTAACCTTATTCTTAACCTCGACAGCTAGCGTTTATTCTTAGACAAAACCAGATTTCCAGCAGATGTGGTTTGCTTAAAATAAACACTGAACTCATGAATTTATATTTTTAAAGGAATCTAACCAATAAAGTTCCCCCGAGCCTGCTTCCCGTCCTGATTCTGATCAGTACATATTAAAAAAAAATCCAAATTATACGCGTGGGGCCCCTCTGCAGATGGATCCAGACCGTGGCGTGAGCTGAACTCGTTTGCACCGCGTGTTATTTCGAAGCTCGTAGGGATTTCTGTCGCCCAAGGAGCAGCCGAATCGGAGCTGCACATTGGAGGCCGTAGATGAATTAATTATTGATAAATTAGTAATCATTCAGGAAAGAATTAGGGTCTTTGCCTGCCTTTTTAGTAAACACCTGGGAGATTTTGTGCTTTCTCCAGGAGATCTTTTTAGGCTTGCTGTTACCGTGCTCTGTAACCATTTACTTGGGGGGAAAAGGCTCTTTAATCTGCAATTTCTCTGTAAACTGCATGAAAAACTAATGACTGGAAACCCGAAGCTATTTTCTCGCAAGCCGAAAGAAGTTAAACGCTTAAAACCAGCAGTAGCCATTGGAACGGTTTTATTTTGCTTCGGAATTTTCCATCGATCGCGTTTAGATTGAGGTTGGATTTTTAGTTGCTGCTCCTATGGCCTTTCAAACCGAGCGGCAAATGGATCAAAAGCCTCGTCCTGAGCAGGACGCTCGGCACAGACATCGCTTCTGCCTCTGAAATGGGGTAATTTCCATTAAAGCTTTAATTTTGAAGTCGTTAGGAGAAAACCGTATGCCTTGTCGCAGAACGTGCTGTGTTATTTAGCAATAGCGTAATTATCTGCCTTTTTTTTTTTAAATACTAAATAATGCCACTGGAGCTCTTTTATGGACAGAACTTGAGAAAAGATGGAGAGTTGTAAAAAAGTAAATTAATATTTTAACGGCTGGGTCATGGTACAGGAGATATGTGACTTCCACGCTGGGTCGGTGTGTCAGAAATGTTGCAGGAGGTTTGGAGAACGGCCATCAAACTGATTTAAAAGATTGTCCCATTTACTAATGAAAAGCCACGAATCAGTTTGGGGCTCGATTCTCAAAGTTAACTAAGCTAGCCTTTGCTTTTTTATTTTTTTTCTCCCTCGTTTCGTTCCAAATTCTGTTTATTTTTGCAGCTCCAAACAGGCCAAGACTGGGAATAGAATCTCTCTCCTTTAGAATCATGGAAAGTCTTGGGTTTGGTTCTCTTTAGGATTCAGTTACTCCCTGAATCCAACCACTGCTCTTCAATCGCTTGTGTCTTTGCATCTCAGGGATGATTTAGGTGTAAAATTACACTGAAAACTGTAAATATGTTGGTGTTTCCACCCCTCAGCGCTGTTCTCCCTTTTCTGGATAGAAGATAACGCAGTCGTGGAGCGTTTCCTCATTCTGTTCCTTTTTTGCCTCTAAAACTGGAGAAAGAGCTTCCTCCTTTCCTCCTGTAAACACAAACCAGCGGTGGCCCTTCCCGTGTAATAAATCTTAAATTCTGCTGTTGCCTAAAGAACTCGGAGAGCCGAGCCGAAGGCCCGTAAATCTTTTTGTCTTCGTTACGGCTGAGGAGACCGAGCGCCTCGCAAGAAATCATCGTTGAAGCTGGAAATAGGACCCCTGATGTACAGTCTCGCGTTCCGGCCTCGCGCTTTAGTTAATGGATTTTGAAGTTAGCGCAGTAAGAACATCTTCACGCCCCGGGTGCGGGTCGGTGCTAAAACTTTCCGACCTTATTGCTTCGGATGCTCCGGGGCGGAGCTCTGCTGAGCCGGGCTTGTCGCTTTGAGGAGGGCTGGAGCAGCCAGAAAAAAAAGCTTGCGAGGAGGTTGGGAGGTGCAGGCAAAGCAAAAAAAGCAGAATTTCTCAGCAGTGGGGTTATACGTTGTAATGCCGTGCGTATATTGAGAGATCGGTATCGGCGTAATGACGGATTTCTCTAGCGCGGTTCACGCGTAACCCGTTCTCATCAGGATTAAGTGCTCAGCCTCGAGGCGTGACGGCGAGCTCGGGTCGTTGGGGAATCTCCCCGGCCTTTCTTTGCCGGCAGCAGAGAGCAGAACTGGGGTTTGTTTGGCATGAATCTCTCCTGATGGAATTTAGAAACGCGCCCGCGGAGAGTCCGTTGTGTCGGTGTCGCGTCAAAGGCGGCTCCGTTCTGTAATTTGCAACATCAAAACTACTGCGATAAAATGAAATAAAAAAAAAATGAAATGGTGCTGGCAGAGGACGATATAATCCTAGTTACAGAGGAATTTCCGTGGGAGTGATACGCTGGGAGTCCTTCGTCGGCTGAACAACACTTAGAAATGCAGCTCAGCACAGTGAGATGCTGTGTTTTTAGCAAAGTGTTGCCTGTTTTTTTTTAATCCCCCCTCCAATATATACCGTAGCTAAAATCCTGCGGTAACATTTTTCTCCTCTGGCGCTCAAGAGCTGTATCTGTCTCGCTGAATCCCAGTGAACTTCATTTTTCTGGGGCGCCAGAAATAAATGGCGTTGTCCCCACTTCCTCTTGCTTAAGACCAATTTGACGTGAGACTTAAATACTCTTATCGATGCACGATATGAGAGAACGATCAGTGATTAAATGCGCCGGTAAAATGAGGCGGGAGCTATTCTTTCAACCTCAGAATGAGGAAAAAAAATTAATTTGGGACTTTTCCCAAATGCCATCAAATATTATCTGCGTTGCTGCGTTAACCATCGATAAAAAGATGAAATGCCTTGCCCTCATGAGGCTTTGTTGAAGGTATATATGATTTTTTTTGGCAAGTAGTGTGGTGTTTGGATATCGGTGTAGCGGAGACTGCTGGAATTACGTGCGCGTTCGCTGATCTTATTTTGCGCTTTTTGGATTTGAACCGGGCGTCATCGCTTTAACGAGCGTGAAAAATCTGTGGATGACTGTACCTCGTTACTACCCGTTGTGTGCTCAAGAAGAAAAATGCAAAATATGAAAGGAGAGGGTCTGTTTTGTTCGGAGAAGATAAGTTTTTTCCAGCTCATTGCTTCGTCTTTATTTTATTTTATTCTTTGGTCTGTCTGTTCTTAAATATGAACATACCTGGGCACTACATCTGTTGTGTCGCTGGTGCATATTTGTGTAGGATTTACCCCAAATATTTTTAGTGATTGATATTTATTATTTTAATTATTTTTTTTTCCTTTCCCTGCCTTGTACCAGCTTCAGTAGAAGTCTGTGGTCCCTCAAACTTCTTAAGTGAATTCTTTCAACATCCAACCCCATCCCGTTGTTCCAGGTGGATCTTGGAGAAGAAATTGTTGCCGAGGGAGACTCCTTGGTTCCTCGTAAGGTTGTGGTGAAGTAATTGTAGCTTCAGATAACTTTTCACGTCGTAGTTAGCGAGCTTTTTTTATTTTTGATCACCTCTGTTCCATGGAAGATGGCACCAAGTCCAAGGTTTTGATGAAGGAGGATGTCCTGGCCCTGGAAGCGCTCAAGGCCATCTTTGGGTTGTTCATTCAATTCATGTCCCTTGGGACAGGCGAAGAAAAGGAAAGAGGAAAAACCCCAGACAGAACACGGTTGCATTTAATTTTGGTTTAGGTGTGCTTTAATCTCTGCTTGTTATGAACCGATTTTCAGATTATTTTCAGTGGAGGAGTTAAGACAACAGCGACGTCTCATTAACATTCTTGCTAGTCTCCAATAGCACAAAATATTCGACATCGCTCTAAAATATGGACGTAGCATCAATATATATCGAGCTCCTTTTCTGTCGGTCAGGATTTTGCAGCTTTGGCTCGTATCCAACTCTGGAATGCAATTTCTTCCGCATCGGTCGCGCTTTACGGAGAGCCACAAATGGGTTTGGTTACGGCAAGCAGTCGAAACGCGCCGCGGTCGCAAACCTGCAGCTAGTTAGTGGCTTCTTTCTCCTTGGGTGGAGACTAATTCCTTGGAGACGATCCCGCCGGGTTGTTAATTTGGTGGGAATATTCATCGACGTTGTGTCGTTTTCCGCGTTGGCGTCGGGCAACAAGGCGTAATGTTTCGTGGCCGTGGTCCAGCCCATTTGTTGAAACGTCTGCGATAAGAAATCGGAGGAACAGACTCGTTCAAAAAGCAAACAAACCCGACGCGTTTGGGGCGCCCGTCTTTCGACGTGTCCCTTCTCGATTTGGATTCTCGGAGTGGTTTCGGTCGTTGTTTTCTGTGCTTCCCTGACTCGAAGCTTTTCTTGTCTTCCCTCCCCCGCCGTGTTTATGAACTTCCAGCTCCAAACTAGCGTCGTTAATCCAGCGCCGCTCTTAACCTTACGTCTGTCTCCGCTTTTTCTTGCTGTGGCTTTCCAAGACCTGGCTTTAATACCAAACTGTAAACAGCCCTTTCTCACTTTCCCCAAAGCTGGTATTTCCCTGCCTTCAAACTGCTCCCTTGGGTTCAACCTCTGAGATTGCCATTTGCTGCGCTTTTTTTATACGGTTCTACTACGATTTTTCTATTTTTTTCCCCTCTGAAAGCTGTGGTCTCTTGGGTCCCGTTATCAATGAGTCGTTCCCGACAAAAAGAGCGTTGTTGGTTTTTTTTTTTTCTGGTTGTTTTATGGATGGTAACTGTCTCTCTTGCTCTCGTAGATCCAGGTTTGCCCAGGCAGCAGTTTTTCCTGCAGCGACCGGCCGACGTGGCGGTCCTGGAAGGGAAGGACGCCGTTCTGGAGTGCTGCGTTTCTGGGTACCCCCCTCCCACCTTCACGTGGCTGCGAGGAGACGAAGCGCTCCCCGTCAGGTAGCTCAACCCTCCGTGGGTCGTCGCGTAACTAACGCTGCGTTTCCTCGAGCGAAATCCCGCCGAGGACGCTTTAAATTCAGCAAGGTGGGCTTGAAGGTGATTTTTCCTCCAAAACGACGACAAGACTGGCCGTGTCTCTTCACGGGCTGCTGTAACTCAGCTCTGCCCCAAATTTGAGGGTGGGATTTGATGGTAAATGTGACCTAAGTGTTTAAATGTTATTTAAAATGACCCGCAAAAATGACAGCTGAAAACGACTCGTGATATTTGCTACGTGTATTTTTTTGGAGCGCCTCAATGCAGACGTATTTTATTTTCTCAACGTTTCAGGTCCAAAAAGTATTCGCTGCTGGCTGGCAGCAACCTGCTCATCTCAAACGTGACGGACGACGATTCGGGGACGTACACGTGCGTCGTCACCTACAAAAACGAGAACAGCAGCGGCTCTGCCGAGCTGTCGGTGATGGGTGAGTACCCGAACCTTCCCCGCTTGGTTTTTCCGAGGCCGCTTTTGATTAGTCCCTCTTGCTGATGGGAGGTAATTTTCAGAACTTGGGGTAACTGCAAACTGTAGAAATCCCTTCCCCGCTTTGATCGGGCCCGCACACCTGTAGAAAAAACCTGTCGGTCACCTCGCTGTTGCCGAACATCTCACGCTATCGGACCCTAATTGCTGCTGCCTTCTTGTACATCATCCTTTGCCATGATTTTCTCCTTCCCCAAGCCTTGTTTTGGGCATCGCAATGCAGGATGGGGTTGAAAATGAGGTTTGTGGCTGCTTTTTTCCCCCATCGTGAGCGGTCAAGAGAGAAGGAAAAAAAAATCAAGGTATTTAAGCGCCTTAAAGTCCAAGTGAATTTATTGAAGTCCTCACTCTCGGCACTGATGCTCCGAGGGGTTCCCGCTGTTAAATTTTAGGGAAGTGCCCCCTTGATGGAGCCTCCTTGTCCCCCTGCTCCTTCCTCGTGGCAAATATTAATGGAATCCAAAACATTCTGATCGAAGAGCTGCCTTTTTTCTCTTTCTTTTTTTTCCCCCTCTTTCTTTAAATCGTTGAACAATAGCCGAGCCCATTAGCGTTATTCACTCAGATCTAAAGAACGACGCAGTTCATACTTAGTCAAACAATCCCATCTTTCAACGTGCTGCTCATTTGGCATTCTGGCTTTCAAGCTTCCGCGTGAAAAATACTTTCATTAGTGAATGGAGCCTTAATTTGGATTATGGAATATTCAGTGCTTGTATAACAATATCCTTTTATCAAGCCATAATAAAACACAGTAATTACTGGTGACGGAGGGTTCAACTCGATTGCTTTGGCTGCATTAACGTAATGCGTCGTTTCGCCGGATAAAAATAAAAAATGGGCCTTTGTAATTGCAGGAGTTCATTTATTAGGCGGTTGTTTTGAGGAGAAGGGATCAAATATTGAAAAGGCAGGTAAGCTGGGAGGCAGCAGCCTTGATTTGCCTCGCTCGAGTACGACTCCAGCGGGCGGCGGGCGACTAATTGTCGTTTGGAAACCAGAAATACCTTTCTCCCCGCCAGCAGATCTGTCGCGAAGAGCAAGCGTGGCTGGAAACTCGCAAAAGCGCCCAAGTTTCTCGTGTAACAAACAGAAAAAATCAATCGGTAGTTCTGTTTTCTGCTCTGCGGAGATACGAATGCAGCTGTTTCCCCCATGTTTCCCGCGAGTGAATCTATATTTTATTTATTTTTTTTTGATTTAACAAACCGGCAGTTGCCCGTCGGTGTTTTGTCGCGCGCTTCGCTTCGTGCCGGCGTAATCCTTTAATTGTTAATGTTGCCGTAGCGCAGGGAGGGGATAAATGAGAGACGTTTGCCGTCCGAGCGCGGCGAAAATTTAACAATCTGGTAATTACCTCCTCTGAAGTCTTGAGAGGACGGCATCAGATCAAAGTTAGTTACATCCCGCGGTCGCGAGATGCTTTTGATCTTTTAAATAACGAGGCTACCGAGTGCTTCACAATAGAGCTCTTATTAGTTCTTCTAAAGAGCTAAAAATAAGCCCTTCTGCGTTGGACGTGGGCCTGGAGTTGCGAGAGGTGATGAGTTCTGCTGAATTTTAATGGCGCGGCGTAAGTTTTCGGCCGTTGCTTTCGCCGCATCTCCCCGAGTAATGAAGACACAAAGGTCTGGCGCCGCTTACCTGTTTATGAGAGAAACCACCTGCGTGCTCGCTGGCTTGACGGAGCTCCAGATAAATGTTTGAAGACGATTAAATGTCTTCAGCGGCGTCGGCTCCAATTATTTCCCGAATATTTTCTAGCTTTCGGAACAACGACGCTGATTTTTGAGGCGCTTTTAGGTCACCGCCTGAGGTAAGACCAAAAAAAACCACCAAAACTGGATCTGAAAAAAGCTTTTTTGGAAAAACACTGTTGCTGACTTTGCCTGAGCATCCATATGTATAAGCTCCAAACAACTCTGCTGCAATTTGGAAGCATTTATTGCTATGCAAATGCCTTTCCCTGGCGAGGTTTTTTTTAATATGAAGCGTTTTTAGCGCCGGTTTCGTTGGCCCTTGCCGGAGAAAAACTCCGCCAGGGGGAAAGCCACGTGAGACAAACGGCTTCGAAAATCACCTCGGTCTTTTTGACAAGAGCGAGCGATTGGAAGCGCCCGCGCGTCTCGGTCGAATCGGTTTTCCTTCGGGCTCGCTAGCGTAAATCCCCGGGGCAAAAATGGTTTTTTCAGAGATCGAGGACACGGGAAGCGGCGCGGATCCCGTGAATCATTTAGGTGTGGAAAGGGATATTAAGAAAGAAGCGGGTGTCACCGAAACGGGGTTTGACGTACGATGAGAGCTTGAAAAATGAGCAACTTTCCACCATTCCCGTTGTTGAGCCTCGCTCGAGCCGATCTCGCGCGGTCGCGCCGCTCCTGAGTTACGCAGTCGGAGCCAACCCGGTGATGGAGCGAGAAATAAAAGCAAAAAAACCACGGGTTAACCGTGTGTCTTCCGGTGACGGCCCTCGGAACCCCAAAAAATCGGAGTAGCCTGATTTCCGCTTCTCTGCCAGCCCGCGCGGTGGGATGAGTTCATTTTACCCGTGTCTCGTTGAAGAAACCAAGCGCAAAATGCAGATTTTTTAACCCCATGGGTTGTCCTCACGCCCTTTCCCAGCAGGTTGATGGAGCTCAGGTGTCTTGTTCTCCCTCCGAGTCAAATATTTAAATTAGTCTTTGGGAGGAGATTTGTTTTTCAGAGGATTTTCCGTCGGCGATACTGGTTTTACCTGGTGAAATGTCAGCCAGGCTTTCCTAGTCCTGGACTAGGTTAGATGGATCAGCGTGTGTTCACTCTCATTTTTTTATATATTTTTTTTTATATATATATATCTTTTCCAACCTGAATGTTTCCATGATTCTATATATATATAAAAGTGTTCTATTTTTTCCCACTCCTGCTTGATACCTCATTTTACCTTTCATGCAGTTTGAAGGATTCAGTCCGAGTGATTTTTTTCTTTCATTAATTAATTTATTTTTTCCCTTTTAATGGAGCTTGTGAACGAGGTGCATCCCTACTCCCGGGTGTCAAAAGCAGCTCATCCCGGCGACGGATTGAAGGGCAGCCGGCTAATTTTTATTAGGCAGGGGAGTCGAGTGCCTCGTCGTGGAAACGTAATTCTCCCCGATGCGTTGTGAGCATCGAATACTCGGCGCCCGTTAAAAAACACTCGAAACTCCAGCGTTGCCCTTTTTCCGCGAGGGGCGTTTTAATCCAACCCTATTAAAAATAAAGACGCCTAACGAGCTCTGCGATGCTCGCTTGGCCGATCGCAAGAAACTTGGCTGTGACGTGCGACGCAAAAAAAAATATCGGTGTCGAAATCCCCGTGGGAGAACGAATGTTGGAAAGTTAACTCTGCCTGAACTATATATATGGACACGCAGCTGTTGAGATATTAAAAAAAAATATGTATTTTCTTTATCGTAGAATCCTCGAGTGGCCTAGGCTGGAAGGGACCTTAGAGATGATCTAATCCAACCTTCCGCGTTTTTCCAGAGCCTTCCTACTCGGTGTAATTGTCGCGTAACCCTGCTTAACCGCGTCTCGGTATTTACGCGTTGCGTAACGCCGGTGCCCGCTTTTTGGTATTTGTGGTTTAAGTAGGAATTAAGGCTCCGGGGAGCATTAAAACGGGATAAGACGGAACGCGGCGAGAGCCGGCCAAGAACCGCGTTTGCTTTTGTGCTCTGCTCGGGGCATTCGGCTGCTAATAACGACGCCAAAAAAAAATGGGGGGACGGTACTGAAATGAATATATCGGCGTGGTTCGGCGCCGATTTCCAATATCTATATCATTTCCAGGGAAAAAAAAAAGAAGAAAACGATGAGTAAAGAAGACGTGGGTCCAAGTGGGTTTTGCCGTGTTGCTGGCGGGATTTGAGAAATGAAAACAACAGATGTCTACGTACTTTTTAAACATATTTGTTGGGTTGTTTGGTTGTGTTTTTTTTTTTTGAAATACTAAATGTTTTCAGCCGAAAGCTTCCTCAGTGCTTAATCTGACCCTTTCGCTTGTTCATCTCTGATTTTATGTATTTATTTCCGAACGGCCTAGCCTGGAAGGGACCTCAGAGATGATTTTAATCCACCCTCCCTGATTTTCTACGTTTGTTTCTTTGTCTCAGCGGAGAGAAGAGCCTCTTAGCGGAGAGAAGAGCTGGCTGACTTGGGAGAATCATCTTTTCTCTCTTGTAGCATCAGTTGAGAGCTGCCTGGGGGGGAAAAAAAAAAAAAAAAGTATATATTGTAACAAGAGATGAGGTTTCTTTTTCCCTTGGAGTGGTTTGCGCTCCATTCCTGAGTGCTTCCTGCGGCAAGGTGTGTCGGAGAATAACTCGCCCTGGTGCTCGCGTTAGTCTGAAGTACGCGGATCTCGTTACAAAGCACACTCGTGCCACTGGAAAAAAAAAAAGAAACCGCTTCCTTTTTGTTTTTTATCTTCGTTCCCTTTGCCTTCTGGTTCAGCGTAACGAGAGCCCTCGCTTCGACGAGTGATTCCAAAAGGGCTGAAATGAGTGGTCGTCGAGGAGTTCTCCTTAAACCGCGTCGTTAACGGGGATTAATGCAGCTGCCAACATTCAATTATTACAAAAAGAAGGCGGGAGGAGGTCTAACGCTGAAAACTGTTGCTCGTGAGGAATCTAAGCACTATCCCTATGGCTTTTCCCATCTTTTGCCAGTCTTCAGGTTCCTCAAAATGTTTTCTCTCGGTTCCAGCGCCTCGCCGGGGGACGCTTTCCCCCTTCAAACCACTCGGGACTTTAAGGGTTCAGCCCCGCCGAGTGCGTCGGAGCAGAAAAGCTGCTCAGGTGACCAAGTTCTTCACCGGTGCTGGAATTTATTTTATTAAACTTCAAAGTGTCGTGAAATCTGAGGCTGAGGGTACCCACCGCGTCGCCCGAGCTTCAGAATAACTCTGAGTTTAGTTTTGAAGGACTTGTGTGGCTCACATCGATTTTTTTTTTTTATTATTATTTTATTTTACTCCCTTTTAAGCCCCGGAGGTGTATTGGGTACGCACAGCGTGGGGTTTGTGAGCACCGTTGTGTCACCCCTTCTCTAATTAAAGCGTCGCTCGAGGCCAATTAGTCCCAACCACGAGTGCTTTTAACCCCCTTTTTGCGCAGAAGAAACCACAAACTTGAGTTTATTTTCATGGCGGACACGATACCTGCCCGATTACTCCCCGAGATCCGTACAACAGAGTTGAAATGATGTTTAAAAATGCCCTCAATGATATTTCAAAGCGTTTGGGGTTGAGTTTGATGTCTTGTCACAGCTGATACTGAAGGGAAATCTGTGCCGAAGCTCCTCTTTTGGGCAGCTTGAACCCAAATTCTGGACCAGAACGAGCGTGAAGTAAAACTTTATTTCTAGGACCAGGTAACAGAGGAAAAAGAATCTAAAGATTTCAATCAAGCCATTGTCTTTATTTGCTTGCAATTTGGGGGAAGGAAGAAGAGAATGGAGATGGGGAGGAGCTCGCTTGTAATTTTTAATCTTGTTCCATCCCATCCTGGCAGACAACCATGCACAGAAAGGAAAAAAATACAGTAAAAACCAGAAAAACGCAGATTTTTTTTTTCTTTCGGGTGCTGACCTGTGCTCTTCCCCTCTCTGGGTAGGACTGAGCGGCTCTATCCATCATCGAGACCCTTGTCCGAGCGTCAAGGTATTTAAAAAAATTAAGTATTTTTTAAAAAAATCCAGGAAAGAGCGGCTGCGTTGGACGCCTGAAGCGGGAGGAGGCTTGAGGATGGTTTTTTGATATTTAAGACAGGTTTTACAGCTTTACTTGGAATTATTAAGTCTTGTTGAGCAGCATATTTTTTTAAAATAGCACTTGGAGTATTTTTTTCAGTAACTTTTTGCTCAGTTGTCGTGGTATTTTTCCATTTTTGGTCCTTTTCTTGTTATATGAAAGATTTCTGTGGTCGTTTCTACGTACTGGGACGCAGCCGCCTCTCTCTCAAACTCATTTTGTCGTGTCGAGTTAGTTCTCCTGTGACCTCTTCAAAACCTGTCGTTCCTTCACTCCCTCTTTTTCCTCCTCCTCACCGGGTTGTACAGACGAACCGAATGTGCAAAACGTTGACTCTTTGGACCTAACAGAAGATGATTCCCTTGGAGGGGAAAAAAAAAAAAAAAGGAAATAATCTTTCTGCCTGCGTGGATGCAGTAATAATGATTTTCCAGCGAGAAAATGATGAAAACTTGGTCGTTTCCCTTTAGGGGCTGGTAGAGGGAGGTAGGGAGGAGCGTCTTTTTGATTATTTTTTTGGTAAAAGTGGCTCAACCTGGATTAACCCAAAGCTTGTCCAGGTTCTTCTGGCTCCCGCTGAGTGGAAAACCGAGAGAGATGGTTTCGCCGACTCCGCCGAACCAGATCCGTCTTCCGAGGGAGTCGCCCGAAAGCGCCGCCGCCGCCTCCCTCCGCTTTTCCGCACCCGACAGACCAGCGGGAGCCTTGTTTGTATCAGACCTGCGAGCTCGGAACCTTTCTCTTCAAAGGAGAGGGATAAAAACGCCGAGCAGCTTATATTCGTGTGCGATAAGAGCCGTCTTTGAGGGGCTTTTGGATAAAAGCTCTTTTTATTTTGTTTTCTTCAGAGGAAAGCACGATCTAGCCGCGTCCCTTTTCCCCTTTTTTCCTCCTTTTCTGTTTTCCCGTCCTCCTTCACCCGGCGTCCTCTTTGCGTTTGCCATTGGCCCCGGCAAGTTCCCCTGGAAAGCAGAAATGATATTTATTCAGCGTTTGTAGTTAAGTCTGCTCTGTGTCTTGGTCGTGCCACATTATCTTCGAATGCATCGTTGAATCCTATATCGAATGGCTTTTTTTTGGCCGTATATTTTTTTTTTTTTTTTTTTAACAGCAGCGGGCTGTTCACTTGGCTTCATCTGCATTCCAAGCAAAAAAAAAACAAAACCCAGAAGGAGAAAGGAGCCGTTCAGCCGAGGAGAGAAGAATTAGCGGCGCTAAACGCCTCCCGCTTCGCGCGGAAAATAATATTTCGCAGGACCGTGGCTTGTCGGCGTCTCACGACTGGGAAGTCAGAACTTTTTCGAAAGCCTGCGACGCCCGCGGAATTCTCTCGGCCAGACTGGCCGCTCGTGGCTTGGCCGGGCGCACGATCTGCTGGATAAAGCGGGGTTTTTTTTTTTCCCAACCTGCATGATTCCGCGTCCTGGGGAGGGGAGAAGAGACGTCGCCGCGTTATTCCTCCGGGCGTTGAGGATGAAGAAGCGTCTCCTCGTCTTCGCGGCGCGGGCGGGGCGAGAGAACATTCGGTTTCCTCTTGGGAGGAGAATTGCACCTCGCACGTGGAATTAATAATTGTTATTTTTAGAGAAAATCACGGAGTCGTTAAGGTTGGGAGAGCCCAAGATCATCAAGTCAACCCGACACCTAAACCGCATCCTGAAATGAGTACTCCGGATCTTTCCCTTTTATTTCCTCGATATCCAGAATATTTCCGCGATATTCCACGACGTCCCTTTATTTCTGTGGTATCCAGGCGTAGAAATACCGAACGTCCTCGGATCTGGATGTCGGAAACAATACTTGGAAAGCTCAGAGAGCAGAAAACCTTTATTTCCTTCTTTTTTTTTCCCCCTTTTTCAGTGCTTCAGCTTCGGTTCAAGGATCTCAACCTTTAAGACCGAGATGAAGCCTAATTAGCAAGTCCTTAACCTTTACAAAAGAGGAGAAGTACGTTTTTCTAAAATGACAATTAGAAGGTCATATTAATTGGGGAGTTTATTAGACCTGAAAAAAACCTTGTGATAACAAAAACACCCATTTTTTGTCTTCCCTTAAGAGAGTTTTCTCACTTTTTTTTCTTTAAGTTGAGCCTAACAGAGCTGAGTTGCTTTTTTCCTGCTGCAGGCAGGGTGGCAAACGGAGAATTTCCTCTCATATGATGCTTTTGTAGCATCGACTCCTTTACCTACCGACACAGAAATATTAATTCTGTGTTACACCTGCCCTTAAAAGTAGCTGAACTTCCAAACTTTGCAGAACTTACGGACGAGGGGGGGAAAAGAAAATGAGGGAATACCCGAAGGGACGCAGGTTTGCGGATTCCGAGCTGGAACCTTCGTTTGCCAAAGCTGAGTTGTTTGAGAATTTCCAAGTCTCAAGTCTTAAAACCCCCCAAAAAAGGAAGAAAATCAATTGATGTCAGGAATTGTTGGGCTGGATACAGGTTTGGGCGTTTTGGGGCGGGAAGTGGTGGAGCCAGCTGGGTTTCTGCCCGTTATTATGTGGTCACGCGTGATTTTTCCAGATCTTTCCTCAGAGCAGCGACATAACCGGGTAACGCCATAAAAAATATCGATGCCGAACGTTTGCGACGGGATCTCGTCGCCCACCGTTGGTTTTATTAAGAGCTCTTTAAATTCCACCCCCCCCCTCCCCTGCCTGGAGCCGTCTGGAATTACAGCGACTGCAGGAATTTACATTTTAATCGAGGCAGAGGACAAACCAGGGCGCGGCGCAGCAGCGCCTTCCGAGGAAGAATAAACAAGACGGGCGACCGGTCGTTTATTAAAAAACACATCGCAAGAGGTTTTTTTCCCCCGGAAATTCCATCACCGGAGACTCGGCGAAAGGTAAAGGGTGTCTCTATGATTCGTTCCTTCTTTTTTTGCAATTTTGCGCGGCCTGAACCGTCGACTGCGGGTTTGAAGTCGGTCTTTTCCACCGTCCCTTCTACGAAAGCCCACGAGGAAGGAAAAAAACCACCCAAAAAATCATATTCTACATCTTTATATTGAAAGGATGATGAGAAAAAAACCAGTGATTTCCCTACTTTTAAATCCCAGAGTTCCAACCTTCGATGTCTCTGATCGAAGCGGCGAATCCGGTGGGAATTTGAATTTTGCCGCTGTTTCGGAATTTGCCTTCCCGCTGATTTTTCGCGGGGTTTTAGCGAATGGCTGCTCGGAATCCTAAAAAACCAAATAAAAAGCAGCCCCATAATCTGGTTTATGATGCTGTGAATAATCCCAGGATGCTGTGAGTAATCCCAGGATCTCCTTTAAAAGATTCCTTTGGCGTCGCTTTAAATCTCCAATTTTTTCTTTTCCTTTACGGCGAAAGGTTTGTCCCAAGGTCGCGACAACGAGGGGAAGATTTGTTCATACGTAGAATTAAATTGTTGCGCGCCTCCACAGATAGATGCCTTGTTTTGGCTTGATAAGGAAATGATAAATTATAAATATTTCCAGAGCCCAATGTTAATTTTTGTTGTACGTTTCGGGGAAGGCAGAAGGTAACCCGAGGAAATAACGCGGGACGGAGCGGCTAAAGACACGACGCCCGTTGGTTGGTTTTTCATCGTTTAAGTCATTCTCTTCCTCCTTTTGGAGACCAAAAAAGGAGCAATTAGACGACCCAAGGTGCTGGGAAAGCCGCTTCGTTTCCTACATACGGATCCTTCCTCTGCCGAAGAGCCAGGTATCAAGAAAGCAAAAAATTTTGGTGCCTATTCTCCACGAAAACTCCTCCTTTCGATGAAACGATGCGACCTGACAAAGCAATTCTTCGTGGGGTAATACACTCGTTTCGTTTTAAAAGCTCATCCTGGATGTTGGGCCGGAGCTTTTGGTTCTGACTTGACATTATTGGGCTCTTTGCTTTGTTTTTTTTGCTGAAATCCAGCTTTTTAGAGCTTTTCAAAGATAAAAAGACGACGCTTTCATTTTATTATCGGAAGTTTTACGCCTCGAATCCGTGTCGGTTAATCCGCTCGTCTCCTTTTTCCCTGGGATATCCAGAGGGAAACCAAGGATCTCCAAGGATTTCCAAGAGGAAAAAGGATTTTTGGTTGGAATAGATTCCTGGGAAAAAACCAAACAGGGCACGATGCCACAGAATAACAGGTTTTATACGTTATTCTCTATATTAAAACTCCTGAGTGTCTTGTTTTCTAAAGGTAGAGGAGGATGCGCAATATTAAAAAGAGAATTTCCTGCATTATTTCTTTGTGAATGAACGCCGCGCTGAGAAGATTGGCAGAAGGGATTGTTGGGAGCACACTCCGTTATCTTTGATCAAGGACGGAGAAACAAAGGGAATTTTAAGGTCTGTTAATTCGCAGCAAGTCCTCCCGGCTTTTTTGTGCCCGGTGCTGCTCGTTTGGGGGGGTTCAAATGCGCAAAATTGACAATTACGGCCATCGTAAATTTTACACTGTGTTTTTTTCCTTAGGGACAATTAATTTTTGCGCAAATCCGGGAGAAGGAAGTGGTACATGTGCATAATAATCTGGTTTTATTATTATTTTTAATGGCGTTGAATTGCAGATCTCGGCTTTGGCGCGTCCCGCTTGCGTTTTCCTTCCGCCAACGACCGTTTTTTTTGGCCCCGCTCTCTCGTAACGGTTATTCCGAACATCTTTTGACGGCCCAAGGAGATCCGTGTTGGCTCTGCTCGTGCCTCCGAGGTGCTTCACGATCCGGAAGAAAGCGTTTGGGGGGGGGGGAGTTTTGGTTCAAGCTGACAAATGAAGTTTTCTACTCTGTGAAGTTATCGAGCTTCCGTAGTTTTGCAGATCGGAGCGAAGCGGAGGTTGCTTGGAAGCTCCCATTTGAATGAAATCATTTCCATTTTAGCGATGCTTACGCTGCGAGGATAACAGCGCTCTTCTCTCGTTAAGAGCCCAAGCGAAGCCTGCAATCTGCTTAAAACTAGAGCAATTAATTCTAAAAAACGTCTAACAATTACTCCTCAACCTTCAGATCATTCCCAGGCTGCGGATATATCAGTTTTCACCCCAGTGTTATCTTTCCCAGACTGGTACGTCGGATTTTTTCAAAGCTGGAAGATTTCCCTCGTCGACAACGCTTTGTTGCCGCTCTGTTCTTTTTCGTCGCGACGAATCGGATTTGGAAAATTTTAAAGGGCGCTTCTCCGGAAGCTCCGCGGCCATCCCCCGGGGTTTAAACCGCGCCGGCGTCCGAGGAGGAAGCTTGTCCCCGCGTCGGTCTTCGTCTCGAAGGCGTTGATTTAAAGGCCCTGGCGGAAAGTCACGGAGATTTTAGGTCATCATAAAGTCCCTGCTGTGCTAAAATAGCTCAAAAGCACTGACTAACGTGGTAAAATTTTTCACTTTATGCGTGAAATTCCTGAAATTACCCAGAGCGTCGTAAAGGGGCGATGGCGTAACCGCGTTTGTCTCCCCTGTGGATGGAACGAGACGTTTGCAGACGTTGCTCCGACAGTTCCATTTGGTCTTTTCTCACTTTTTGACCCGGAGAGCAGTCCAGGAAAATCAAAAAGTCTCCCAGAGCGGCTTAAATATCGCGGCTGGACGGCAGCGAGCTGGTCCTAATTTCCCCGTCAGCGAAATTACGTTGGTTTGCGTTGGGCGTCATCAAGTTCTCCGCGAAATTTGCTGGTGTCTTCTCTCGTTGCCGAGCGGGTGAATATCTTAAACCGTCCGCGCTGTCGGCTTTGTTTGAGCTTCCCCGCGGCGTTTTTCTCTAGCGGGAAGACGACGCAGCGAGGCCAGAGGAACGTCTCGTGGAAGTACGGGCGACGGATGCGTTCTTGACCCAATCTGTCAAGTATTATCTTTGGAAATGAGCTTAGGGAGCGATTTAAGCCCGGTTGCGCGACGCTGGCTCGGGTTTCTTTCGTTAAATGTTGCAATTAATCTCGGGGAAAATCTGAATTCAGCCGCTTTCGCGTCGGGGTGGGTTCGTCGAAGCCGAACGCCGGCAACCCCTCCCCGTCTCGTCGGAGCCGGTACCTTGATGCAGAGCAACAGTGGTTTGTGGAGTTTTCTTAATAACGTTCTGTCTCTGCGAGTTTGGGGTAATTAATCTAATTATTGGGAAGAATTAAGTGTCTTGAGAAGGCAGGTGGGATTTTTTTGGTCTTGGGGGGCTGTGGAATGACTCTCCGTGGGCTTTAACGAATCGTATCTTCGACTCGGGGCGAGAAGAGCGAACGCCTCGCTTGGATGAACTCGTGGAACAAATGCAACCGCGGCGACTAATTAGGAATAAAACCTTTTGGTTCAGGTGAAATAATTCCGCTTTGCCTGCACGTAGCGGCAGGAACGGGCTCCGGGAGTTTAATTACACGAGCAGGTTTGGCCTTCCTCGAATTTCTTAAACACGGTCCCTCCTCGCCGCGCTGGAGTCGACGTTTCCATCGGCTGAAGACGTCAAAAAGGTGAAGTTGCGCAGTCCCGGCTCATTTTTAGGGCCTCCCTCGGTCTGATCTCTCCGTATCTCCCTTGAAGCGGGGGCGCACGCTGCTGGAGGAGCCGTCTCGGGGCAAGATCAGACCCTTTTTTCTTCTTGACATTCTGGTTTTTAAGATCTGAGGGTCTCTAGGGTTGGGTTTTTTTGCTGCTGGAGATCTCGCAACGCGTCGCCGGGCGAGCCGCCGCCGTCCCGTGGCGTATCGAGGCTTTTCTGCCTTGCAGGGTATCCTTTTAAATGTTCTTTCTCTTTTTTCGCCGTCTTAAACAACGAGAAAACCTGGGAAAAAGCAAAAAGTTGGGCGTTAAAGACTGAATAGCTATGGCGAAAGAGGATAAATTCATTAATAAGGTGGGTCGCGTCTAGGAAACGACTGTAAAAACGTCCCCAGTAGGGCTAAAATGTGCTAAAAAAAAACCCAACGTGACGTTATTTGCCGGAAATAAATGGGAGGCGTTTCCGTAATTCGCCCTCAATTGCGTAACACGGAACGCGTGGGAAACCGAGAACTCGCCCCTTAAAGAGCCGCTCGTTCCCCCGAAAAACCTTCATTTTATTGAGAAACGTTTCGCATTTCCACGTTTTCATCTCGGTTGGGATGTTCGAGTTGTCATTTTTTGAATTTTTTTTTTAAATCTGGGTGGAACCTGCCGTCATTCTCCCCGTTCCTTCTCTCCTTAGTTTGATTCGGAGCCAGCGGGCGATGGGTTTGAACCGTTTCGCTGCGCTTTCGTGGGATTCCCCTCAACGAATTGCGAATCTCGGGTCAGCAACTCTTCGTTTCTCTTCCGTTGCGTCCCAAACTACGGGCTTGGTCGCCCTCTTCCAGGTAGCGCTTGCGTAACAGGTCGCATTTTTTCTCCGAAGCGCCGCTGGCCGTCAAAATATTCGGATTGTGGATTTTTTTTTCCCAACCGAACGACGGCCTTATTGGTTTAGTTGCGTCGTTGGCGTTTGAATCAAGAGGAGAATTCCCTCTTGGGTTTTCCTCGCCGGTTTTCTCGCTCTCCCCTTTTTCTCAACGTTCTAAAGCTATTTTTCTCTTAACGAATCGTCGATTTCCAGCGTCCAGGGGAGAATCACCTCGTTAAAACTCCCTCTCGAATCCTTGAGTAACTCATTTAGCGTTTCGGTAAGATTTTATTTCTTTTTTTTTTTTATTTTCCTCCCCGGCGTGGAACACGGTTAATAAAAGCTCCCTCGGAGGAGCACGGGGAGCTTGAATTTATTCGGTTTTCTTGTGATTCCTAAATGGAAAAACGCCGTAAGAGTGTTTTCCTTCGCTCAATCGTCAAGTTTTTCTCCGCTCAGTCTTCAAGTCATCGGGAAGTTATCACCGCAGCGGAAAAGCACGGAAAAACCTCCTTGCGACGCGTCTCTTTGGAATCGATTCGCAAAAAGAACCGACGACGGATGAGCCGAAGCGACGCGAGAGGCGAGGTCGGCGAAGCGGAGCCGCGCGTCCCGCCCCGTAATCGCAACGGGGGCGAGATTCCAACGGGAATTTGGATTTTGTTTCATTTATTTTCACTATTTCCTCCATCTGGGCCAACACGATGAAAATCAAACCGCTGCGACTGCTCGACGTAAAATTCGCCGGGTGGAACGAAAGCGAAAGACGCTTCAAGGCTTTTCTACATTTTTTTTTTTCCCCCTTCTTCTGCTTGAAGAAGTGAAATATTCCCAATATTTTTTCGTGGGAGAAGTGCAAAGGAGGAGTTTGCATGATCCCATCGATTTTTTTGAGGTGAGGTTCCGACGTCGTGCGTCAACCGGAGCGTATCGGAACCCGTAAGTAGGAATTCTTGGCGAAAAAATGGTGATTTACTCCGGATTATGGCATTTAATGCCCGCAGCTATTTGCAAATACTTGATAAAAGAGATGGAAGGGGCCTCAATTCGATATTTGATGACGGAAAATTCAGCCTAACGAGACGAAACGAGGCTCCCGGGAAGGTTTTTGTGGCTTCTCGCCGCCGGTTCGCAACCTCCTTCGGCATCGAGTCCCGTTGGGTGTCTAACGAGAAATCCCGCGGCCGCCTTCCGAAGCTTTTTTGGCTCCGCGGCTGTTGGGGAAAGGACCCGAAAACACGCGGGGCGACGGAGACAAACGCCGAATCGGGCTGGAGATAATGGGAAAATCCTTCAGGTTGAAGCTTTAGCTTTTTATTTCGTATTTATTTTCCGGTGGAGTCAAGCGCCAGGAGCTCCCGTCAGCCGAAGGGAATCTAAACCCACGAGGTCGCGATGCTTCCGTGAGCTTTGCTGGGGAGAAATTAGTATTTTGGGGCTTTATTATGATCTTTTTTATTACGATTACGAGGTTTTGACCCAGCAAATCATTCCGAATGCGATTTAAAATTTCCAGTTGGCGTCTGCCGAACCCAAACGAGCGTCGTCGTAGGGCAGATCCTCGCGGCTGCCGATCACCGCTGAAATATTTTCCCAATTTTCTAGCGAGATTTGGACCCGAGCTCCTTATCTTCTTCTCTTCTCACCCAATTTGCTCTTTTTTTTTTCCCCAGTTGGGTGCTGGGAATGAGAATTTTCCAGGCAAACAGCAAATACCCATCAAGCTTTGCGGGTAACATCACATATTTTCCTTTCCCTTTCATCTCAGCTTTTAGTTTCCGATGCAAAAGCTTCTCAGGACTTTTTATACCAGCATTTTCTGTTGCGCCGGACTTTGTTTTAGAAGATTTCTGCTGCTAAAAAAAAAGAGGAAAAAGGAGAAAATGACTTAAAAACAGGAAGAAAGAGAACGAAAGGGGGAAGGTTCATTGGAAGAAGTAGCGAAAGAAATGGAAAGTTTTATATTTATATACTATATATTTATATATTTTAGGTATTTATATACTTTAGGTATTTATATACTTAATATTTTTATGTACTTTAGATATTTATATACTGTATATTTATATAATTTATGTATTTATATACTGTATATTTATATACTTTGTTTATATACTTTGTATATTTATATATTTTGTATATTTATATACTTTTTCTATACTTTAGATATTTCTATACTTTAGATATTTCTATCCTTTAGATATTTCTATCCTTTACTTTAGATATTTCTATCCTTTACTTTAGATATTTATATACTTTACTTTAGATATTTCTATACTTTAGATATGTGTATATATATATTTATTTTTTTTCCCATCAACTTTGCTTCTCACCTACGCTTGGGAAATTGTCATTTTTCCTGAGCCTTTCCCGGAGCAAATCTTTGAAATTCTTTATGGTGGAACAAGCTCTTTCTTTCTTCATTTTTCTTCTTTTTTCCATTTGTGCTTTTCCCCTTTGACACGGGCGCTCGCGGGAAGCGGTGGCGGGAGGAACGGCAGCGGTTGGGCGTCCTCCCAGCCCCAACTAACCTTTTCCTCCAAAATAATGAACGTTCTTCTTCAAAACGATGCTCCCGGGATGGAATTTGTTGCTCAGCAGAGAACCCGCGTGTGCGGCTTTAAATTCTCTCCCTGATTTAAAAATACCTTCGCTCCGAAACCTCGACGCAGAGGGGAAATCCCACCTAGAAGATTTTTTTGAGCCAAGCTGTGGCTCTGCCCCTATTCCTCGTGCCCCGAGGAGAAGGCGAGTGGTCGTATTTGGATTATTGAATTTTAAAACACAAAATTAAGAAGCTTTGAGCACATTTTGGGCGACTTCGTGCCGGTTCGCAGCCTTCCCGATTTTCTTTTTCCGGAGGAGGTTAACGGCGCTCGCTTCGAAACGCCGGAGGAGGAGCGGAGCTGCCCTTCCATCCGCTCATCCCAAAGAGAATTTCCACGAGTGAAGCCCACGACAAATAAAAATCGAGTCGTTAAGGTTGGAAAAGATCCCCAAGAGCCACACTGGGAAGAGGCGGCTTCTTCCAGCTGGAGAGGGGAAGGGATAGACGGATGCGGAGGTGGAAGCCTCGTGGAATATTCTTGCTCAGTTCAGTTTTCCGCACGTTTTCTAGAGGAGATGGAGCTTGGCGCCTCTGAGTACAGTTCATTTGGACAATCTTGATCTTTTTTTCAAGGAAGAAAAACCCAAGAACGCCTTCTTGGACGCGTTACGTAAAAGGAACGTTTCGTAGCGTCCCGTTTCTGGCGTCACCATCCAGGCAGAGCCTTTCGGGGAGCTGAACCAACATATTTTCCCCCCGTTCCAAGCCTCGAGGCTGCTTTATTTCATCTTGACGTTGCTTTGAAGTCGGTGCCGTGCATTTTAACGGGGGCAAAACCTCTCTCCAAGCCTTTGACTTCTCTACTGGAACTCCTTGTATCTGGCAGATGCTCCTGGACGCGTTCGAACCCGTGGGCACCACGGGAGGATTTATTCTTCGGATCCGTCGTCGTCGGGCGAAGTCCTTTGCGTGCAACGGCTTCGCTTCTGTTTTATTTCTTCAAGGTTGGTTTTGGGGGAGATCCCGTTCTCGCTCCAAACTCTCGGCCGCGCCGGTGGGAGAAGACGAGGATGCGACGCTGTGGGAAGAAACAGAGAATAATTTTCATCTTAATTTTTTTTTTTGGAAGATGATTTAAGGGCGTTTTAGAGGGTTTGTGCCTCGTTTCCGACGAGTCGTGGGTTGTAACACCATTCTTTGAGAGAGAGATATAGATAAATAGATAGAAATATATATAGAGATATAAAAAAAATAATCCAATTCTGTCACTTTTCGATCCGGAGGAACTTCCCGAGCGTTGATTTTGGACTCCCCTGAAGGGGGAGCAGCCTGGCACGGACTCACTCGGCGCGACCCGATTTTAAATTCCCGGCTTAGCAGCGAAAAGCACGAGGTTTCCATCGTTTTATTATGATTATTTTTAAAAAGGAGTTTGACTCTACGGCCGTGATGGCGAATCGCGGAGGCTGACGGGGTCGGGCGCTCGCTGACAGCTTTTATCGGCCTCGGGTCGGGAGAAAACACGTCCCTCGTTCGAAGAGGACGCTGGGCGGACGGTTCCCCTCGTGAAAAATCCTTCTCGGCGCCGGCTCGGCTGTCGCCTCGCAAAAAAAGCCGTTTGGGAAGGCGCCCCTCGAAGCTTTCAACGAGAAAAAAAAACCTGAATTTGTTGGAAGGCGCGATATTCCCCGTCGAGGATTTCGCAGGACTTGGGTGCTGCCGGTAGGAATTATTTCAACCCCAAATCTCGTGGGCGGCGTCTTTTTTGGAGGTCTTTTCTAAATTTCTTCACTTTCGGGGCGTTCTCGCTGCGTTCTGGTACCGCACCTTGGGGCTTTGGGTGTTTTGACGCGACCGGATTGACACAAAATAAAAAATAGGAGCGTTTACACAAGCGTTCGCATCCTTTCGGGGGAATAAGCGTAACCTGCCGCGCTGTTTTTTCAAATTAGCTTGGTGTGAAGATGGAATTTTAAGGCTTTTACAGCCCTGTTCTGGCCAAACCACCCTGAATTCCCACCGAAAAAAAAAAAAATCTGTGAAACTTTTTAAGTGTTTTGGGGGAAAAATCTGCGGTTTGTTCGAGGCTTTTTCTATAATTAGAACGCGACGTGTGGTTTTATTTTCTTTACGCCCGTGAGCTTGCCTTGAAAAATCAAACCGGAGAGAGCAAACGCGGCGGTGCTTGACATTTATCGATACATCAAATATTTATAGAGTGTGTATTTATAGCACTCAACACTTTTTTTCATATATATAGAGAGAGAAAAAGGAGAGGAGAGGAGCAACAGCTGTGGTGGAGGGAGCTGAAGCGACGGCAGGGTCCCCGAGCGCGCGGAATAATTGGCAGGAATCCGTGAACGACGAGTCTAAAAATTAACCACCGTGGTTTTCCACGAGGCGGAATAAATGACGGCAGGACCCTAGGGTCAAAAATTAAAAATAAATTAAAAAAATCTTTCGGACTCGGCCGCTAAATCGTCGAATAACTTTGTTTTCTCAAAAGCCAGAAGCCCGTCGGACGCTCGGGGTTAGTTTGGTTGAAGCGGTGGTGAAGTGTAGAGCTCTGCTTTTGTTTATTGCCAAAGCTGGAGGGGCAAAAATAAAAATTAAAATTAAAAAAATACCTTTTTTTTATAGTGAAATACCTTCTTTGTAGCGAAAACGGAACGCCTGGACCGCGTCGTTGAGGAGAGCCTGGAATCCTCCCGAACCTGAGCCAGATCTCTTTGTCTCCGCGCGATTTATTTTCTCGCCTTCCCTTTCTTTTTAGTTGATTTCCTTCGAAATTGAGGGTTTAATTCTTTTGGCAAACTAAGAAAAAAACCAACCTCGGCGTGCTTTCCGGGACGAACGCTTTCCTTAGGATTTACTTTTTAAGAGGTTGAAAAAGCTGATTTGAATCCCAGATACGTTTTCTGGTTATGTTTAATATCCTTGGGGCTTCTCGAAATGATTGACGTGCTAAGCCTCCAGTTTCGATGCCATTTTTGTTCGTTTTTTTCCGCTTTTTCCCCGGCCTTGTTGCAGTCCCGCCGTGGTTTTTAATCCGCCCCTCGAACCTCTACGCCTACGAGAGCACGGACGTCGAGTTCGAATGTGCCGTCTCCGGGAAGCCCCTTCCGACGGTCGAGTGGATCAAGAACGGAGAAGTCGTCATTCCCAGCGACTACTTTCAGATCGTGGTAACTATTTGGCTTTTCCTTATTAGAAAATACTCTTTTTTTCTTCATTTTTTTGACTCTGGGCGGCCAAAGACCGCGAGGGGTCGAGAGATTCCTGCTGGAAGCGCTCGTAACCCGACGGTTACGTGAGCTGGAGCTGAGATTACACCTTACTCACGTTTTTCTAATCCTCCTTCGCTTTTGGGAGTCGTTCTTGTAATTAATTCTCTCCTTTCTCTCCCCAGGGCGGCAGCAACTTACGGATTCTGGGCTTGGTAAAGTCAGATGAAGGTTTTTATCAGTGCGTAGCCGAAAACGAAGCTGGAAACGCCCAGGCCGGTGCGCAGCTCATCATCCCAGAGCCCGGTAAGCTGCGAAGGACGCGGAATTTGCGATGTAATTAATGCTATTAACGTGAAAAATCCCAACTGAGCAGCTGCTCTTCTTTCCTCCGTACTTATCCAGCTGGTTGGCTGCAGTTAAAAGCAAGTCCAGGCTAATTGGAAACATTTTGGTCATCGGGGCATTAAAAATGTTGGCCTTGTCCTAGAAATGACTCTGGAGGTCAACTAAACGCGCGTGAAAAACCAACGTCTTATTAGTCTGGTCGTGCTGATGGCAAAATAGATGGAATAAATGGAATAACGGTGATGGAACGAAGTCCCGTGAGGAGTAAATGATTGTATCAAAAATCCTCTTTGCGAGGATTCGGGGTAGGGAAAGAGAAGAGGAAGAAAGTTTGTCGGCGGGATGTTCAAAACAGGTGAGATGGGAAGAAGGGTTTTCTTCTGTTGCCCTGAAATTAATGGCTGTTTGGTTTGACGGCGCGTGGGTTTTTAAGGAACGGGGGAAGACGTCTTCATCGGAAGCGAGACGATACGTAAAAAGGGAAGAGAAAAGCCTCTCCGAGTTGTCGGCTCGGAGATGATTAACGACCTGCGCTGGGGCTGCGGCTTCTCGGGGGTCGGAAGAGGAGGAGACGGCGCCGAAGCGTCGCTCGCTCGCCCGTACGAACTGGGAGGAGGAGAATCTCGTTTGCTCGCTCGAGACGGGATCTGTTAACGAGCCGGAGAGCTCGTACCGTAGAATTTGGTGCCCTTCACGCGCAGTCCCTTTAGTTTGGGGGGGATTTTCTGTTTTGTTTTTTCTTTAAATCTCACTTTCAGTCCGTGCTCTTGAGTTGTATGAAGCCACGACGGGCTGTGAGCTCTCACGCTCCACTTGGAGCATCCCAGGTGGGGCTGTCGGATGCCCAAAAACTATTTTGGGCTGTAAAATCCAACGAGCTCCCTAAAAAAATACGAGAAGATGACTGGAGAGGTGGATTGTACTTAATTTCACTAAAATAAGTGATGGTGAGTGGTCTGCGATACACGTTACGCCAAAGGGCGACGGAATATCTGGGAATTTCTGGATGAACTTTGACCACCTGGGCTTAAAAATCTCTTTAATTCACCCTGCCTCTCCTTATTCTGCTGTTAAAGGCAGCCTAAATAGTTGAATATGGATTTATGTAACGAGCTCGCCGATTGATTTTCCGCAGCGGCTTCGAGTTCAGGAGCAGCCGGTCCCTCGTTAAGATCAACGCGACGCTCCTGCCTCCTGACAGCGCCGAGCGCGGGCTCGGGGGGCGAAGCTGCTGGTGTATTTTTTCCTTCCTTTTCCTCATGGATGCCAATTCAGTAGGACTTGGGTCGGCTTGCGCGTCCGTTCGCATCTGCGGGGAGCGGAGAGCGACGAGGGGCAAGAAGGAGAATCGCTCCCAAGAAAAGTCTTAAGGCAGGGAGCAAGGTGGTTTCTTCTGGGAAAGCAAACGTCGTGTCTGAGTGACAGGGGAGGAAAAACCAGCACAAAACAGGCTTCTCGCGTTCTCCCCCTTCCCCTCCTCCCGTGAGGAATAACTCCGAGCCCCTTGGTGAAACATGAATTCTTCAGCTCGAGCGGAAGGCGATTTCTTGGAAGTTTGGGAGCGGAATCGTCGAGCCGGGCGCGTCTTTCCTCCGCCCCTTCCCCTGCCCGGCTCGGCGACCTTGGCTCGCGGTAATTGGAATTGGTGTCTGGGTTGGAGCGACGGTGTCAGCCCATCATTTCAGGCTTCAGGATAGCCGGATTTGGAATTATAATGTGCTTTTTTTGCTCCTATTTATATTCAGCAGCGGTCTCGCCTTGCTCTTCCTTTCCCTGGGCTGGCGAGAGGGCGGCTCGGAAGCGCCGGGAGCCGTTATTTGTTCCGAAAACCCCTTCCTTCTCTAAAGAACAGAGGACCAAGGTGAGCAGCCGGCAGATATTCCCCTTTGCTGGCCTGCAGCACGTCCTCTGAATCAACTGGACCCCCAATTTCTCCTACTGAAGATGATTCTTTCACGGTCCCGTCGTCCTCGGGTGCTTCTGCTTTCAGCCCGCAAACAGCGATTTGCGGAGATCGTCGAGCTGGTACCGCCGGAGCGGAGCCAAGGTTCGATTTCTGCGCCTACTGTGGTTTTTCCTCGCGGTGGTAAAAGGGAATTTTGGCGAGGTTTCGTTAGGTAGAAACAATCGAGCTGACGGCGCTTACCAAACGCTTCGTTTCCACGTGCAGGGTGTTAATTTAATCTTTTTCTTCTTTCGAGCTCGTCACGTTTATTCCCTCTGAAGGATTTCGCTTTTCCCCCCCCGCGCCCGCTTCGTGCAAATTCCCGAAGGTAATTCTGTTTCCCTCGCAATCGCGCCGGGCGACGCTTCCTGCCTAGTGGGATTTGAACCTTTAATCCCGCCGGAGGTTGTCCTAATCCTGCGGCGCGTTCGGAGGCGAGAGGCGTTCCCAGGTCGTTTCTTTCATATTCTTGGAGCTCCCGACGCCGGAAAGAACTGGGAGTTAAAGCTGAGACGAGATGCGAGGAATTCTCTCCGTTGAATTTCCCCAAGCCCTGCTCAAGAGTGAAGAGATGGTAACAATTTCGTTGTTGGTTGATGGCTTCGTTGAGGATTGGCGGCGTTTTCCTCGCCGAAAGTTAACGTGCGTCCTGGGGGGCGGTTGAAAACGTCTTTCGAGGCGAGGAAAGCGAAATCTCCCTCCTCGAGTGGCGCGGAAGAAGGGAGAGGGTTTTTTGAAGCGTCTATCGCGGCTCTTAAACCTGGAAAGAAGCAGGAATCGGGTGAGGAACGGGAGAATCGGGTGAGGTTGGGTGCTTTCTGGGAATTATTCTAAGAAACGAGAGCCTGGCTTTGGTAAAAAGGGGAAAAATCAACTTGCTGATATCCCAAAATGAAGATATCTTTCTGGCCGGCTCGATAACACCGACTCGAAACCAATTTTAGCCGAACTCCGCATCGCCTCGCGCCTCTTGAGCCCTCCTGGCTTAATAACTTCTCGCCCGCGCCGTCCAGGGTGATTAAACCATATTTAGCCGCCGGGGATTTAGATCCTGACCTTCTCTAATTATCGACACCCATTTAATTTCTCCTTTCATCCGTGGCCAAGCCCGGGCCAGCTGCTGAGGCGCACGGACATCCATCATTGCCGCCAGCCCGAGCTGATCGGCATTCACGCTCGAGCCGTCTTCTTTTATTTTCTCCTCGGATGCCGGGAGCGGCTCCGAAACGAAAGAGCTTCATCTATTAGGCGTGACAGATTTGTATTCAGCGCTGAACGCCTGACCTTGCTCAAACTCCCTCATCCATTCCCGTCGGCCCCCTCCCAGATGAAAGATTTCGCTTGCCCGTGTCGGTCGCCGTGGAAACGCCGGCGAAGCCGCCGGAGAATCGCTAAAGAGGAGGAGGACGCCGGCGGAAAAAGAAAGGGGGGGGGGAAGAAAAAAACGCCGCGACGCTTCGGGAGGAGGGTTCCCGAGGCGATAACGGTTTCGCTTTACGCTTCCGCGCGGCTCGAGCGCTTAAAAATCGGTGGGTTTGGCGTCGCCGCGACGCGTTGCTGCGCTGCCCTTCGGAGTTCCGGCTCCACAGCAGGGAAGGAAGAATTTTCACAACAGGAGTAGCCAGATGTTGGAATAAGTTGCCCAGGGAGGAGTTAAATCTCCATCCCTAAAGGTGTTTAAATGTCGTTTTGATGCGGTGTTGGGGGAGATGCTCCCGGTTGGACTCGATGATCCCGTTTTTTTTCCCCAACCGCGTCGATGCTGTGATCCCGACGCTCCAAACCTCTCGCCCTCTCTGGGTTTTAAGGCTTTCTCGGGGAATAAATTGCGGCGTCAGACCAGGATTTCATCTGGAAACTTGTTCAGGTTGCTGGGAAAAAAGCTCTTTTGGGAAGAACATCACACGTTTGCTTAAAACTTGGCCGTGTAGGACGACGACGTCGCCCTCAGCTTATCCCACGAGCGGAGGTTGTGGAGAAAACACCAAGGTGACCCTTCCAAAGCCGTTTCTAACCCACTCCCCTTAACCTGCTCTACACCTTGAGTAGCCAAACTACTCTCTTGCACCTTTAGTAAGTTCTGTGTTGCCGTTGCCAGCCCGGCAGCGGCGTTTTTTTGGCTTGGTCTCGCCGGTTCAGCGCGAACTCTCAAGGTTGGAAAACAGAGAGATGTTCTCTCGCTCTAGAGAGCTTCTTTTCTTATCACTCTCTGCTTATTTTCTCTCCTATCGCTTTAATTTTTTTCGCCTGTCGCGCCAGATTTGGGAGAATTACTCAAGTTTGAACGGACTCTTCGATCTGCTCTCGAGTTTTGTCCGCCCGCCCTTTCTTACCTTACCCCCACGACCCGAGCTTTCTTAATGGGCTTTTTACAGCTCGGCACTAATTCTCTCAGCTTGGGGATCCTCTTAATTATGATTTTAACTCGTTTGGTTGCTGATTTTTACTCAGGATGGGGTCCTGAGCTCTTGAGAGATGTGGGTAGAATTGGCCAAAGCTCAACGCCTCCCGCCGAGGGTTGAAAATCCAAGCAGGTGGGATGAATGTGAATTTTTCCTTCTTGAAAAATTGAAGTTAAAAACCAGCAAACGGCCAAATTTGCGATTTTGTGGAGGGATTTCAATCTAAACTTCACTTTTTAGGTTTAAGGATTAAGTTCTTCTACCATTTTTGTGTCCGGCGGTGAAGGAAAAATGAAATTTTACCTTTAGTTTCCGGTTAGGACCAGGCAGAGTCTGCGCCTGAGTTTGGCCGCAGCCGTAATTTCACTTCTCCAACTTGTTGACGACGAGTCGCCCTTCGGCGTTTTACTTCTCTCGTGCCCGTCGTCACCCGAATCCTGAGTTTTCCACCTCCTGGATTGTTTTGCTTCTCTTTGTTTCCCACTCGGACACAACTTTGGCGCCGTTTTCCAAGAAAACGCCGCCCCGGGTAGGAAATCGGAAGCGACTGAATCGACGGAATTCCTACGTCGGGAAAAAGACGGCGCTAAGAGCCAAGTAGCCGTTTCGCTTGGGCAAGATGGAAAAAGACCTCGTAGTCTCTCTTGATATTTTTCTTTCTCGAAGACTTGAGCGTTTCACGTTGCGGACTTTATTTACGCGTTGACTTCACGCTGGGTAAGAGAGATGTTTTGGGTTGTATGACAAGAGAAGTGCCTAAGAAATAGAAACTACGGGAGGAAAATAGCGAGCCGTACCTCATTTAGCCGCCTTGAGCGTTTTGTTGCTTTGCTTTACTCAGGCTTCTTAATTTGGGGTAATAATTAGGGGTGTAAAATCATCTTATCGACACGGAGGTCCCTGTTTTGCCCCACAAAATTGGAACTCCTGGGCTGGGTTTGACGAGGAGGCTCCAACCCTCGAGTTCCGCCCGTCGCCGAAGTTTTACGCTGGAGGTCGACGCTTCTTCGCCGGAAAAGAGGAGTTTAATGTCGACCCCGTCGGGCTCAAATCAGAGCCTGTCAAGCTCCGACGAAGATGGTTTAACCAGATCTTGCGGAGTCGCCGGCGAGATTGAAGGATTTGAGCCGCCGCTCGCCGAGATAATTTCAGGTTATGTGTCTCTCTATATTGCACCGTGCACGTCGGGCTCTTCGCTGCCGGCAACAATCAAAGCGAAATTGCTTTTGTCGGGGAGAGCTCGACGGAGTTTCCCGAAAGCCCGAGCGAAACACCTTGAGTGGACCGGAGCGTCCGACCCCTCTTTTTTTTTTCTCCGCTGTCGTCGCCGCCGGCTCGCACGGAGCGTCCCCCGAGGGTGCGGCTCCACCTCCGGATTTCGGATGCTTCTCCCACGTATTTCGAGTTGGACACGGCTCGTTGAGGAGCTTGCCGGGCTCTTCGTTTTGCGCCGCCTCGTTAGGAGACAACGATGCGCTTAGACTACCCAAGCCAACATCTAGACTAGACCAGACGCCCGAATCTCCTCGCTCTTGGGCGCGAAGCGAAAGAATCGCGTTGTCGGAACAGAAGCGTGCCCAGAATTAATCGTTCGGCCTCGTGTTTGCACGTTATTTAGCTCAGCGGCCCGTGACCGGTTGTTAAACGCAGTCTCGGCGCAGACAAAGACCAGAAAGAACCCAGAGTGTGGTTTAATATTAATTTTTTTCTCTCGACACGTCGTCACTCTGGAAATTCTGGGAATCTTTAATTCCTTCGGGGCTTTGGCTTGATGACGCGATGGGACAGGTGATAATATTAATGATCTCACAGTAAATTAACGCCACGAATCCCATTTGCAGCACAGGGAGCGACCCAAAAAGATGCGCGGCGACGGGACAACGTAGCAAGGTGTGTGTCCTGAAGCACCCTGGGTAGTTTCTGCTCTTCCAAATAGGCTTCGAGCGGGCGGTTATTGCTTGTTTGTGGGGTTAAAGAAATATTCCTGCTGCTCGGGCCACGCGAGATGAACCCCGCGACGTAGGAACGCGTCGTGCTGGCCGAGAATTTCCAGGCGTCGGGAGGATACTCAAGTTCTGTGCGTTCGTTTCGAGAGCGATGGTGTTTTTAAGGTGTGATTTTACGTTATTTTTTTTTGTTTCTTTCTTTCTCTTTCCCCCCTCTCTTCACCTCCTGTTCTTCGCGCTTCCCCCGTGCCACCCCGGCCCCGCCGCACCTCAGCCGTGGCTTCCGCGGCGCCTCCCGGCACCCCCGTGCCGCCGGCCTCTCTGACTGCCTCCTCTCCTTCCCCTCCAGCCGTCCCAAGTGCCGGCGTCCTCCCCTCTGCCCCCCGAGACGTGGTCCCTGTCTTGGTCTCCAGCCGGTTCGTCCGTCTCAGCTGGCGCCCGCCCGCAGAAACCCGAGGCAGCGTCCAGACGTACACGGTCTTCTTCGCCCGGGACGGAGTCAACAGGTAGGCGGCGGCGTCGCGGCTCTCTCCTTCCGCGCGTGGGATTGTCCTGAGCGGGCTTGAGGTCTTCGGAAGGATCTCGCAACCGTGGCCGCTCCTCCCTGGGGTAAGTGTGAAGCTGGAAATGCTTTAAATAATGTATTTTTGTAGACAGCGTAGCAGCGTTTGTGTAAGAGTGTTGGCAGCGACGTCTACGGATCTCCCCTCCTCCAGCTCCTACTTGAGCGTCTAAACGTGAAGTATCAGCTCCGTGTTTTACTTTTCGTCTTCCTCTTTCTTTTGCCTTTCACTTTCTCTTCCCCGCGGACAGAGGTGAATTAATTGAGCCCTAATTAACTGGCTTTTAGAGTAGCGCAGGCAGCGTCAACCTCGAACGCAACCGGGGTAGACTTGAAGGTCCTCAATGAAGTTGGACTCGATGGTTGGACTCGATGCTCTTCAAGGTCATTTCCAACCAGAACGATTCTATAAATGAGGTTTTTTTCGACGCTTATAGTTGGGACCTGCTGCAAGAGGTTAGAGACGTGTCGCCAGCTGGTCAGGGTAGACCCGCGACACCCAAAGCGCTCGGGCTGAGGGTGTGAAAATGATTTTTTCCTCTCGCAAAGAAAGCTCTCAAATCCGAGTTGGCGTTTCGGAAAGCCGGCGGCTGGAGGCGAGCGTCTTCTGCCACAGGGCGTCGCTCCCTTGGGGGATAAACGGCGGCGGAGGGGAGAGTTTGTGGCAGAAACAGAGGGTAGGGAGCCACGTTTTGTTGGGTTTGCGTCACAGCTCGGACAATTTTCCACGAATTTCCTCCGTGAGGAGAGAGGTGAGACGGGAGAGGAGCGAGACGGCCTCGACCGGCGAGGCGGCGGGGGGAAAATCCCGGTATTTCGATCTCGAGGTGAAAAAAAAGACGGCAAAAGGATTCCCTCGCGTTTCGAAATAATTTCTCTTCGGGGATTGGCGCTGCTCCAAGCCCCGAGTACCAGCAAAATGCTTTAGTCCCCGCGTAGCCGCGTCTGCGGAAGGCTCAGCTCTGCGTTAAAACGACGACTCGAAAGGTAAAATAAAAAATAATCCCGTTTTAGAGACTCGCGATGCCACCGACGCTCTAAAACTTTAAACGGACTCTTAGCAACCGTTTCCCCCAGTAAATGGATTTAAATTCTCTGATTTTGATCTGGAAAAAAATAATACTAAACTCTCGGTTGAGCGTCTTGCGGAGTGAAGTGAGTCGAGGGGCCCTTAAATTGAATTAAAAACCTTAAAATTGATTAAAAGGGACCCAAAGTGTTCTAAGATATCCCAGGGGATCTGTTTGCAGCCGGTTCGAGGTTGGTTTATTACGATCGAGGACTCGACGTGGGGTTTGCAGGAAGAAAAAATCGTCATTTCTGGCCGGACCGGGTCGGAAAAAAAGCAAAACCCCCAAATGGAAAGGTGATAAAATCCAGAAACCTGCGAGCCGGGAGAATAAGAAGCTCCTGGGTCATTTATTTCTGGAAATGTCTAGAGCTGGGCCGCCCGCAAGATCTTACAGGTCTTGCTTTAGATCCAACGGGTGGAAAACTCGACCTGGGGGATGAAAAGCGCGTGGGACGAAGCCTTGGAACGGCCAAGGCGGCGCCGATCCTTGGGAAACGTTCAAAAAACGCCTCGATGGGGCACTTTGAGGATAGAATTTAGCGGTCGGGGTAGAGTTGGGTCGGAGCGGGAGCTCGATTCTGCGAGCCAAAGGCAACTTTCCGGTCGGACACGCATCTCGTTTTCGGAGCTGCGTCCAACAACCGTTTCTTTCCATCGATTTTCCCTTTTTTTTTTTTTGTGGTTAAACAAGCCTCCGACTCGCCTTCGCGAAGCCGACGAGCCTCGCGAATAACGCTTCGCCAGCCGAACGCCTTCTAAAATGTGCTTTTTTGGTGTTTTTCCTTTTTTTCTGAAGGGAACGAGCGGTCAACACGTCGCAAGCCGGCACGCTTCAGCTCACCGTGGGCAACCTGAAACCGGAGGAGACTTACGCCTTCCGCGTGGTGGCTTACAACGAGTGGGGACCGGGAGAGAGCTCGCAGCCCGTCAAGGTGGCCACGCAGCCGGAACGTGAGTGTTTTGTGACCCGGTAGCGCGAATATCAAAAAAGAAAAGCACAAACAGGAGCGAAACGGTTGGTTTTATCCAAGGAAACGCGATGAACTTCCCACCTGAGCGACTGTTACCGGTGAAAAGCAAATATTTTCTGGTCGTTGTGTCTTGTTGATAAAATTTGGAGCGGGTGGAACCTTCTTTTTACGTCTCGAAGGCGTCGGGAGAGAATTTTCTTCTGGTTGAGGCGGTTTTTCTCGCTTGGGAGGCCCAAGAAGGGCTGTTCCAAGGAGGGGACGGCAACTTTATTAAAGCTCTTTAAGGCCAAATTAATTACTGGGGAGAAAAATGGGTTTGATGCTTGAGCGGGGGGGAAATCTCATCCTTAACACAAGCACAGAAACTCTTTTGCAGCGTCACGCGTTGCCGAAATTGAGCCGGAAGGCGAGATTTGGTCGAAACCCTTTCGTCGTACGAGGCAACAGCTCTGCTGGAAACGCCCAAAACGTGTTTTCTCCGAGGAAAAAGGGACCTTTTGCCGGAGATTATTCTGCGGGGTTTGTTGCCTGCGGCTCCGTTGATCCCGAATCGGGAATTTTTGCTTTGAGAGCGGGGAAACGTCACCCGAGCCGCGTCGTTTGCGGCTTTTCTTGCGCTTACGCAGCCGCCGCGTGCAAGCAGGGTCGAATCCCAGCTCTTTTCGGGAGCGAAATAATTCTTGGAAACCAGCTTGGGGATCGGAGACTCTTCAAAAGAAGGTGTTAAATAACTTCAACTCCGCATCATTTATCTGTCGGTAATTTATCGCTGCTCAGACCCGCGTGTCCGTACGCGTTTGTGTTTTTTATATTTAATATATTTATTTAGGTAGAGAAATAAAATAACGTTTCCATCAGGAAAAAGCCTCCCCCAGTGAAAAACGGGCGCCGCAACCCCCTACAGCCGCTGTCGGAAGCGTCGAGTAGACCTTGGGAATATCTTTTCTGTTTAATAACTCCAGGCTTTCCCTTCAAGCGTCGAGTTAAGAACGCGGAGGAAAAGAAAAACATTGCTTTCCCTTTTTTCTTTCTTCCCCTTGCCCAAATTATCGTTTGGAACCAAGTCTCTCCGGCCCCGGGAGGCGGTCGGCCTCACCGCCGCCGTCTCTTACGCGCCGTAACCGTCGCGCAATAAACGACCCGGGAATGGAATCTCCGCGTTATTTGAAAAAATCGGGAGCGTTACGCGACGGGGGCGTCGCTGAAGAAGCCGATGGAGAAGGGACGTCTGAACTCCGCGTCTGTCGTGGGTTTTGCCTCCTCAAGGTGCCGTCGGAGCAGCTCGGCAGC
This sequence comes from Trogon surrucura, assembly GCA_020746105.1. Taxonomy (NCBI): domain Eukaryota; kingdom Metazoa; phylum Chordata; class Aves; order Trogoniformes; family Trogonidae; genus Trogon; species Trogon surrucura. The sequence continues at coordinate 86,690,931 of CM036658.1, forward strand.
GGAGGATGACGCCGCGCGTCCCCTCCTCTCGCCGGGAGGCTTGAAATCGTCCCTCCCGGCTCCGCTTTCGCTTCTTTTAGGAATTAAAACCGGATTCTTCGTAAATCCGCGTCTCCTCCGTGGGTTTATGAGTCGAGGAGAGGGAGGAATGAGGAGGAGCAGCAGCTCGACGGCGTCGCGACGTCGCCTCTCCTCCACGTGCGTCGACGTCTCCACTTCTACGTCTTTTATAAGGAATAATGAATTATCCTTCCCAAGCAGGGAGGAGTTCTTACACCTACTTAAGAGCAACCCAGCTGCGTGTCCATGTCTCCCCCGAGGAGCAAATCTTGGACCCCCCCGGAGGTTTTTACCCTGAAAAAAGGAAACTGGGAGGCAAATCTAGAGATTTAGGGGGGGGATCAGCAAGATCCGTGCCCTCCTAGACGTCAGGAATTTCAATTCTCTCACCTTAACCTCAGTCCTTTGGTCGTTTCTTGTTTTTCTCGCTGGGTTTTCTTGCTTGGGACCCCCAGCAGCGAAACCCGCCATCGTTAAAGCAGTCGCACCAGAAACTGTCGAAGCTTTTAGGGTTGGTTGGTGTTCTGCTACAAGTTTTTGAGCGGAGACGACGTTCCTCGAAGCCGTCACACGGGAACCGCGAGAAAGACGCGAGCGACATTCCGCCCGCGCGCTCTTTCGACCGACATCCCTTCTGCAAACATAGAAACCGCGCGGAAAATTGAACTCGGCGCCGCGGAATCTGGCACGAAACAGCACGGAGATCCGCGGGGAATCCCTTCTCGGGGAATCCCTTCTCGACGGAAGCGTGAAGCGAGAGGCGCGGCCCGCGGAGTCATTAATCTCCTCCTCGTTTGCGCACGCTCCTCCGGAACGACGCGGCGAAATACACCCTGGGGTAACTTTACTCCGCTCTCGCACGGCTCTTTAATTTTACGAGGGAGCTTTGCGGTTGCTCGGAATTTCGACGGGACGCGTCTTCCTTCCCCAAAGTTGGGCCGGCCTGAAAGGAAAAAGGCGGCGCCGTTTGCGATTCCTGCTTTTTGCTTCCCATCCATGATTTTTTTTTTGGTTTAAGGGCTTGTTTGGGGACTTTCTGGAGGGAAAAACTCCCCTTTGCTCTTCAGGAGTAGGATGAGGTCGCGCTCTAGCCTGCAACAATATTTTTCATTCAGCCAACAGGCAGAACTGGTGAAACTCTTGCGCCAAAACCGACGCAAGAAATTTAAAACTGATTTTAAAAAAGAGCTGCTTTGCTTTACATGTGTCAGTAGTGGCTGTTTTGGCTTTGCTTTTGCTTTTTCTTGCCAAGCGAAAACCGTCCCTTCTATTTTTTTTTAATTATTTTCCTTTTCCCCCAAATGTTTTGATGGCTGGAAAGACGGCGTTTAGCGGAAATAATCTGCTTCGGCGCGGATATTCCAGACACTTTAAAGGAAGAAGAAGGGTTTCCCATTTCTGAGCTTTGACTGTACCTGCTTTCGATACGAAGAACTCGGTGCTCATCACCTCGTCGCCGCTTTTTCAGAAATGCTTTGCTTTGACTGACTCACCGAGACGAGCAGAAAATTAAAAGCCGCTTTTATCTAGGGGAAAAAAAAAAAGATGTGGAGCAGGTGAGGCCGTTCTAATCAACGATGCAAATCGAGGCGTCGCGCCGCTTGCATGAAATCTCCATATTTATGAAGCGAAGTGTTTTAGCCGGACTTTCTTTCCTAGCCCAGAAATCTTGCCCGTATAAAGAGGGGAGATAAAGAACGGGGAGGAAATCTATCACTCCGCCGTTTCGCAGGCAGGAAATTGAAGCGTAAAAGCGTTAAATTATTTATCCAAGCTCCCTCTGGAAGTCGGAGCCGGGAGTGCTGTCGTTGCGGATGCTTTTCCTCCGGGGAAAAAAAAAGGTTGAATTTCTTGTGAAGCCGAGAAAAGTTGCTTTTTAGTTGCATCTCACCTAAGCGCTCCGCTGGTCGGGGAGGTTTTCCTCTCGTTTTCCGGAACACGGGGCGCGTTGGGGAGCCCGGAAGCAAACAGATCTTGGAACAAAAGGTGGTTTTCCAAATGGATTTATCTCGCCGATGGCAGACTCTTTCTTCGCCGGTGGAATTATTTTACTGCGGGTGTTTGCGCTCCGTGTTTGCTTTCGAGCAGCTTAGCGAATTCTTAACAAATATTGATTCCGAGAGGGATTTTTCTCTGTCGCGGTAGACTCCTCCCTCCTCCTCCTCCCGCGGTCTCGGGGCTTTCCTGCCGCAGATACAGCCCGGTGGAAAAATCGTAGTAGGAAACGGTTGAAATCGTCATCCTCTTTGTGAGTCGAGTAGCGAGGGCCGACAGGTCAGTCCCAGAAGCGTTTGGAAGTTGGGCGACGTGAGCGCTGGAAGGAAAACGCTGGGTGGTGGAGTTTTAGGGGTTTCTTTATTCGCGAAGGGCCCGTATGGGCGTCGAGCTGCTTCTCCTGCCGCTGTTGTACCCGTGTCTGGCCAAAGATTGATTCGGTAGGAGTAGAACAGACTCTTTGAGATGGAAGAGAATGCGTTGGGTTGGAAGAGACCTTTAAAGGTCATCTAGTCCAACATTTTCAACTCGATGAGGTTGCTCAGAGCCTCATCAAGCTTGACCTTGAATATCTCCAGGGATGGAGCCTCCACCACCCCTCTGGGCGACCTGTTCCAATATTTCCCCACCCTCCCGGTAAAGAATTTCTTGAGCTGTTGAAAGGGAGAGCGAATCGTAATGACGAGAACCTTTGCATCGTTGCACGTCGCTCCGGAGAGGAACGAATCGCCCGGACGAGAGGTTTTTGGAGAAATCGTTGCAATGGAGATACAGGCAGCGAAAATCAAGACCGGAAGGAGAGAGAAAAGAATTAGGACCGTGATCCTTTGGGTCTTCTTCAGCTTCAAGGTGGCGTTGAGGGCTCTGCTTCCGTGTCCGAAGGCTTCTGTGCTCGTGGGGTAACGAGCTCGGGGAGTTTGGGTGCTCCTCTCTCTGGTAGGTTGGCCCAGAGCGCGGAAAGCAGAGTTGCACAACCTGATGGAAAACGTCGGGTTTGAGAGAGAGAGGATTTAGCGTGTTCAGACAGTTGCCAAGCGCTATTTCTGACGTCGTCGCCTCCGTTCCTATTTTAGGCGCTCGCTTCTTATTGACTGTTCTTCTCCGAAGTTCACCTGAACAATAGCAAAGAGCAAATCTCGGCGGGAGGGCGGGAAAGCCTCGTGAGAGCAGCCGTTGCGTTCCGGCGGGTTTTGAGCGGCGCTTGGCTACGCGGACGCGACTGGAAACGAGCAGGGTCAGCAGCAGGGTCTCTCAGTAAGGGATTTCTTTCGCCGGCGGAGATGCCTGCTCTGTTCTGCTCCGTCCTGCTCCGTCCCGCTCCGTTCCGCTCCATCCCACTCTGTTCTACTCCATCCTGCTCCGTTCTACTCCATCCCGCTCCATTCTACTCCATCCTGCTCTTTTCTGCTCCATCCCGCTCTGTTCTGCTCCATCCCGCTCTGTTCTGCTCCATCCCGCTCTGTTCTGCTCCATCCCGCTCTGTTCTACTCCGTCCTGCTCTGTTCTACTCCGTCCCGCTCTCTTCTACTCCGTCCCGCTCTCTTCTGCTCCATCCTGCTCTTTTCTGCTCCATCCCGCTCTGTTCTGCTTCATCCTGCTCTTTTCTGCTCCATCCTGCTCTTTTCTGCTCCATCCTGCTCTTTTCTCCTCCGTCCCGCTCCGTTCTGCTCCATCCCATTCTGTTCTACTCCATCCTGCTCCGTTCTACTCCATCCCGCTCCATTCTACTCCATCCTGCTCTTTTCTGCTCCATCCCGCTCTGTTCTACTCCATCCTGCTCTTTTCTGCTCCATCCCGCTCTGTTCTGCTCCATCCTGCTCTTTTCGGCTCCGTCCCGCTCCGTTCTACTCCATCCCGCTCCGTTCTACTCCATCGCGCTCCATTCTACTCCATCCTGCTCTTTTCTGCTCCATCCCGCTCTGTTCTGCTCCAGCCTGCTCTGTTCTGCTCCGTCCCGCTCTGTTCTGCTCCATCCTGCTCTTTTCTGCTCCATCCTGCTCTTTTCTGCTCCATCCTGCTCTGTTCTGCTCCATCCTGCTCTTTTCTCCTCCATCCTGCTCTTTTCTCCTCCATCCCGCTCTGTTCCGCCCCGTCCCGCTCTGTTCCGCCCCGTCCCGCTCTGTTCCGCCCCGTCCCGCTCTGTTCCGCCCCGTCCCGCTCTGTTCCGCCCCGTCCCGCTCTGTTCCGCCCCGTCCCGCTCTGTTCCGCCCTGTCCCGCTCTTTTCTGCTCTGTTCCGCCCCGTCCCGCTCCGTTCTGCTCCGTTCTGCTCCATCCCGCTCTCTTCTGCTCCATCCTGCTCCTTCCTGCTCCTCCAACAGCTCAAACTTTGCCGGGTTTACTCCAGGTCTTTAAGCCACCAGGTCTACCCAGCAGCTGTTCTCCAAGCTAGGAGCTCCTTCAGGTCTCCCCACCTCAAAATCAAACTCAACTCACGCCCTGGAGGTACGAAAATGATCCTCCTGGTCCCTTCCAACCTGATATTTTAAGTTTCTGAGGGGTGTTTCACCTGCCAGAGCTTCCCACCTTGTAACCCCGTGTGGTTTGTCGGCAACGGGGACGGGACGTGGCTCTACCTGCCCTCTTCTCTTTCATCTTTTCTCCTAAAAATGCCGTAAAAGCCTGAAACACGATTTAACGTCTTGTTTTAATGGAATGTAAAGCAGTTCGAGGCTCTCGCTGCCGTTTCGGAATAAAAAAAGAAGAGTTTAGCAAAAGATTTAAAGCTTAATGCCAATTTCCGCGATGATTATTTGACAGAGGGGATCAGGAGAGATTATTAAATGCTTTGTGCGGGTGGAAAAAATAGCGAGACCTTAAGCACGTTAAGAGTGGCTGTCGGGAAATATTGAAAGGGAATGAAAAGGAAAGCCGGGTGAAGGAAATAATAATAAAAAAATCTATATTAAATAATCTAAAGCTGAAATGACTTGTGATCCAAGGCTGTTCGCCTTGGGTTGGTGACGTGTTTCTCCGATGCCGTCCGAGAGGGACGGATCCGGGGAGCGGCGGGGTCGGGGCGTTTGCCGCTCAGCGCGCGCCTCCGGCGTTACAACAGCGCGTAACGGGGACGTAACCGCGCGGGGAGGCTGTTGGAGGGGCTGGAATTCTGGTCACGGTAGCTTTAATAGACGAAGCCAACATCCAGAAGTGAAGTTGATGACCAGTAATTTGCGGAAAAGGGAATAATAATTTGGGAAGGCGATTTTCACGCCCGTCTTTTGTTTTCTTTCTATTCAGTGCAAGTTCCCGGGCCGGTGGAAAACTTCCGGGCTGTGTCGACCTCGCCTACGTCGATCCTCGTGTCCTGGGATCCCCCCGCCTACGCCAACGGCCCCGTTCAGGGCTACAGGCTCTTCTGCACGGACACGGCGACTGGGAGAGAGCAGGTGAGCTCTGACGTGAAAAATTCCACGGGTTGATCCTCCGGGACAGGGAGGTTTTGCGTAGACAGACCAACGAGGAAAGAGCGAGTCGAGCCAGGGGTTAAAATAGGTTCAGGAGGTAGAAGGAGGCAGCCTGTTGTACATTAATTGTTCCTCAGCCTTACGCTGAGATTTCAGAATCGTTCGCAAGAGCCTTTGAAGGCTCTTTATGCTCTCCCTTGGCGCGCGAAACCGCAAGCGCGGCAGTTTCCGTGCGGGATCTGCGTAGAATATTTGAGTTTTGTTGCTTCTCCTCCCTTTTTCGAGGAGGGAGACTGAAATGATACGACTCCAGGCTAGAAACGACACGGTTTCGCTCCGGGCTGCTGGATGCTCAGAGTAAAAATCGCAACCTGGGCTCCTAACTCGGAGCGGGCGATGAGCGCCCTTCCTTTCTGCGGCTCGCAGAGAGCTCCCAAACTTCCCGCTGGTCGTTAAAAACGGGGCTTTGATGGAGGTGCGGCAGCCCAGCCGAGCTCTGCGGGGAGATTACGCCTTGAAGAGGGTTTTTTCGCAAAGAATAAGGCGGGAGAGAAAGCGGAGGCGTCGTTCTCTGACCCCGATAATCGCAGGCGTCAGCGAGTCGCGTGGCGGGTGCTTCCGTAGCCTCCCGGGAGCTTTTCCCCCCGTTTTTCTCTTCTCCCTTTATTCGGCTCGCTGCTTCTCTCCAGAATTGCCCTTTGACTCTTGGCCTTTATTTTCTTCTCTCCCTCGTTTTGGCTGAACGAAAAAAAAAGACAAAAAAAACCCCACTTTGTCTTCTTCACCTCAAGTAACTAAACCCAACGCCGAGGCGCCGAATTCTCTGTCCCGCGACCGAGGGCGGGGCGAAACGGTGAAGCCGCTCTTGTCACAACTTGCTTTTTCTAACAATTTCAAGAGGGCTTTGAGCTCGACTCACCGCTTTTCCCCCGTGGTTTCTCCCCTCTGTGTGCTTAGAACGTGGAGGTGGACGGGCTCTCGTACCGCCTGGAGGGCCTCAAGAAGTTCACCGAGTACACCCTGCGCTTCCTCGCCTACAACCGCTACGGCCCCGGCGTCGCCACCGAGGACGTGACGGTCACGACGCTTTCGGACGGTGAGTGGGAGCGGGACGAGGGCGGGGGGGGATCCGCGGTCCTCGGACGAGGCTTTTTCTTCGGCCGCCGTTTCTCGGGAGAAGCGGGCGATGGAGCGAGGAGGTTATTGGACAGGCGGGGCGGAAATCGGGTTCGTCGTTCGAGTGGAAAGGGTTTTCTGCTTCTCTGTTTTCTTTTTAACTTCAGGGATCTCTTTGCACGGGCGCTGTTTTATTCCAGCTCCCTTTGAAGAGCCCAGCTTGCCCGGCTTTGTCCTTCAAACGCAGCAAACGTGCCAGGGCTTCAATCTTTGCGTTTGATTTTGCGTTCGGAAGCTCTTCAGTCGGGTCTGATATCCCAAAAACTCCTCTTGAACCTGATGCCCGTGCCTGGCTTAGCATAAAAATTACTTCATTGGAGTCATTTGGGCTACAAAAGCATCAAAACCCTAAAAAAATCGTCCAGCGAGCTTGGTGAGAGTTCGTAAAGCAAAAACCAGACCAGAAACAGCCTCCAGAGGCTGTGCCAGCTCCTACCTGAGCCTCCCAAAAGGGACTTTTTCTGTGGCAACATTTTTGTTTCGAGTGAAATTTGTCAATTAATTTCCTTTTGCATCTCCCTCGGTGGGGAGATTCTGTATCTTCGGGCTGGATCCTCGGTGGGATTCATCCGCGAGACCGTTGGCGCCGTTATTGGTCATCGTGACTCTTTTTTTTTCCAAGCGTTGCTTGAGTCTACCCCGAAAATCCCGTTTTTCCCTCGCAGCACAAGCCAGCTCTTGGCGGAAATAAATGACTTTGCGCTTCTCATTATCCAAACAAAAGGAAAACAAGGTGGAAAGGAGTGTTTTGCATAATGTATGTAGATTTCATGCGCGGGGGGAGCGCCGGCCCTCTCGCTCCGCTTTGGTTTCGAAATGTCACCGTGACCGAGAAACGGAAGGATCGTGATTCACACGGCTGAAAATTACCCTCTCGAAGTGCTTCACCCGTCTGGGAGCTGAAATCAGGCTGAGGTTTCCCTGAGTCTATCTAGAAAACAAGAGTGTGCGTAGATCCCCTCGTTTGAGCAATCTGGAGGGGAAAAAAAAAGGGAAATGGAGTGAATTCCCCCCCCTAAAAAAAATTCTCCGATCCCGTGAGTAAGGATTTGAGGGTTTGCTTGGGAATTTCTTTGATTATTTCGATTACTTGGGTTGTTTCTCTCGGTTGGAAATAATCCACGCGATAGAAAGACGAGCGAATAGAAACCAAAACCAAAGGAAAAAATAAGAAGTTTGCCTCGTAGGGGAATACGTAGCGGCAATAAAACTTGCGAGGCAGAAGATTTAACACGACAAATAAAGGGTAGTCCCTGCCCTGGAGAAACCACCTGGTTTTTAAAGCTGCTGCTGCTCCTCGACAGCGATTTCCGGAGAGGACCGAAGAGAAAAGTTGTGCTGGATTTCTGGCGTAGGTGGATTCCAGCTCTACCTCTTCGACGATTCTCTCCGGCCAGAAACGCTTTCGCCGTTTCGCGCTACCGACGGATAAAAATCCGCTGCGCTTGTTTAAATGAAAGGAGGTTTTTTTTGATCGCCGCCTCGGGTCTGGGATCGTGGCTGAAAAAGAAAATGATTTCTCCGAACGTCGCGTAATCTGGATTATGTTTGTACGATAAACGGAGCCTTCATGTAAAAACCTGGGGTTTGATACCTAAAAATAAAGATATTTGGTTGGTTTTTTTTCCCCTTGGGCCACTGTGAGAGGAATCCCCTGCTCTGGATATACAAGAAATGTTCCAAACTGCTCTTCAAGACACAAAACCCAGAGAAATTGCGGCGCGTTCTTTATTTCTAACCGAGCGTAGAACAAAGAAGGGAATTCCAGTCGCCGGTCTCGCTGCGGGGAGCTGCAGCCTGGCTGTTTCGAGAGCTTTGCTAATAGGTCTGTCCAAAAATGAGACAAAAATGAACCGATACATTTAGTTTTCCTCTCCCCGGGGGACCTCTCCAGTGCCACCTGGTTGTGCTCCGCTCCTAAACCGGGTGTAAAAGCCGCGCTCTCGTCTTTGCTCGGCGCGACCTCTTCTCAGACGCCGAAATTTCTCATTTGTGCTTCTTTTTTTGGTTTCTTTTCAGTGCCCAGCGCGGCGCCTCAGAACGTCTCCTTGGAAGTGGTGAACTCCAGGGTAAGTCGGCCGCCGCCTCGACACCTCGTGGCCGATACTCGCGTAGGTATTTCTGTTGCGCGGGGCGATTCCTACGTGGCGCAGGTGGGTCGCTGGTGAGAACGTTGCGCCGACAGTTGGACCGGACGCTCTTTCCAAACCTTCAAAATTAAACGCGAGACAGAAGTTTTCCTTAACAGATTATTGGGTTTATATACATGTATTTATGTTTGTTTTCTTGTACATACGTTGCGTTTATTGGAAGTGGGCAGCTATTGAACCTACCTGCAAAGCAGAATCATCCGACGTGTTTTAAAAGTACTTTGCATAGTTTTCATTTCTAAGGATGGGTTGGATAGTCTCCGCTTCTGCGCTGCTTGGATTTTTTTACACGGCTTTGGAATTAATGAGTGACAACTTCAGCTTCTCCAATGTGCAAGATTCCCTCTGCTATCCAGAACCAACACAACACATTCCACCCTCTTCAGTGTCCGAATGCTCATAGAAATCCCAGAACGACTGAAGCAGGAAGGGACCTCGGGACGTCTCTAGCGCACCCCTCACCGAGTCAGGACCAGCTCTGGGGTCAGCTGAGAGGTTGATCAGAGCTTAGTTCAGTCCATGCCTTCTCCAAAGACCGAAACAACACAAAATCTTGGGGCAACCTACACTGCTGTGTGCTCAGGAGGAAAATTTGTTCTTTATGGCAAACCTGAACCTCTTTTCCTGCAATTTGTGCCCGTTGTCTCTCAATGGCCGCCCTGGAACTGCCGTGAGGAGCCTGACTTTCTCAGTGAGTCTTTGTAAGCACAAGAGGGTTGTTGGGTGCCTCTAAAGCCACCCCTTCTCCAGGTTGAACCAACCTGTTTCCTAGAGCTTATACTCACGGAGCGAGCGCTCCAGCCCCACTGCCTTGGGGGTCGTCCACTGAGCTCTCTCCAGCAAGTCCATGTCTGGACAACTGGCTGCAGCATCTGGATGTGATCTGATGAGTACCACGGATCAGGAGATAATCATTTCCTTTGATCAAAAATCTCTGCTGATGTCCAACAGCTCCTGAACTGTAGGAATATCTCTGGTGCCATGGTACACCAGGGGTTCATACTCAACTTACTGTCCAACTTCACCTCAGAGGTGCTTCCTGCAGAGCTACTCCCCAGTCCCCCTGTCCCCAACCAGTGTTTTTGCCTTTCCGGGGCGACGCTTGACATGTGCTTCTGTGGAACTTCATGAGGTTCCTGTTGGCCAATTCCTCTTTGTGTCGTGTGGATTGCGGCTCTGCCCCCTCTAACGTGTCAGCCCTTTCCCTCCGGCTTGAAGAGTAGCGTAGACGTAGCGCTTAGGGCTACGTATTAGTTAAGGGCTTGCTAGGGTTAGGTCCTTGAGGATCTTCAAGGGCTTTCCCAATACAGATTTTGTGATTGTGATTTGTGATCTTACGGAAAAACGGCGGTTCAGGGACCGTTCATTTAATCGCCGATTCGCTGGGAACCCTCAAACGTTACCGTTGCCCCTTTCTCTTCTCCTCCTCGTTTTCCTGACGTCAAATTTAAAATATTATTTGTGATGCACCCGGTGCCTTTGAAATTCTGGTGCCCAAAGGGCGTCGGTGTCTCGGCGCATCTCGTTCCAAATCGCTTTCTTGTGCTTGTTCTCAAACTCAACCGTCTCAGAGCGATTCCTCGCGTCCCGTGACCTTTTGTGAGCGATTTATTTGCTCTTAAGACGAGAAGGAGCTGCGGGGCGCGTCTCCTCACGGGCCGTTTTCTTGCGGTTTGGGGACTTTAGGGCCGAGACGGTTGGTGAAAGACAGTGAGTCGGGTGGAAATCTGAGATTTTTCTCTCTGCTTTAATAAGATTTCTCCCTTTGTGCCATTTTTCTTTGGTGCTGGCAGCTCTATTAATTTAAGACCTCGACAGAGCTGGCCGGGCAAATGGGAGATGCTGGGTTTGAATGATTATTATCATGATTATTGCTGAATATTGATGGCGTTCCGCCACCGGAGACCTCGTTGCGATCAGGATTGATAACGACAGGAATCATTTCCCTGCCTAAAAGAGGTTTCGCCGGAAAACGCGGCGCGGACGGGGCCGAGACGAGCTTGCGTGGACTTGGAATTAGATGATTTAATAAGAAACAAGAGATTTCTTTCTGACTTTGCCTCCAAAGTATCCCACGTTGCCGATTCGAGTTGTGTTTCTTCTTCCTGTTTGAAAATACGGAGGGAAAAAATGCAAAAATAATTGAAATTAGCCGTAGGGAATTCCATCTTAGGGATGTGAACCTGGGTTAACAGTTGGGCTCGATGGTGTTTTACAACCCAAAGGATTCTCCGCTTTTATATTTAGTAGCGCTTCAATCCCAGAATCTCTTCCACTTCCATGACCGGGGATCGCGTCCCAGTAAGATTTTTTCACAGGCTTCGAGAATAAAATGTTAAAAGCCGCATCATGAATCTGTTTAATTAATTTTTTGGTCGTTTCTTCTGTACTTTAATCATTAGTTAATAACAAAATAGGAAGATTTTAGCGGATTTAACAAACGACAAGGTGGATTTTCCTAGCAAGAGCTTGTGGCTCGTAGGCTTGAGTTCCTTCTTTTTTGGGAAGACCCGTGGTGTTTAATCCAAATTAAAACGTTAAATAAGTTTCTCCTCCGGTTTTAATCCCCGCGTCGACGCCTTGAGACGCTCCGTTGGAGCCGGGCGTTGCCACCGCGTCGGCAAAAACCCACAAACCTAATCTAATAATTTATTATAAGAATAATTTAGTTCGCCGGCTCGTGTTTGGGAAGCGCCGTGGGGACCGAAGCTCTGGGCTAGAGGGAGATCTTGCGGCTGTAGGAGACGAGAGGTGGACTCGAGATTGCGATCGGGTTCCTCGCGAAGGAATCGACGTGGGAGAAGTCGTCGGCAAGAAGCAAGAAGCGGAATCCCGGTTGCTGTCACCGCTATTTAGAGATGTGTCCTCTGGAAACGACGGAGGTAACCTTTAAACGTATCACTCGCGGGGAAGACCCCAGAGAGGGAGCTCTTTAACCTTTAAATCTTACATCTGAGAAGGGATAGAAAGAAAACGTTCGACTTAACCTTTAAAAGGAGAAAATCTGCTGCAACTTGGAACCGGGATGCTCAGATTCCCGAGGCCAAAACTGCTTCGAGGGGGTCGAGGAAAGATCCCTTGAACTCCGGTCGTGCCGTAACGAAGAAAACGTAAAAATTGTGCCTTTGCGCTTCGATGTTGTCCCCGTCCACCGCGAAAACCTCCAAGGTTACGGTGTCAGAAACGGGCTGGGCTCGTTACGTTCCGGGATTTGCTGAAACCGTGGTCAAGGTGACGAACCCTCCGTCCGCCTTCCCGTTTAAAATGAATTTAGAGATACGATTAAGCCACTTAACGCGCCCAAGCGGAGAGTAGGAGCTCCGGGCGGTTCTTCCTTCCCGGTAAAGGCTCGAGTTGCTTCTCCGCGGCGAGAGGTTTCCCCCCCGATAAAGCAAATTAATGAGCTGTGACGCCGCTCAGCAGAGCTCTGGCTGCGGAAGAGGGAAGGAAAGAAAAGCCCAGGCAAGGAGAAGGACAAGGTCAGGAGGAAGGAGATGCCGAGATAAACGCGAGATCTCATTTTCCACGCTCGGGATAACGGGTTTTCCTTGGAAATAACCAAACGAGCCGGCTCGACGTGCCGATACGCCCGGTTTTGTTTCGGTAATTCTTTACGCTTCCGCGCTTGGAAGCTTTTCCTGATGCGATACCGTCCGTGTCTGCCCCGAGTGTGGATTTTAGGGGTTTATGTTTTCATTTGACATCTGGCGCTTAAATGGGGTCGAGTCGTGGTAGCAAGAAAGCTCTGTAAGAAGAGAAAAATAAGGCGAAGAATAAACTACCCTCCTAGAGGGAAAAGTAAGTTTCTGGGTATTTAAAAAAAAAAACAAAAGGAATAATTCTCTCCCGTTTCTCATCGGCGTAAAATCCTGCGAGCTCAGCTGGTGGCCGGAAAGGAGAAGGAGGGAAAACACCCGGAAAATAGATTTATTTTTTCTGAGTCGCGTGTTCTGATATTTACTTCAGCTCCCTTTAAGAGCTCCTTATCCTTCTGCAATTAGGCTGCCAAAAAGAATTGATCGTCGCAACGAGCAAAGCGGCACAAATCGCTTCCTAAATTTATTTCCCCTTAATGGGATGCGTAGCGAGAAACAGTTTATAAACATGTTCCTCAAAAACTGCTGGAGTAGTTTTGAGTCCCGATGGGCACGACGTCGTTTTTCACATTGGACAAAGCGATTGCAGAAATTTTTTTATATATATATATATATTTATATTTTTATATGTATATGGAAAGAAGCAACGTTGTAGTCGAGAACTGGTAGATCTGGGTTTTAATCCAGGCTTAGCAGGAAAAGATTTAATTCTCGGCGTTAATTCCGTTCGTGGCCGAGCGAGAGAATTTCCAGCGGGCTGGAGGGTCGCGTCGAAGGGAATCCTGAGGAAATCTGGGGGTTTTTTTTGAATTTTGGAGCGAACAACCGACTTTTCCTCATGCATCGAGGCTTAAACAACGCGTTGACCTGGCGCTGATGGTTGGACTCGGTGATCTCCCTTCCAGCCAAAGCTGTTTTGTGGTTCTGTGACAGGAGAGGGGGCAAATTCCTCGCTGTAAGTAAGTCTCCGAGGCCGCTTGGCTCTCGATTTCGTTTCTTCGTCGCGTCGTTATTTAGCACCTCCGCTCTCCGCTGCCTTTTCTCTCTAGTCGGTTTGCCTGGGCGACATCTCGCAGCTACAAGAAGAAGAAGTTGTCAAACGAGACGTGACGCTGCTACGAAGCGACCTCCCCTTTCGGAAAGGGATTTTCATCTCCCGCTAGAACAGAGCGGTGACGGTTTTTAACGCTGGCGAGGACCGAGCTCGCCCCTCGGGCTCGGTGCTCGCTGACGGGCGATCCCGGTCTGCGGTCGTTTTTATTCTAACTCCGCGGTTTTATCCTAATTTTGAAGGTTCCCTGAGCTGCCCGGTCTTCAGCAACCACCGTTTCGAGCAGGTTTTTAGCGTCGAGCGTCAACGGAGCTTGAGAGCCTGACGCTTCCCCGGCGCCGCCGATATTATTCTCTGCTCGCTCGGTCGCTCTCTCATTCGATGGGACTGAAATTCTTGGAATCTTCCAAAACGATCGTTCGTGGGAAATCTTCCGATTTGCTTCTGCGATCCCTGCAGCGACCCAGTTCCCCGTTCTGCAGCGGGTCGGGCCGCTGAAATGCAGGCTTTGGCGGAAGAAGAAGCGATGGAAGGGCGGTTTTCCGCGGCGTAAAACAATTTTGGAGGTACCTCCGTGTATATCGGAGCGGGGCGGCGGCGGAATAGCTTGGAGGGGGCTGGTTTTTAAGGCAGAGCGCGAAAAACTTTTGGGATTTGCTTCCCTAAGCCCCAAACTGCCGCGTCTCGGAGATAAAATAATTTAAGGATGGGTTACGTTGAGGAACCAGGAGCTGGTTTTGTTCCTGCCCTTGGTTTTTATACTTGGAGCTTTTTAGATGTGTCCATGGGAGTTGCCACCTTCGTTTTCTTGGGTCGAGAGGTTTCATTTTCAATATTTTTAGATAGAGAGATGTGGTTGCAGTTACCACCAGCGAGGTTGAGTTGCCCATGAGGGTTTCTACGTCGGGAGGGAACGACGAAGGCGCATCCCCAGCACCAACGCAGCATCTTCAGGCCGGAGGAAACGACGCGTCTCCTTTTGAACTCGAAAGAAAATCACCTTTTTCTCTCTTTCGGCGTCAGAGTTGCCATTTTTAGTTGCGGTTTTTCCAGAGAGATTCAACCCGAGGCCGCCGCCGACGGGATTTCAGCCCCGCAGGTTTCACCCGCTTCCAAATTCCCCGTCGCAGAGGTTTCGCTCCTCCGATTATTCCGTCGTCGGACCGATTTCATCGCTCAAAATCCCTTTTTTTTTTATCTCCTCGCTGTCTCGTTTCTTTACCTTCCATTAGGGGCTCCCCTCCGAGATCCTGGAAGAAAAACTTCGCCGCGCCTCGTGCGTATTCATCAGGTTTATTTTCAGCACGGATGTTCTTCCTTCTATTCGGCGTCTCCGTCGAAGTTTCCAGATGTTTTAAAAACCGTGGAGCCTAAATATGTTGCAAAAAATAAAAAGAGTCAGAAATACCGACGTAGCGTTTTCCGTTGGCCGGCAAGAAGGAGCAGAGCCCAAAGGGGAGCAAGAGAAAAAAACCCAAAAAACGACAAAAAAGGAGCTGCCGTGCTGAAAAATACATTAAAGGAGAATATATAAGATATATTTTGACCCCAAGAAGTGGTCGGAAGCTGGGGCGGATGCTTTCTCCGGCGAGGTTGCATAGAATCAGGTTTATTTTTGATTGTGTGATTCAGTATTGCAAAAAAAACCCAGCGAGCGCTTGGGCTTCCCTCGTTAGCGTGTCTCAGCTTCGTGTTTTAATTGCGAAAAATCAGTTAGAAGATGCTTTGACTGACGATAATTCCCACCTCCAGCGAACGCCGAGCGCTCCCGAGCTGCCGAAACAGGATTTAGGGAGGACGTCGCCCAAACCTTTCCAGGCTCGGGCGTATCGATCTAATTCTTCATTTCTCAAGGTCTCGGCGTCGCTCCGTTACCAATTTTTGCCTTCGAGAGCCGTCGTTATGGAGAGTTTCCGCTCCTCCGTCCGCGTGGTTTATGTCTCTATCCTCTGGTTCCTCCACCAGGTGAGGGAAAGTCACGGCTCCACCGAGTGAAAACGTCCTCCCGGTGACTCTCGGAAGCGCGACGACCGCCGGGTCGGTGCTGACCTGGCTCAGCTGCCGCTTTTGATTTAAGCGAGACGGTGAGAGCCGCCGCCTCGGGGCGAAGGAGATGCTTTCCCCCCCCGCCTCCTCCTTTGGTAATCAACTTAATCGTCGTGCCGAGAAGCTCAATAATTTTATTGAGGTGTTTCGGCGCGGAGCACAGGGCCACGAATGAAAGGACCCGTTAATGAAATGGGAACATTTCTCATTCTCCGAGTGGCGGCGAGGGGAAAAAAAAAAAAAAGGGGATAAACTCAGCGTAGAGATTTTTGACGTTGAAGTTAGACGCTCGCCTTAGCCTGGCCGCGACGGAGGGCGGAGAACTCGCCTCCGCGGTGGCCTCGGTGCAGGTAAGAGGGTTGTTTTCCCCTCCCAAATGACTTCAAGGAGAGCTGGAAGGCGGCGTCTGGTGCAATTCCTGCCGTTCCTGTCGTTATTCCCTTGATTAGATGCACTCGAGGCATGTGCAGATCCCGGCTCGAGACCTCCCTGTGCTAGAAAAAAGGACAAAATACCAGTTTTTACCCCAAAATTGGAGTTTTCTGGTCGTTCAGAACACTTTTCTGCATAGTTGCTATTGAGATATGGAATAGAAATCACCTGAACAGCATCTAACGTGCGCGTGAAAAGAGGCATTGAAGGCGTAAACAAATTATTTGGGAAAGACGACTTTGCGCCGCGGAGGAGAAGGGCTTTGTAGTTACTCTCAGGAGCGTAATTCTTCGCCGTCCCTCCTCCTGTGCGGTCGTGTCGGCGCGGATTTCGTGTTTCGCTCGCGGCGTTTCTTCGGGTTTTTTTCATTTCAGTGAATAAAAAGAGCAGCTTAAATAGAAACGGAACTCTCGGCGTCCTGATACCCTCCAGTTACCAGCTGGGTGGTTGTTTCCCTTCTTAGCAAACTTCATCACGTTCTTCATCTGTCCTTCAGGGCTTCTCCTTTCCAACGCTTCGTGCGGCGGCGAAAATCAAGCTCGGTGTTTCTCCGCGCTTCGGATCCCGGCGCAGGGGGGGATGAAGGAACGGGGCTTTTACCTTGTTACGGATTGATTTTGGAGCGAATTGCTTTAAAAATGCGCTTTTTAGAGGCAAAACACGGAAGAATAGCGAGGAGGTGGTCTCAGCAGAAACATCACTCGCCGGACAGGCTGGAAAAAATAAAATAAAACCGTTTTGCGGTCGATTTATTCTCGATTTTCTGTTTTGGGGAGGGCGTGGGAGGCGCAAGTTGACCTCTTGGAGGTCTTTTTGCACGACCAGGATGGTCTAAATGGAAATCAGGACCTGAATTTTCTTCCTTTTTCCCTCTAATGACTTTTACAGCTTTTTACCCTTCGTTCTGTATAACCCAAGGGGTGGGTTTTTTTTTGGCTTTTCTGCCGCTGTTCGTCTTCCTCCTTGTTGTTAACGTGGGGGCGGCGGCGGCGATAACGCTCCTTGTGCATTTCCGTTGCGGAAACCCACGGGAAGAGGAGCCAGAAAAAGATTTTTGGGCTGTTGCAAAAATAGCTTTGCATAATGGGGATCGGTGTGGAGGAGGTGGAAACAGCAACTTCCGGCCAAAATTGATAAAATTCTGCGGAAATTGGCTCCCTACAACCTCAAGTTTGGCTCCTGTAGCCCGGAGGGTGTGTGCTCCCGCCTTGAAAATCCACAGAACGGTCTCTGGAGGTTAAAATAATTATAAACCAGCCTATTTCTGGCTGGAATTAGGTTTGTGGAAGCGTGATTTTAGCTCGCCTTTCCAAATTTCCGAGCTCACGAGCTTTAATCTTCTCACGAACGGTTCGAGAGGCGCGTGGCGAAAATCTGGATTTACTCCCTAATATCCTCCGGCGCTCTTTGGTTTATTTTAGGATGTGTTGGGGTGTTTTATTTTGGTTTGTTTGGGGTTTTTCTCTTGGAAGGGGACTCAAAACTACCGGAAGATGTATTCGGAGACGGTTCTTGTGCCCGTCGGGCGCGAACCCGCCCCGCCGGAACGGTAAAAAGTTATTTTTTTAGAATTTTTTTTTGCAAAGAGGGGCTGGATTTATGACCTAGCGAAGGAATTGCCGACCGGCCGCGAGGCTGCTGGGATCGCTCCGCTCAGGACTGCGGCCGGCGTCGTTTCTCATTTTCTTTGACAGCTCTGTTGCGCCTTCCTTTGTCGGTATCGTCAGGAAATGAAATCTCCCGCGAGGAAAATGACTTTTTGCAACGGAGCGGTGCCGGGCGGCGGGGCTGCCGGCCAAGTTTTGGGCGTTGTGGCGCCGTCTCTTCCACGAAAACGCGGTACGATTGGCAAAATACGTCAAAATCAGAAGGTTTTGTGTGTTTAATTGAACGGAGCCGTCGGCTCTCCCAAGGTCGGGCAAAACCAGGTTTCTCCGTCATCCCGTTGGCACAAAAACGAATCCGGAGTCCGGCCCTTCCGACCGATTTCGGCGTTTCTCTTGCTTTCCGCCGGCGTTTTCGACGTCGACCTCTCTTCCGGCCTCGACGTGGGCGCTTCGTTAAGTCAACTGAGACGCGACACCCCGAAAGCTGCTGGTTTTCTTGACGAGAAGCGCCGCGTAGGTCGGGACGAACCCGACCTCGAACGCCCAGATTGATAAAAAAGGGGGAGTTTTCCGTAGTTGAGACCCTCCGCTGCCGAATATCCTCCTTGCAGGCGTGTAGATCCCCTCAGCTGCCAATTAAAAATACATTTCCGAGGTCTTCAAGCCTCGGATTTGCCACCGGCTTCGCACTCGTGGGGAGAATTAGGCAAATCCCGTTGAGTTTTGCAAATTTAGGCTGATTTTTTTTGGGGTGGAAGGAGTCAAAAATTCAAGCAGCAACTGCTTCGAGATGCGTCGCCTCAAGGAAAAGCGAAGAACTAGAAAAAGGAAGAACTAGAAAGCAGAAAATACGTTTTTACGTCCGAGTTGGCGTTTATCGGATATCCGTAGGGAACGAGCGGGGTTTTTCATTAAGCAGATGCCAACGGGTGCAAAATTTAAAGCCTTATCCTGACCGACCCTTGTCGTTAATCCTGCGGAAGAAAAAAAAAAAATCAATATATTGGGTTTGGTTGTCGAGTCGTTTTGCCTTTCCCAGATGAATTTGGCGTCTGGGTCCCGTGATAACGACGGGAACCCGCAGCATTTGCAAGGAAAACGTAATTAAACGGGAAAAAAAAAAGAAGTAGAGAGAAAGCCAAAAATCCTTGTTGTGTTTTCACGAGCTGGAGGTGTGATCCTTGGGCTTCCGTGGTATTTCAAGTTTTTAAAGACGTGGAAAGCCGAAGCGCAGGTAATATTTAATCAGAATTAACGGCGAAGATCAGCCTCGGGGTGCAAAATGGGGGGGACGCGCTTCAGGGGTTTTAAGAAGGGAAACATCAGCGAGAAAACCCGACTTTCCGTCATCGTCATCTCCCGTCTTGGAAGATTCAACAGAATCGTCGTCTCCGTCGAGCTCGTGTTCCCTTGGTGCGCGTTAAAGAATGGGATATTTTTGAATTTATTTCTTTTTTCCCCCCCCAGATTTGGCTTTTAATCTGAATCTTAACAGCCTCGTCGGTTCGAAATGACGGCGCCCTTTGCTTTCCAAACTCCTAATCGCGAGGCTAAACGAGCAGCCGCCCTCGGAGTCGTAACCAGCCATCGAAGCGGGCGCCAGCTCCAGGTGCCGTTAAGCGCGAATCAATTCAACGCGTCGGGCGTCGAAAACGTGATTGAGGTCTCGAGAGCTCGCTTCGATCCCCGGGCCGCCGCGTTTGGGTTTTCAAACGGGACGAGGCCCCTGATTTCCGTCTCGCGGGTCTTTTTCTCGATAATCCAGCCCCGTTTCGGAAGCGCTTTCGCTTTGGAAGCTTCTGCGTTTGCAGAGAAAGAGAAAATCGCCGATGATTTGGGCTTTTTTAAAGGAAAATCGTGTTTTCCATTTGTTTTCTCCCTTTGCCACCCATACCAAGTATTTCCCTGAGGCTTTTCTTAGCCTCGTAGTTGATTCTTTTTAATCTCCTCTCCTGGTGAAGACACCCAGAGGTGTTTTTATCCTTAAACGCGGGTTTTTTTCCTTCCTCCTTTTTTTAAGACGACCCCAATGAACCATTCGATGGCGCAACTCGAGCACAGGAGCTGTCGGGAGACGTAGTTCGGAAGAGAAACACCCCGAGGAGATAATACCGGCTGAAAAGGTTTTCATACCTTAACAATCCTCCCGGTATTTTTTTGCTTCTTTCTTCTCTCCGGGTGGAAAAAAAAAAGAAGGAAAAGCGGCTTTCTGGGGAACTCGGCAACTGCTCGTATCCAAGGCAACTGCCGACGGCCTCGCCGTGTGGTTGGAAATTAATTCGCGGCTTCCAGGGGGGCCGAGGAAAAGGAGAGCCCGGGGCTCCCGGGGCGGTGGGAAACGAGGTTCCCTCGGTGCCGTTTCCGAATAGTTTTGGCTTCCAGGGGGAAGCTGACAAGCTGCCGTGCCTAAAAATTCGGCTTTTCTTTCAGGAGACGACTCAACACATTGAAAAAAACCCAAATTTTCACTTTGGGGTCCTTCGTTTCCTGGCGAAATCTATTTTTTGGCAGTTGTCTTCTTGCTCAAATGCCGCCTTTTCTCAAGCGCACCTGAGGATTTTTAAAATCGTGTTTGAAATCCCTTGCGTAGTAGTGTTGGGGGGTTTTTTGTTTATTTATTGCTGTCTTTTAAGACTATTTCCTGCGTCGTTTGTGGGTATCTCCAGTGCCGGTTGCTAAACGAAGGCGGTAGGAACACGGAAGATTGCGAAGAGCTCCGCGAATGATCGGCGGGACGGACTTAGCAAAGAAAAAAAAACCAATCAAAGCGGGTGTAGAGCGGCTTCATACAGCAAATACCAGTCCTCTGCGACCGTGTGGGTGTTTGTCAAATATCTGTTACGGAAAGTTTGTGTCTGGAGGATTCTTGACTCAAATAAACGGCAAAAAATGGTTCTCGGGCGTGAGAAACTTCGATTTTTGGGTAAGATTCTTGAGATTGCTGCTGCTCCACCTTCCTAATGACTTTCTAATGTCGTTCTTCTTCTTGCTCTTCTAAATAAGCGTGAAGACGGGAAAATGCAAATATCTCGTGGCTTTGGAAAGGCGTTGGAGGTTCAGCTCAGATTTCCTTCGACCTCCCGACGCCCCGGGGCGACGGCGCCGCGCGGTTTTCAGTCTTTTTATTTCGCACCACCCCAGGCTCCCGCTGAAGAAGCTTCGTTTCGACGGCCTTTTCCGATAACTCCGGGATTAAGGGGTTCCTAAAACCCCCTCGAAGCCGGCGTCGTTTTCCGGTTTCCTTCGGAAGAGAAAAGAGCGATTTTCTTCCCTCTCGGACTCAGCTTCGAGGCGTTATTTCTCCCTCTTGAGCAGAAAAAAAGGACGAGGAACCCGTCAGACCCGTTGTCATTGATTTTCCCGGAGCAAAGGGCCGCATGTTAAGTACTATTGATAAAAAGCATCGTCGCCGTGTCCATGGAGACCAGGTTGAGGTGAGAGGGAGCTTTCGGCGGAGCTGTCAAGAACCTGCTTTTCCCTCCGATCACGAGGAAGAGCTTCGGGCGTTAGATCAAACCCGGCGCTTCGGCGAGACGCCGTCGCTGGCGACTTCGGAAACGGAGCAACGGGGCATTTGGGGCTGCGGGGAAAAAGCCAAACGCCGGGCGTCGCGGCTCGAAAACACTTCCGCTGGGATTTGTTTCAACTTCTTAAAAGGCAACTAGCGTCGAGTTGGTGCGTTGACCCGTCCCACCGAAGCGTTAAACCAGCCCGGCGTGATTGATCCCGGCCGGTGGGATTTTTTTCGAGCCCCAAATCATTCCCGTAGCCCGCGTGAGCTGTGAAACAGGTCCCTGAAAGCGTTTGTGGCTTTCTTCTTCTTTGTTGTTCCCTCTCCCTTTTTTTTTACTGTATTTTCTTCTCTCCTGGGATTTCCGAAGAGCTTCTCTTCCGTTTTTCTTCGCTCTTTCTGCCTCTCTTGAGGAAATATCTTCTATCTGTCCTCAATAAATTGAGGAAACGCTCCTCTTCTCCTCCACCACGGTCCCCGTGATGGGTGCAGCGATGGGCATCGAACCTTTAAGCATCCTCAGAACCGTCAAATATGTTTTAAAGCCAAGTTTGCCTTCTCCCATAAACATGTTCGATGTAGGCACCTCCAGTGTGCAAAGCGGCCAAAACCTCTTCTTCAAACAATCGCTTCCCCGCCTTGAAAAATGGAATTTGTTCTGCCCTAGCGCAGGAAACTCATCACGGGCTTCGCTCGGCGCTGAAAACCCCGCGTATCGATTTGGAAATGTATAATTGATTGTAACAATAAATCACCGGGGCGGTGGACGGGCAAAATTGATTATTTTATTTTTATTTTTTCCTCTTGCGATAATTAATTTGCGACGTACACCAAATTATTTATGCAGGGGCTGAGCAACTCGATAGCGGCACGGTCGAAAACCGGCCGCTGTGACGCCGTCGGCTTTTTGCCGGACCCGAAAACGGTGGTTTAGTGGTCACGGTGGTGTTGGGTTGATGGTTGGACCTAGATCTTGAAGGTCTTCCCCAACCTTAACGATTCTGAGACTGGAGACTTGAGAAATGTTGACGTATCAACTCTCTGACCAACCCAACTTAATAAATCGGGTGGTTTTTTCCTGGATAAATTGATAGAAACTGCAATAAAAAAGGACAAAGTTGGGTGGTCTTGACGGAGGAGCGGAGCGAGGTCCCGAGGATTCACGATTTAGCGTAAGAAAAGTGGAAACCGGTTGCGAGAAGATTCCTCACGACGCTCCGCGACTCAGAATTCAAAGAAAGAAATAAGAAGCGGCGCAGGTGCCTTCCAAAAACCCCGAGCGGTCGGGCTCGGTCGATCACGATAATTTTCCGACGCGTTGAGCTCGGCGCTAAGTTCCTTCTCGAGAGCTTTGACTCTCTTCTCCGAGAACGTCCGCGGGATGAAACGCAAAAATGAACGGAAAACGACGTGGAGTCGTCGGGGTCGCTCACGTTGATGGTTGGAGCCCACGAATCCAAAGTCAAAACGAGGCGATTCGGGCGCTCGATGGAAAAACGAAACGAGGCGCGGCGTCGCAGCTGAACTTTGGAGAACTCCGGCTATTCTTGGAAGGGAGAACACCCAAAAAAGGGAAAAAATTACTATACAACTCCTTTTGTCTCTATCTGCTGGGGAATATTCAATTTTCTTTTTCGATTTCGTTTGGTTTTCGTCTCCACCATGAAAAAAACACACAGGTTTTTCCGTTCTCTTCCTTCTCCGTGCTTTATTTCTGTGGTTTCTCAGGAGAGAGGGAGCAAAAAAATAATCAAATCTACAAGAACCCCTCTTTCTTTTCCAGAGCATCAAAGTGAGCTGGTTGCCCCCGCCGCCGGGTGCTCAGAACGGGTTTATTACGGGCTACAAAATCCGCCACCGCAAGACAACCCGCAGGGGCGAGATGGAAACGCTGGAGCCCAACAACCTCTGGTACTTGTTCACAGGTCGGTGTTCGCGCGGCGCGAGGTGGGTTTTTGGGGGGTTTTGTTTTTTGGATGAATTAAACGCTTGGGGAATAAAATACGCTTCAAGGGGACATCGCTTTCGCCGCTGGCGGGTAACATCTGTCGCGTTGGGCAAAGGCAGTCGTTACGGTGCTTTTTTTAAGCCACATTATGTATTTTTTTTAACTTCAGGCGTACGTTCGTCTCGTGGATTTTGAGCGTCGACGAGTTCGAAGATGAATTTTTCGCGTCCGGTATCTCAAACCTCAATTAGTTGGGGGTTTTTTTTTAACAGTCAACGTCTCTTATTTTCTCCCAGGTGCAAAACTATCGATTTCCTTTCTTTTCCAAGATTTTTCAGCGGGAAAGGTCTCAGTAAATCGTAGCGAAACGATAATTGCAGGGGACCAAAGTAGCCGGACGAGTATGGGAAGGGCAGGAGCGAATTCTGGTCGGCGGCCGTGAATTTCGGCCGTTTTCTTGCCTTACACCCAAGAAATAACTGAGAAAGCAGCAAAACATCGAGGGAGAAAATCAGATTTTATACCTTTGCCGCCCAATTTGGTGTAACCGTGGTTTCGCCCCGATATGTTGACTTTCCCCTGGAAAAGGGCAACCCGGGAGGGTCAGAAATAACCCTGAATTGAACATTCCAGGCAGGAAATTTTCAAATTAAACGGAAGCAAGAATTTTTTTACAAGGGAGACCTCAAACGGTGACGTCCCAGCTTGGTGAGCTCTTGACGTGGTTTCGTTCCGCTGGGAAAAATGTGTTTTAGAAAGCAATTAAAAACTCCGACGGCGGCGATTCGTTTTCTTCGTCGCCGTCTTCCGGTGTGACTTTTGATTTGCTCTTTTTTTTTATCGTTTTGTCGTTCAAACAGGACTTGAGAAAGGAAGCCAGTACAGTTTCCAGGTGGCCGCCATGACGGTGAACGGGACGGGCCCCGCCTCGGATTGGTACACGGCGGAAACCCCCGAGAACGATCTCGACGGTAAATGCATCTCCTTTAAAAGCTGTTGCCTCCTCAAGCTTTCCAGGGTCCAAAAAAGCCGCCACGGCCCGTCCTGGTGCTTCTCCGAGAGCAAGGCGAAGAGAAACCCGCGCCGGAATGTAGCTCTGGCGCGATAGAGCGAAGCGGATCCGCGACTTTGCGAGACGACGGAAGTCGCCGATGGGCGGAGCGATGGGAATAATCCCGACGATCCCGACGGCTCGCGAAGGAAACGCTCGGCGGGGTCGATTCCTGGCGTCGGAAATGCAGGTTTGGCAAACGGAGCCGGGGAAGATTTCAGGATGCAGGTACCCGAAAAACTCTTGGGCTGCGTAAATCGGACGCCGGCACGGAAGGTTGAAATGAAAGGGTTAGATGAAACGACTGGGATAGTTGAAGCAGTAAAGGAATAAAAGGAGAGCGATGAAAAAAAAGCCTGCATTAAAAAATAAGAAAAAAAATGAAGCACAAATCAAACGGAACAAAGAACCTGACAGCTGGAAGTCGCGGCGAAGCCACAGACGAGCCGCGAGAAGCAAACAGGTAGAAGAAAGGAGATGAATGGAAAAGAAGAGGAAGATTGCGACGAGGTTTTTTAAAACGAAACGAGGCACCCGAAGAGGATCAAAGGGGAACGGGATGAAAGGGGAAGTAAATAATCGGTTTAAATGCGCCGTGGTGCTCGATGGCGCCTTTGCCTGGCCCCGTTTCCTTCTGATCTCCGAACCAGCCCTCGCAAACGGAAGGATTTCTGCCTTTTCCCCGCGCCCAAATGCCTTTTCCCAGCGGACAAACGGGGTCAAGGGCAGGAGGTAAAAAAATGGACGTGGATCTTGGCAAAATAAAGAAGCAGAAATACAAGAGGTGGTTCCAGAAGAGGTTCGCTCCTGAGTATCTAAGTTGGAAATGTTTGAAAGCAAAGCAGATCGAAACTGCCGTAAACAGAAAGAATATTTTGAAAAAAAACCCCTCATCTCTGTGTTTCTGATACGTTAATATTAAAAAAAAAGCCCAAAAATGTTCTTCACCCCAAACTTTAGGAGTGGATTTGGCAACTTAACCCCGTTTCCAGTAGCCCAACTGGTGCAGTGTGTTCCTTATTTAATTTTTTTTCGAGAGTAGCTGCTTCTCAGGGCGTTTTCTTCGAGCTTTAAAGGGTCTTTGTGAGGCTCAGGAGTTGATGCAAAGGAAACTCCGGGTGTTCTAGACCGCCCGAACTCACCCCGCGAGTCCTCGGCGTAACCGAAAGCTTTTTGAGCTTCTCGAGAAGGGTTAATGCTGCTTTTTCCTCCCCTTTTTCCAAGGTTTCCCGTGGGAATGCTTCACAACCCGAGCGCCTTTTGTTGGAGGTTTGCGTCCGTTGAGAACGATCGCTGGGGGCTTTTTCCCCCCCCTCTTGGCGCGTGAGCTTCCGTCTATTATATCGCAAGCCTTTTTCTTGGGGGGAAAAAAATGGGAACTTGTCTCTTTCCGCTCTCAAAAAAGACAAGCTGCCGTTGCGGCTCCTCTGAGGAGGCTTGTGATATGGTAGGTAGCCCGTAAACTCCCAACAAAAGGCTTTTCCTTACCCAACCTCCGCCGTCTCGGAAGGTAGATGCCCTCCAAACGATTAATTCCTGCAAGAAAAAATAGCCCATCCTTTAATTTTTGAAGCGCCGGCGTAGTAGTTAAAGGGGGAGTCGACGAGTTAAACTCACTTACGGTTTTTTTTTGGGGGGAAAGAGATGGATTGTTGCCCGAATCTGCCAATTTATCGCCGGCAGAGTGGATCTTCTTGGTGATCCGTGAGCGCCAAAGCAAGGAGCTGTCAGCATCCCGCGAATCAACCAAGTTGTCCCCTTGGGAGTTGTCTTGCGGGTCACGTTGCGTCCTTGCAAATCTCTCCCGTAGCCCTGCGCTAAAGGTGGAAAGAATTCGGAGATGCGTCGTTCAAAGCAGGCGCTAAAATTCCCCGTAGGCTCTGCGCCCGCTTGGGTTTGTCGCGCGGACGTTTTAACCTAAACTCCGGCCTCGAGCAGAACGTTAATTTGTATTTTTTTTCTCTTTTTTGTTGGTTTTTTTTTTCTTTTTAAAACCGCCCAGAATCTCAGGTTCCCGACCAGCCGAGCTCGCTTCACGTCAGGCCCTTGACGACGAGCATCGTCATGAGCTGGACTCCGCCGCTGAACCCCAACATCGTCGTCCGCGGGTACATCATCGGCTACGGCGTGGGCAGCCCCTACGCCGAGACGGTGCGGGTGGACAGCAAGCAGCGCTATTACTCCATCGAAAGTTTGGGTAAGTAATTGGTTTCCTTCGTTCCGCTTCAGGAAAAAAAGAGATTCCTCCGAGGCTACGTCGGATTTGCGGGTTTCTTTTACGATTATCCCCGGTGCTTCCTTTTTGACGTTGCTTTCCTCAGCTGTTTCTACTTTTTACATTCGCTCTTGACTTCAAACCTCCGGACGCTCTCCGGTACGTCGAATCCCTCGGATCGAACGCTCGTTGTAGTCGGTAGATCTCACCAACTCCTCGTTCTACCCTCCCAGTTGGGCACCTAAAGATGTTCTTGCCGTTGCCGTGAAATCCAAACCGAAAAACCTCCTCTTGCGTCTGGCAAAGAGAGAGACGCGGTGATTCCTTGTTCCTGGCACCGCCTCGGCGACGGTTCGTCGAAATTCTCAGCGTGGGCGCCCCGGGGATGCGGATCCCTTCGGCAATGACCGTCCCGTGCTCCTGGCGTGGGGAAAACGGTTGAAAGTTGCCGGAAAGTCCACGATTTCTTTGACTTTTCGTCTTTATTCCGGGTAAAAATGGTAAGTTTTCTTCTTGGTAACCTGGCAACGACGAGATATTACACGGAGATTCGTCAGCTTGGTGTGTTAAGGGTCTCTCCGTTGCGTAGGACCGAAACTTTCAGGTATCTGGGTCCGCTTTTCTTTACGATTGTTGTTTTACAGCGTCGTCCGACCTTTTTGGCGTTTCCTCGGGGAGCCCCGGCGAGCGGAATAAATTGGTTTTGCTGTTAATTCCTCAGACAGCTTCTGTGTGTCCGAGTGTGTGTTTCTTGGTGGTATTTGCGAGGAGGCGCGCGTGGACGCCCCCAAATACTCAAAAAGGCTGATTCGACGGCGTTTCGCGGGAGCGCCAAGTTCTGAAGTGAAAATACTGTGGAATGTAAAGATCAAAGCTATTACTGGTGGAGGTGTGTGTCTAAAAACTAATGGACTAAATGCAACGTTACTTGGGTTTTTTTACTTTTATTCCAAAAGGGATTTAAATTCTCCCAAGACTGAAGTTGTTTCACGTCTTTAATGTTGAGTTTTTTGCAGCGGAAGCGCTAGAAAAGACAATGGTGTGGATAGAGCTTTCAAGTGTGATGTGGTTTGGCAAAAAGCTGAGGGGGAGATGCTTCCCCAGCTTGATTTTGTGACTCTCCCTAAATTGTTCTTCTGTATTCTTGGTTGTGCCATCAAACACAAGTACCGAAAAAGTCCCAACAGGTCTTTGGATGTTCCACTGTATACTTGAATTACGGAAGTAGCACTTGGATATCTAGAAAATGTCAAGAACCTCCTCCAACAGGCTGAGGTTTCGTGAATTATTCAGGCAGGAGGTATATTTTCCTTTTTTTTCCCCTTGCTTTGCTTGCAAATGCTCAAAGCGCGAGCGGCGTAACGTCGTCGTCCGGATAAGCCGCGCGTGGTCCCTCCCGGCGGGTCGCGAATCCCGAGGAACGCGTCTTCAGTTTGACTTCTCCGAACGTTCGGCGCGGCCGACCTTGCGAATCCATTTCCGCGAGTGATGGCGCTAATTACATTCCATCGATTAAATACCCGCAGAAAAATGAACCCCGGAGGAAGCCCTGACAAAATTATTCCTACGTTATTCCCCGATTTATTAGAAACCCTGAGAAAATTAGGCAAAAACGTTGAGGCAGCCTTCTTTTCCTCCTAAAAAATCCTGTTCTTACCAAGATTATGAATCAAACCATGCAATGCTTGTGCGAGTAGCCCCCTTCAGCTCCTGAATAAATCACCGCCAAGACACGGAGGCGAGTCCTCGGCCTTTCGTAGTCGGAGAATCTTCCTTCTGCGTGACGATCGTCTTGAATTCAACTCCGCGGAGGTGCCGCTTGTGCTCTAGGGTGAGGGAAACAGAGGGATTTTTCCCTGACTGTCGCCCTGGGGACGACTCGCCGCAGGTGCCGAAGAAGAGGAGAAGATCCGGAGCCTCCAGCGTTGTCAGGGAAGCATTTGCTGTGTTTTCTTGCGGCGGCGTGTGGAAGATGTTGGATGGCAGGCTCATCGGTTTCAGGAGCGAGCGTTGCCCTGCTCTCAAGCCAACCTGTTCTGCGACGGAGGAATCGGTGCTTGGCTGATTCTCCATAATTCGAACTAGAGGATCTGCTTCTAGTGAGCCTCTTTTCCCTCCTCCTCCTCCTTCTCCCTTCTCTTCCTTTTCCTCCTCCTCCTCCCCTACTCTGTTCCTTCTTCCTCTTTCTCCTTCTCCTCCTTCTCCTCTTCCTTCTCCTCTCTGTTCCTTCTCCTCCTCCTCCTCCTCCTCCTTTTCCTTCTCCTCCTCCTCCTTCTTCTCCTTCTCCCCTCTGTTCCTCTTCCTCCTCTTCCTCCTTCTCCTCCTTCTCCTCCTCCTCCTTCTTCTCCTTCCCCTCTTTTCCTCCTCCTCCTTCTCCTCCTCCTCCTTCTCCCCTCTGTTCCTTTTCCTCCTCCTCCTCCTCCTCCTCCTCCTCTTCCTTCTCCTCTCTGTTCCTTCTCTTCCTCCTTCTCCTCCTCCTCCTTCTTCTCCTTCCCCTCCTCCTTCTTCTCCTTCCCCTCTGTTCCTCCTTCTCCTTCTCCTCCTTCTCCCCTCTGTTCCTTTTCCTCCTCCTTCTCCTCCTCCTCCTCTTCCTTCTCCTCTCTGTTCCTTCTCTTCCTCCTTCTCCTCCTCCTCCTCCTCCTTCTCCTTCCCCTCTGTTCCTCCTCCTCCCCCCCTCTGTTCCTTCTCTTCCTCCTCCTCCTCCTCCTTCTCCTTCTCTTCCTCCTCTTCCCTCTCCCCTCCCCAAAGTCTTTCCACGAGAAAACATGTAGAAAAATGATTATTTGGCAGATATTCAAACCATATAAAAACTGTATATGCTGGGAAAACCGCACCTAATTCCAGAGTCAGTCTTGCAGAGACGTGGATTTTCTTCTTCAGAGCACGTCCCTTCCTCCCTGCTTACGTATGTGAGGACAGAAGAGTGAGGCGTGATTTTAGAAGGAGGTTTTTAAGTACCGCTGCCTAAAAAAAAAGCCACATTCGTCTCGCTGACGAAGACTTTTTCGAAGTTGCCCCTTCTCCCCCCCCCCCGTAAAATCTGAAGCTACGTGCATCCCCCAAATCTTCAACTCTGAAGAGGAATAACAACTGGGAAAAAAAATAAAGTAATAATAATTGTGTGATTAGAAGTGACGGCTTTTAGATCTGAATTTGTGGTTTAACCAACACAGTACAAAGGGCTCCATCAAATTCACCTGCGGCTTAGATTAAATTTGACCCTTCTACGTAAATTGGGCGAAAAAAGCATTTTGTTGTACTGCGAAGGGAGTTGGAGAAGGTTCTTCACTTTCCTTAATCTTTGCAGATGACATTTGTGGATTATAAGCAAGATACAAAAGGGAATCAAAAAAAAAAAAGAGGCTTTTTACTGTAGGTTCGGGTTGTTTTCTTCCCTTTGTGTTTTTAATACCAAATTTTTTTTTAATATGAATATTGGCAACAAATGGGGCGGAAGAGCTGAACGTTTCCCTTTGAGAAAAACTCTTCACGATACCACAGAAAACAAAAATTTTTTCCTCTGTGTATTCAAAACAACCAGAAAAACCCAACAAAAGAAGCTTAGTTGAAAGGTTTGGTTTTCGGGGCGAAGGATCACATAACAGCGATAACAAATGGATCCTTCTCCTCCCGACGCGGAGCGCCCCGAGCTTGCGATGCACCGCGGGACTTGCAAAGGTTCACGTCTCCGCAGGAGGCCAGACCTAGTTCTGAGCGTGTTTAATTTAATCTTTGCTTTTAAAAAAAAAGAAAAAAAGCCCTGCACGCTTTGTTACGGCGCATGTAGAGAAACCACCAAGCGGGCGTAATAGATCTGATGAGGTGACATCTGCCAAACAACCGTAAATATGGATTTGCTGGTCGTCTCCTGAACTCCGTGGAAATAAGAGCACTTAGCAGGCTCTCATCAGAAATTCTCTTTGCTCCGTTGGCTTTCCCTGGTGTTTTCCTTGCAAGAGGTGTGAATCAGCCTCATTTCCTTGCGAGAGGTGTGCAGAGTCAGCCTGAATACCTATAAATACCCACAGTGGAGGCGTGTCCAGCTGCAGCGACGTTTCTTGACTTCTTGACTTCTTCTTGGCTTCTTGCCGCCTTCTTGACTTCTTCTTGACCTCTTGACTTCTTGACTTCTTGACTTCTTCTTGATTTCTTGACTTCTTGGCTGCTTCTTGGCTTCTTCTTCGCTTCTTCTTGACGTCTTGATTTCCTGCCTTCTTCTTGACTTGACTTCTTCTTGACTTCTTGATTTCTTGACTTCTTGGCTCCTTCTTGGCTTCTTCTTCGCTTCTTCTTGACTTCTTGGCTTCTTCTTGGCTTCTTTACTTCTTGACTTCTTGATTTCTTGCCTACTTCTTGTCTTCTTGACTTCTTGACTTCTTCTTGACTTCTTGATTTCTTGACTTCTTGGCTTCTTCTTGGCTTCTTCTTCACTTCTTGACTTCTTGATTTGTTGCCTACTTCTTGACTTCTTCTTGACTTCTTGACTTCTTGGCTGCTTCCTGGCTTCTTCTTGGCTTCTTCTTCACTTCTTGACTTCTTGATTTCTTCTTGACTTCTTGACTTCTTCTTCTTGACTTCTTCTTCTTGACTTCTTGACTTCTTGATTTCTTGACTTCTTGGCTTCTTCTTGGCTTCTCGATTTCCTGCCTTCTTCTTGACTTGACTTCTTCTTGACTTCTTCTTGACTTCTTGATTTCTTGACTTCTTGGCTGCTTCCTGGCTTCTTCTTGGCTTCTTCTTGACTTCTTGGCGGCTTCTTGGCTTCTTCACTTCTTGACTTCTTGATTTCTTGCCTTCTTCTTGATTTCTTGCCTTCTTCTTCTTGACTTCTTTTTGACTTCTTGGCTGCTTCTTGGCTTCTTCTAGACGTCTTGACTTCTTCTTGACTTCTTGGCTTCTTCACTTCTTGACTTCTTGATTTCTTGCCTTCTTGACTTCTTCTTGACTTCTTGATTTCTTGACTTCTTGGCTGCTTCTTGGCTGCTTCATGGCTTCTTCTTGGCTTCTTCTTGACTTCTTCTTGACCTCTTGACTTCTTGATTTCTTGACTTCTTGGCTGCTTCTTGGCTTCTTCTTGGCTTCTTCTTGACTTCTTCTTGACCTCTTGACTTCTTCCTGACTCCTTGGCTTCTTCTTGGCTTCTTCTTCACTTCTTGACTTCTTGATTTCTTGCCTTCTTGCCTTCTTCTTGACTTCTTGATTTCTTGACTTCTTGGCTTCTTCTTGGCTTCTTCTTGGCTTCTTCTTGGCTTCTTCACTTCTTGACTTTTGATTTCTTGCCTTCTTCTTGCCTCCTTCTTGCCTTCTTGCCTTCTCTTTCTTGAGAAGCTTGTGACGTCCAGTAGATGGGGATCCCCATTTCCCCAGTTCTCTATATTCCCCTCTCAAAACAAATCTGTTTTTCTAAAGAGAATTTAAACACCCAGGTGGGAATTCTCCCAGGCCAGAAGCTTCGGATTTGGCTGCCTGGCTCAGCACTC
Organism: Trogon surrucura; assembly: GCA_020746105.1. Taxonomy (NCBI): domain Eukaryota; kingdom Metazoa; phylum Chordata; class Aves; order Trogoniformes; family Trogonidae; genus Trogon; species Trogon surrucura. The sequence continues at coordinate 86,722,654 of CM036658.1, forward strand.
TCTGTGGCTCTTTAGGATTGTCAGCAGAAGGAACTGATTTTCGGAAGAGACCCACGGTGCTTAAAAAAAAACGTTAGCTGGCTTTTAAGCGAAACCTTTTGGCAAGGAAAAACCATTTCCAAGCCTGAGGATAATTCGCTGGTAGGTCTCTTATTTTAGCGAAAGCAATACTCGAACTCTTTTTATTATCCATTTGAGCCTTTCTGATAGAGATTCTTTTCCAAATTACCTGATAAATTCGATGGAAAAACACGGCAGAAATTATCTCCGCCGCCGAAATGCAGCCGTTGCTGATGCACAAAGTGCCTCGAAGGAATAAAATATAAACTGTTTCGAGCTGGCAGGAGAAACTCGTAGGGAGAATTTCACCGCGATGGTCTCTCCTAGTGGAATTGCTAATAGATTTAAGAGGTTTGTTACTCATTTTTAAATTTGAGCACGTTTTTATGTAGAATTCCATAAGCCCGGTCTGCAGAGTTGAGGCTTCGTTTTGATATTTGCCCTAAACTGCTGTTACTAGGAGTAGGAACTGCTACAAGTACTTCCAGCTGCGAGTTGTAACTCTTTTACTCCCACCTGGGTTTGTCAACTGAGGCTCTTCGGTGTTTTTTCGAGGGGTTTTCTGCCCCTTTCCAGCATCGGTGGAAACGGCAGGACACGCAGGGCGTAGAGAGGATTCTCTTGAAGACCTCTTTCTTCTTTCCCGCAGGAGGTAAAATCTAATTACAACCTCTAGCAGTTGGGTTTCTACTCTTTCCGTGGCTGGTGAAGGAGAGTCAGAATGTTTTCGGTGACGGCAAGAGCGAGGAGAAGAAGAAAGAAGGGTCCTGTATCTGCAGCCGCCTCATCGTGTTATCAATACGCTTAATTTTTACTTCTTGTCTTTTATTTTGATTTTAAATCGAACGGCGGAGCACGACTTGATTTCCGGACACCCAACGTGTGGTGTGACTTTATTTCCGGAGCGTGTTCGACACCCAACGTGTGGCGTTCCGGGCCGATGCTCTAATCAAAGCGGAATTCTTTGCTCAGCTTCTTCAAAGGCAAGAATTGGTCTCTTCTGGCGGAGAAAAAGAAGATAATTCCCTCCTTCTCCTGCTCCAGAATAGCAAATACAAACGGTAACGTCGTCATCGCGGAGTTGAGGTGCAGAAAAATTCAGAATTGATGTATCGGGCTCGACTCTAAGACTGTCTTCAACCGCTCTTTTGTTGGAAATTGTCTTTTTGCCCTCTTGTCCAAGAGGAGACTCAAGGAATTCTGTATTGCTGGAGTTAGAAGCAGCTCTGAATTTGTCGTGTTCGGAACGAAAAGCCCCCAGATCCTCATCCTCGGCTCGTTTTCGCAAACGTCACCTTCGCCAGCCTGGATTCCGAACATCCATCGTGCGTCGATCAGCTCGATTTATAAAATCTGACGGGCGATACATCGTAACGAAGGACGCCCTGACTCGTCTCCCCCTGCGCTCGTCCCATTTTCCCCACCTAATTTATCGACTTCCGCCGAGGACATTTTTCACGAGCGAATTAGCAGCAAATCACTCATTTCGCTTCTTCGTTCGCGCGACTTCCCGACGTTCTGCTGATTAGACCTGACGGTTCCGGAGGGGGTTTCACGGGGATTTGTAGAATGGGGCTTCTCGAGTCGTCTTTCACGGCGAAATCCACGTCGTGCGCTCGCGAGTCGCTTTTTCCGCTGCGGAAACTTCTGGGCGTGATGGTTTCTTGAGACTCAATAAATAAATGGTTCCTTGAGACTCAATAAATAAATGTTTTTCTTGAGACTCAATAAATAAATGGTTCCTTGAGACTCGATAAATAAATCGTTGCGTGGAATCCGAATTGCAGCCCTGCCTTAAATGGGAAATGAAGAGTAACGAGCTGATATAGAATGGAAATCGTATGGAAATCTATACTTAACATACAAAATAATGCCCTGACGCACAAATATTTGTTATTTTTCCAGCGAAGGACTTGGAGGAGGCAGTTTCCGGGTCCGGGGTATTGAGCCGCGCGATTTTCTGGCGCACGAATAAAATTAAAAAGGAATTTAACGGAGGATTTCAGGTCGCTCGCCGCGAAGGCGGCACCGGGAGGTTGAGATGAAGAAGGAGGAAAACGCGTTTCGCTCCTCACGTCGCACGAGTGTTCCCTTAACTCTGTTTTCTTGGTTTTTCTTGTTCAGGCAAGCGCTCGTCCGTCCCTCCTGGTTTTTTTTTCACAGCCTGTGCTTTCTTTTGCCTTTATGTCTTGTCCTGCAGAGCCGAGCTCCCACTACGTGATCTCCCTGAAGGCGTTCAACAACGCGGGCGAGGGCGTGCCCCTCTACGAGAGCGCCACCACCCGCTCCATGACAGGTGAGAGCCAAATAAACCGGTTCCAAACCCGCCTCGCCGAGCTCAACGTCGCGGTCGAGTTCACTTTGCGACCGCCGGGTCCTTGCTCGACTCAATTTTTCATTCGATCGGGAACTCCCCGGCCAGAATGAATTATTTACCCTGCGCGGAAATTGGCCGTACGAATGGAAAGGGGCGCTTGCTCTTCGCTCCTGGTTGGCTTTGGGAGCAGCAAGACGCCCAGACGATTTAAATATTTAAAGATGGCGGCCCGGCGGCGCCGAATCGCTTGGCCGAGTTAAGCCCAGATGAAATTATTTTGGTTTTAAAGCAGCCCTGAGTGAAAATGAACTCGCCAAAACCACGCGCGCCTCCAAAAGCAGGTAGACGGGTTGCACAAGGTGAAGGAACGTACTGAAGGGATTTTGCTGGAGGGAGAGAAGGAATTAAGCAGCGGAAACGGAGCCGGGGGGCTTGTAGGCAACTCTTTTTTTCACTGCTGAGTTGTCAGGGCGCTCGCAAAGTTGATAAAATGCAAATTATTTTTGTGTAGTTAATTTTCCAGACGGCCTCGCGCTTTTTCTGCCGTCACCGGTGAGTGACAAAGAACAGAGCTTAGAAGAAAAGATAATAAAAAAAAAAAAGAATTAGGAACAAAAAAAATCAAAATATGTTTTTCCTCTGGAGGCACACGGTCATTTGGGGCTGGTTTTTTCCCTCGCCTTTCACCCGCCGTGTTCGGAGCTGCCTGGAAGGGGAGCTGTGTCGCTGAGAGCAAACCCGATCGCTGACGCTGGCGTGGGTGGAGCGCGGGGAATAACTCGACCGAATGGCGCTTCTGTGGCTCCCCAAAGGGAAAAACAAAAAAAAAAAAGCTTTTTTTTTCCGGTTTTCCATACGGTTTTGTGAAGTATTCCCATGAGAAATCTTGGAAAGTCAGAAGGAGAAATCAAAAAAACCAAAATTTACACACAAGCCACATGAGATATAATAAGTTCTAGGGAAGTTGCGGCTCAAAATTCTTCATCTTCTCGTCCGGAGTCATTCTTGTGTTGTAAAATCTTACCCGGTGAGTTTGCCTCAGGATCCATAAATAATTTTTTATTTTTCTTTTGGTTCCCTGTCGATTCTATTTAAAAATGATCTCAGCTGCCTGGGGGGGAATTTGATTTTGTGGCTCTGTGTAAGCTCTCGGAACCGGAACGATACTGGTGTCCGCTTGCGCGGATACAACGAACAAACTGGCGTGAAATAACGGGAAATATTTGCGGAAAAACTCGGAAGAGAGCGACGAGCTGACAAGAGAATGACGGATATCCACGCGTAAGTAGTAGAAAATGGAAAAACACCCCCCGAAAAATACCAGAGGGAGTATTTAGGGATTTATTTTCAGCCACAGGTGGATTATAGAGAGTTCCCTCGTCCTCAGGTCGGTGGCGACGCGCTTCGGAAACTGAATTATTTTGCTAAACGCAGCCTCGCGCCGTGATCCTCTGCAGCGGGACTTGAGTTTGCAGCGTGGAAGCGGCTGAAATAACGCCTCGGCTTCCGCCTTAAGTTTGTAGAAAACCCCAACGGAGAGAGGAGCCGTCGCTCGCCTCGTGACGTTTACAGCCGATTCTGTTGGGAAACTTCAGGAAAAGGAGCTGTTCACTTCTCGCCGGAGCTTGAGTCGCTTGGTTGGAAGTGATAGAGTCGTTTATGCTTTGATTAATTAGTTACCACATTTAGGAGGGGGGGAAAAAAAAAACAAAACAACTTTATAATGTGGTTCTGCTGCGCTTTACCCATTGCTTTTTGAAGAAAAATCAACGCTGGCAAACAACGAGTCAGTGAGTGTGGTAAATAACGAGTCAGTGAGTAAATAATGAGTCGGTAAGTGTAGTTTAAAGAGTTGTTGACTGGATGCCTCAAGAAGTTGCTCCCCGAAGACCACCCCATGATTCTTGGTCCCGGAGGAAGAAACCCGCTTGAAAATACTCCGCGTCTCCACGTTGACGGAATTAAACCAACAACTCCGAGACTTTTCGCTTCAGCAGCCAGGTTGTTCAGGTTGTTCCGCCCAACAAACGTCGAGGCAGGGGCGGAATCTGCTCCTTTCAAGACGCTAAACCAGCGAAAAGAGGCCGCGGAGAGAGAAAAGAGGAGGTTGCTCCTACGCGGGAGGGCACGTGGATCAGGTTGGGAGACGACACGCTCTCCCGCTTCGTAGGCGATTCCGCCAGCGTGTCGTCGAAGCGATTCTTTAGGAGAAGGTAAATCGTTGGAAGGAGACACCGTGCGCGCTGGGTTCGCCTCGAAGGAAGCCGAGCACGCCTGGAAGCGTTTGCGAAACGGCGCCGGGGTGGGGGGTTTGGTTTTTAACTTGAAATGTCGCCGCTGCCGCCGTCTCATTTTGCATTAATGCCTTTCTTTCTGTTCTCCCCCTGTCCCTCCTCCTCATTAACGCCATGCCTTTAACCCATCGTGCTGTGTGCCCCGTGGTGGCTGCTGTTTTGTGTTTCGGTTTCGCTTGCTTTGAATTTTGCTTTCCCGTTTGAACGTCCTTTCGTTTGGAATGCTCGTTTGCTGCTGTCTCGACCCAGACCCCATTGATCCATTAGAAGTTGATTTTTATCCTTTGCTTGATGATTTCCCTACCTCAGTCCCAGATATCTCCACCCCCATGCTCCCACCAGTAGGTGTCCAGGCTGTCGCACTTACGCACGACGCCGTGAGGGTCATCTGGGCAGACAACTCTGTCCCGAAAAACCAAAAGACGGCCGAGGTTCGCTTCTACACGGTCCGATGGAGGACGAGCTATTCGACGAGCGCTAAGTACAAGGTGAAATTCCGAACCGGGTTTCCGTCGTGTTTTATTTGCAGAGGCTCCGACTTGGCTTTTCCCAGCTTGCCTTGAGCCAAATTTCTCTTTGAGGCGCTTGTTTTCGTAGCTGTTGCTTCGTGGAAAGGGGTTGGGTTGGGTGAGAACGTTCTGATTCCACCCGCCCGTTGCCGTAATTCCATTTTTGATCTTTAATCTTTACCAAGCAGGTATAAATCAGTCGCGGATTTAGTGGCACGATAGCGTAGAGATGATGGCAAACCCCTGTGGTAATTGCACCCACCCACATTACACATTCCCAAAGGGGAAAATCCAAGTAGCTTCTGAAAAAAAACTCATTTTTTGCCCTTCTTTGTCCCAACAAAGTCAGTTTTACAAGGCTCCTTTGTGTAGAGCCTGAGGGATGTCTCCCAGTATAGGTTGGCCTCTCCAAACGCCGTTCCCGAAGCTTCGGAGATTTTCCCCGCTGCTTCGAAACTCCCCGTCAGCTGGAGCGTAACCAAAGGTTCAGCCTTTCCCGTTGCGGCTGGGAACCGATAAAGGTGATTTTGCCCCGCCGGCTTCCCCCCAACGGTCCCCAACGGGCGCCGCGTGTCACTACCAGAGGTACGTGACGCAATCGCGTCCCCTTCGTCTCCACGTGACGTTAACTTCAAGGACGCTTCGAGCGGCGAAATGCTAATATTGAGTGTCGAGCGAACCGCTCAAAGAGAAACACTCAGCTGGAGACAAATAACTTTTTCCCGACAAGAAAAGAACCCGACGTCTTTGTGTTCGGCCACAGCCTGTTCTGCCCAAGGATGGGTTCACCCCGTAGAGGTTTTTTTTCCACTTGGGTTTTTCCTGATTGCGTGCGACATCTGAGCGCTTGAGCGGATTTAGTTCCCCTCGGTCGCGCCGAGGAATTTTTTACGGCAGAAATCGCTTCGTTTCTCCAAAACTCGTTGGAGAAAATTATTATTCCCTCTGTTGAAACCCAACCTTAGCCGCAGAATAATTTGTATAAACTCTAGATTTGTGCCGTCTCGTGGCAGTAGGTTGTGAACAACAAGTTTCGAGCGATGTCTTGGCTTCGATATGAATTTTTCCCAGAGGGAGATGCTCTGCCAGGGTAAACCTCTAGCGCAGTGTGAGGATGGATTTTATTCAGTCGCCGCCGATTTGACTGATAATTTCCTTTTTTTGCTGCTTGGCCTCCAGTTGTTTCCACCCCCAGGCCTTAAAAACAAACAAACGACTTAATATTCACCCCAGCATCGCTACGTTTAGTTGTTCCTAACGCGGCGCAGCGAGGCGGGATCGATAAAACGCTTCGCGTGTGATCTGACGTATAAACATACTGAGTTCTGCCAAGCAGAAAACGTGGTTTGTGAAGGCAAAACCGAATCTTTTGGGTCGTGTTTCCATCTCGGTCCTAAATATACGTTCACCCCAAGAACCGGGGAGCGCTCTCGGGGGGTAAAAAGGCTTTTGAAGCCTCCGCTAAAAAAAAAAACGAGGCGTTCAGGTGATTTCTTCCGCTGTGTAGTCGGCAGATACGACGGCGCTGAGCCACACGGTGATGGGGCTGAAGCCAAACACCATGTACGAGTTCTCCGTCATGGTCACCAAGGGCCGACGGTCCAGCACGTGGAGCATGACCGCCCACGCCACCACCTACGAAGCCGGTAAGAATCCTAGGATGACCTAGCTTGGGACCTTAGAGATCGTTTAATCCAACCTCCTTGTCGTGGGCGGGGACGCCTCTCAACTTGGCGGGCAACACGTGGGGATCGAACCCGCGCCACGCTCGAACCGAGCGAGCCTTGGCTTATTTGTCGGGAAAACCTTCATCCAAACTGCGTAAACCGACAAAATTAACTGTATTCCTTCCCTTTTTTTTAGCTCCACGGGGGGCAGAGCGGGCGTTGGTTGTCGCAAGAAGTCGGGAGGTGGTAGCGCGTGCGCGTAACGCAACGAATAGCCGTGATTTTTATTGCTAGCGGTTTAAAATCACATTGGCTTTGCAAAGAAATCCAAAATCGGGTGAGAACGAGTATTTGCTTCCTATTACATAGAATCATAGAGCAGTTCAGGTTGGAAAAGACCTTTGGGATCATTGAGTCCAACCATTGACCCTACACTCCAACCATTGACCCTACACTCCAACCGTTGACCCTACACTCCAACCGTTGACCCTACACTCCAACCGTTGACCCTACACTCCAACCATTGACCCTACGCTACAACTACATAAAGGTTTTGCAACTTTAGAATTTTTGATTTGGGAGGTTCCATGTGGTTTTTCTCCCCGATTCGTCACTTCCTGAGTTCCCTGTGTAGTTAAAAAGACTTTCTAATAAATCAAGGCACAGTTTTCTAACCCTGTGATCTCTCAGAACAAGCCGTCGAGCTCCGATTTTGCAGCTCCGGAGCCGATCTGCTCTTAAATCGCTCCGCTGAGCTGCGCGCGGCTGCGTATTGCCGAACCGCTGGTTTTTCCATCTTGCCCGTAGCTAAAAACATCCGTGGTTTTCCTTAAAGATATTTTTCTTCGTGCGTTTGGACCCCGGTGTATTTTTCTTGAGGGTGACTGGCGGTCTTGAACGCGCTCGGCGCCGTCACAACCTGATTTTTACCGAGGTTTATTGACAAAAGGGGAAAAAATAAAGAGCTTTGTGAAGTATCCGTGTCCTGAGATTTCCAGGCTTACGTGCTCTGCTGGTTGAACCTCACAAAAGGCAGGAAGAGGAGGAAGGGGAAAGGGTTAGGTCAGGAAAACCCATCGAGAGGGATTATATCAGAGAACGGAGAAGAGCTTTTAAGATGAAGATGCTCTTTATGTACCGGGAGGCGGCGGCGCTTGGGTGGAATTGAATCATTTCGGTGAAGCTGGAAAACACGACAGGATAGTGGGAGCGAAAGGAGAGGGAAGGGAGATTTTTTTCTTTGCAAATCGAGCGAGGAAAAGGGTTGTTTCTTGCGAGTTTCTTCTAGTAGGCTGGTTTGGAACAACCGACGAGCTCAACGCCCCGCGTTTATCCCCTCAATTATTTTTTAATAAATACCTCTTTTTCCTCTCTCCTCTGCGGCTTTAAAATACTCTGTTTTACGCCGAGCTCCTGAAGCAGCGATATTATTGCTCTTATTAAATACGTCGCGCTCCCAAATATTCGATGTTCCTGAAGACCTCGGTGGCTTTTAACTCGTATTAATCGGAGAAGAGCTAAACGCCGAATCCCAGCGTATCCCCGCGCCGTGGGCAGTTGCCACTGGGAAAAAACATCACTTTGAGACAAATCACAGGTTCCATATTTGAAATGCACCCAAGGACACCTGCGTTTGGAAGGCTCTAAGTAGCTTGTGTTTAAAGAATTCCGAAAGAAGGCGACTTAACTCCTGGCTTGCGCTTCTGCTCCGTTGTTTTTCAGCGCCGACTTCCGCTCCCAAGGATCTGACGGTGATCACGCGGGAGGGGAAGCCCCGGGCCGTCGTCGTCAGCTGGCAGCCGCCCTTGGAAGCCAATGGAAAAATCACTGGTAAATATGGAAATTATCCTTTATTCTCCATTTATTCCCTCTGCTGATCTTTCCTTCCCTATCTCCGTTATTTTATTCTTGGCTGCTCTTCGAGCCGACGGCGTTTTCTTTTCTCTTACTCGGATCGGCCGGGATTCAAGCGCTTTGTTGGGCAATAACGGGATACGTAACACGCATAACGGGAGGTTGCTCGGCGCAGCACGTCGTGGGAGAATTTATTGGGCGATATTTAACTTTACGAGAACATTTTAAGGCAATGGCGATCGGGGAGGGGAGGGAAAAAAGCCAAAACACAAAAAATTCCCAACGTTGACAGACAAGAATTGAGCTTAATGGATGTTTCGCGATGACAAATTTTATTTCCCAAGCTACCGCGTGTAACCTTAGTTGCCTCATTAAGAAATCCATTACAAACCTTCAGTGTTGTTTTAGTTAGAAAAATCGAGCGGGGCTTGCATTTAAATGATCGTTTCAGGCTGGTTAATAGAGGCGCGGAGCTCTTAGGAGAAATTTTACCCGTCTTCAAAAACCGCTTTAACCCCCAACTACGAGCCTGGAAACAAAACCCTGCCATATTAAACCAAAAAAAAAAAAATCCAAAACCACCACACGCAGAGAAAAATAAAGCGTTTCCATCCTAATGCTGCTCTCTGGAACCAGTGGGACCCTTGGTATGGAATGGTTGCTGCTGTAGAACTCCAAAATTCAGAGTTCCCAACATTTTTGATCCTTCCTTCTTTCCCCTGTAGCCTCCGAGAAACATTTCCTGCCTTCCCGCGAGCGCGCGGTGGTCGACGCGTGCCGCTAACGCCGTTGGGTTTGATTTCGGCGCTCGTGTGCTCAAGCCCGCGTGCTTTATGGCGCCTGAGTTTGAGAAACGCGCTTTTAACGCGCCCGACCCGGTTTTACGCTTCTGGAATCGCCGTTTCTCGCGGCAGCGAAGAAACGGCTCCGCGGGTTTGGGTCCAAAAACGGGCGAACGCGCGTTTTGCCTCGCGTTCCTCCAAGCTCTTCCGATCGCTTTCGCAAACCCCCGATTTTGAAGAAATCTCGACCCCGTGTGTGTTTTGGCGCGGAAATCGAAGCGCTAACTGCCCGGCTGTGTTGTGGTTTTGTTTTTAATTCAGCTTACATCCTCTTCTACACTTTGGACAAGAACGCGCCCATCGACGACTGGCTCATGGAGTCGATCGGCGGCGACCGGCTCACCCACCAGATCGCGGACCTCAACCTCGACACCGTCTATTACTTCAGGATCCAAGCTCGCAACGCCAAAGGCGTGGGCCCCCTCTCCGATCCCATTTTCTTCCGGACGCTGAAAGGTTTGGATCTTCGCCGTCGGGGGCGACACGTTTCAATTCTTCCTTTTAACGAAGGGTCGATTCTGCGTTGGCCCCAACGCGGCCGCTTGGAAGTGGTTGTGGGGGAGGCTGAAAGCAAAACGCGGTGGTTGCTACGATTAAACCGCGGTGGTTTTAAATCCAATCGGCTCTGACGCCACCTCGTTTTCTGCCCTCGATAAGAAAACTAATTGCGTTCGGCCGGGTTTCTCTAGGGAGGTCCCTTTTCATTTGGGATCCTCCGGAGGGACCGCGTGGCTCGCTCCCGGCGACGGAGTGGGCGTGCAAAATTCCCATTCCAAAACCCGCCGTGGGCTAAGTTGTCCCAGATATTTTTAATTAATACCTTTTGGGACCGGGAGGAAGGAGCCGGCAAAACAAGAACGCGGATTTTTTTTTGAATTTGGAGAGGGGTATTTCAGCCCTGGTTTGATACGAGGCCGCTCTCGTATCAGACTTGACGTCAAATTAACGCGGAGGGTTGTTCCTCTTCTCTCTCGTGTCGGTGCGAAGCCCTGACATCATCTGCCCAGAAATTCCTGGGTGTGAAGACGGAAGCGACATCGCCGCGAGCGGGAAGCGAGCGGCTCCGCTCCTTTCTGGTTCACCCGTCGCTCGTTCGTTCGCGCAAAGGTTTCTCAAAAAACGTGTAATTAATGAAAAAAACAGCCCCGACCAACTCCAGCGACGTAAACGGCGAAAGTGCTCCGCGGCGTTGCCTTTTCCGGAGAAAATCCGGGGATTTGCATGTAAAAAAATGCATTAAAAACCCAGCTTGGCAGAAGGTAATAGAAAACTGGGCTGGATGGGAGGGAATTGAGGGAAATTGAGGCTCAGACTTAACTAAACCCAACGATTAACGCGCTTGATGGCGCCTGTTTCGTAAAATTTACCCCAAAGTACCACGAAAGTCATTTGGGAACTGAAGTGTGGATCAACCAACATCAACGGATACCAAAAAGATGAATTTCTACGTTTGTTGCATCTTGTAGTAGCCTGCAAGGACCGCGGCTCGATGCCTGCCGTGAATATTTAATGGTAGCCACCCTAAATATGTCATGTTCGATACGATTCAACCCTTTTTTGGGACAAATCGAGCCCCGCGCTCGAGGTAAAAAGACTTCCTGAAGTGGGAATTATGCCAAAAAAGATGCCCTCGGTGACTATTAGCAGAAGATGTGCGTGGAGATTGTCGTTAACGCCGGGAGCTTCCATCGATCGACAACAAAATCTTGCTTTTTTTTACGCTCCGACTGGTTAAATTTATCGCGAGAAAGCGTCAAGAATGCGATACGGGCGTTCTGACAGACCTGGAATCGAAGGATAAAATGGGATGGAACCTCCCACCTTTTATCCTCCCTAGGTTTTAGCCTCACTCCAACCCTACATCGCTTAACTCCAACCCTACGCTGTTAAACTCCAACTCTACGTCGCTTAACTCCAACCCTACGCCGTTAAACTCCAACCCTACGTCGCTTAACTCCAACCCTACGCTGTTAAACTCCAACCCTACGTCGTTAAACTCCAACCCTATGCCGTTAAACTCCAACCCTACGTCGCTTAACTCCAACCCTACGTCGTTAAACTCCAACCCTACGTCGCTTAACTCCAACCCTACGTCGTTAAACTCCAACCCTACGTCGCTTAACTCCAACCCTACGCTGTTAAACTCCAACCCTACGTCGCTTAACTCCAACCCTACGTTGTTACACTCCAACCCTACGCTGTTAAACTCCAACCCTACGTCGTTAAACTCCAACCCTACGTCGCTTAACTCCAACCCTATGCTGTTAAACTCCAACCCTACGCCGTTAAACTCCAACCGTACGCCATTAAACCCCAACCCTCCATCGCTTTTCCGCCGTGCGCGCTCTGAAAAAGTCATGGTAGTAAAGGAATTTCCCCTCGGAGCTGCCTGTCGAAATGCGACGGCGGAAAAGCGAAGGAGTGAAGCGGCGACAGACCAAAAGAAGGAGGATTTCCCCAAGCTTTCGACAGCAATTTGGTTTTTTTTTTAACGTCTGCGCTTACTAAATGCTTACGCTTCCTTCTGCTCAGCGTCGCCTAATCCCGATTTCCGCTGGCGTTCCCGAACGGAGCTACCTTGAGCTCCTTTAATTAAACCAAAACGTGGCGTTGGGCTTGTCGGAACGCCGTAAAAACTGAAAAGAGAGTTGCCTGTTGGTGCATCTGGAAGTAAAGAAGGATTTTATTCAACAAAACCCCTGGAGCAGATGTGGTTTGGAAGAGAAGAGCGAGAGGAGAGGAAGAAGAAGCCACAAGCTGAGCTTTGCTCCCCTCCCAGTTATTCCCATCGTGCTACGATGAGCGGGGAGAACTATTTATGAGCTTTTCTACATTAAAAGTTGGGTTAAAAAGCCCTAAAATCACAGAGGGTGCAGCTCTCCCCGCTCCTTTTTGGCAGGGGTGGCGTGGGGCAGCGTTCCCAGCCCTGCAGCGCGCCCTGAAGCTGCCCCGAGGGTTCGGCGCCTCAGCCCAGTTCCAAACCAGCCCATCCCAGTTCAGAACCTGCGCCGGAATATTCAGACCCGGCACCGGCTGGGGTATCGACCCCGAGGGAAAGACAAGATCCCGGATTTTTCCGCCGGTGGAGGCGACAACGTTCCCCGCGCCCCCTCTGCTCCTCTTCGCCCGCGTGGAAAAAGTCAGGAGAGGGGGTGAAAAAATTGAGCGGGGGGGTTTGGGCGTCGGCAAAATCGCTCCTGGATGACTCCGTAAATGCAAATTCTTGCCGGTTCCGTGTTTTTCTTTGTTCTGCCACGGTCGAGAGGGCGTTTTGGGGGATTTTTAGGAGCCGCGTGCTCTGCACCTGCCTTCCAGATTCGTGTGCCAAATCACTGATTTATTTCTTCCCCCCCTTGTATTTCCTCTACTTGAGATTTTCGCGTAATTTATTAAGCCGAGGGCTCCTTAGTGCTCGGAGCGAAGTTTAATTCATAAACTCTGCGGGAAGGGTTTTAATCCATCTCTTCGATCCCGAAGAGATTCGAATCGCCCCCTTTGATGGTTATTTTGCAAAAAAAAACCCCACATAAATACTTCGAAACCCCTTCGTAAAACAGCGGAAACAACAAACACACGAGTCAGACCCAGCTTTTGGCTTGTAGGTGGTGCCATTATTTAAAGAAACCGGGTGTGTCTTTATCTTCTGGCTTGATTAAACTTAATTAAAACCCAGAAAGAAGGCGAGAGTGGCGGAAAAACTGGAAGAACTCGGGTGAAAATACCGGCTCGAAGCTTGTGCTGACCTTGTCTCTCTTCTTTCTTGCAGTCGAGCACCCCGACAAGATGGCCAACGACCAAGGTAAGGCGCCCCCGCTCTCCGCCTGACCCTAACGAGGCCCATTCCCTTCGTTAACCGCGTTCTGCCGCTTCGAGACGGGAGGAGGCCGCGAGGTTTCGGGTGGTTTCGTCTCGCCTTCCGAAGGGCCGACGAAAACGCCGGGAGTTCCTCGGCGCCGAAGAGATTTGGAGCCTCGCCGGAGTAATTGGCGTCCGGCGTGGTTAAGCTCGGCTTAATTTGCGGGCTCCTCTCGCAGCCTTACCGTGGGTTAGGGCTTAAAAGTTCAAAAAAGGAGAAATTATAACAATTTCTTCTTTCGGAGCCGAACAATGGCGAAGTTTAATCAACTTTTCAAGGCATTATCGGTCTCCAAATCGGCTGCTGAGTCACGATTCCTCCGCTCCTCCCTCCAGCCGGTTGCCACGTTATTTTTTTTTTTTAATTTTACACTTATTTTTCCAAGTATTTCTTTCGGTTCCAACCGGAGCGTCGTCTCTTTCTGTGACACCCACCCAAGGTTGGTGGTTGGAAAGGTTCATTTGCATCGAAAAAGGTGAAGCGAGGTGGCTTAACTTCAAGTTTCACCCCAATTTACCCCTCAAATTACCCCAGTTTACCCCTCAAACTGCCCCAGTTTAGCTTTTGCAGGTTGTCTTCCGTAGGGAAAACGAATCCTTTGCAAGATGAAACTCAAATCTGGAGCCTTTCACGGGTTTTGCTTCCACCCGGCGCGTCCCCCAGGCATATTTCGGGTTTTATTTTGGACCAGGTGACACGACCTCACCCCAAAATAGAGCTTTGGAGACGCCCTCTCGCGGCCAGTTTTGGGAATTCCCCCTCTGGTTTGCTGAAAAAAAGCAAAAACGAACAAATCTGAAGATTAAAAGCCATTTTTTGGGGGGTTTTTTCCAACCAGAAAACGTCGGGTTCGACTGGATAAAAGCAATTTTGAAAGGGTGAAAGCGCCGGGTTGCAAAAAGACTTTATTTTTTTTTTCCGATAAAAAGCGTCGAGTTGGGTTCGTTCTGCAAACGGGGCAGAAAATGGATGGAAAGTTGAGTTTTTCTGGTGGTTTTTGGAAAAAAAAAACAACCCTATTTATCATTTTCATCCGAAACGGAGGCAGAGCGGGCGAAGGTGAATTCTTCCGTGTTTTCTCTCGCCTCCGTTTTCGTTTGGTGAAACGATATTAAATTCTTGCGCCCGTCAACGGGTTTGCGTTGCCGTCGGAATTGGATCTCGTGGATCATGCCTTGAAAAGTACATTTGAAGAAGGAATAGACTTTAAAAAAAAAAAGGAATAAACTTCCAAAAAAAAGGAATAAACTTGAAAAAAAAAAGGAATAAACTTGAAAAAAAAGGAATAAACTTAAAAAAAAAGGAATAAACTTTAAAAAAAAGGAATAAACTTTAAAAAAAAGGAATAAACAAAAAAAAGGAATAAACTTTAAAAAAAAAGAATAAACTTAAAAAAAAGGAATAAACAAAAAAGGAATAAACTTTAAAAAAAAGGAATAAACTTTAAAAAAAAGGAATAAACAAAAAAAAGGAATAAACTTTAAAAAAAAAGGAATAAACTTAAAAAAAAGGAATAAACAAAAAAAGGAATAAACTTTAAAAAAAAGGAATAAACTTTAAAAAAAAAGGAATAAACTTTAAAAAAAAGGAATAAACTTTAAAAAAAAGGAATAAACTTAAAGGAATAAACAGAAAAAAGGAATAAACTTTAAAAAAAAGGAATGAACAAAAAAAGGAATAAACTTAAAAAAAAGGAATAAACTTAAAAAAAAAAAGGAATAAACTTGAAAAAAAAGGAATAAACTTAAAAAAAAAGGAATAAACTTAAAAAAAAAGGAATAAACTTTAAAAAAAAGGAATAAACTTGAAAAAAAAGAATAAACTTTAAAAAAAAGGAATAAACTTAAAAAAAAGGAATGAACTTAAAAAAAAGGAATAAACTTTAAAAAAAAAGGAATAAACTTAAAAAAAAGGAATAAACTTTAAAAAAAGGAATAAACTTTAAAATAAAAGGAATAAACTTTAAAAAAAAGGAATAAACTTTAAAAAAAAAGGAATAAACTAAAAAAAAGGAATAAACTTAAAAAGAAAGGAATAAACTTTAAAAAAAAGGAATAAACTTTAAAAAAAAAGGAATAAACTTTAAAAAAAAAGGAATAAACTTTAAAAAAAAAGGAATAAACTTTAAAAAAAGGAATAAACTTAAAAAAAAGGAATAAACTTTAAAAAAGAAGGAATAAACTTTAAAAAAAAAGGAATAAACTTTAAAAAAAAGGAATAAACTTTAAAAAAAAAGGAATAAACTGTAAAAAAAGGAATAAACTTCTAAAAAAAGGAATAAACTTCAAAAAAAGGAATAAACTTTAAAAAAAAAGGAATAAACTTTAAAAAAAAGGAATAAACTGTAAAAAAAGGAATAAACTTTAAAGAAAAAGGAATAAACTTCAAAAAAAAGGAATAAACTTCAAAAAAAAGGAATAAACTTAAAAAGGAATAAACTTAAAAAAAAGGAATAAACTTTAAAAAAAGGAATAAACTTCAAAAAAAAGGAATAAACTTCAAAAAAAAAGGAATAATCTTTAAAAAAAAAGGAATAAACTTAAAAAAAAAGGAATAAACTTTAAAAAAAAGGAATAAACTTAAAAAAAAAGGAATAAACTTGAAAAAAAAGGAATAAACTTAAAAAAAAAGGAATAAACTTAAAAAAAAAGGAATAAACTTTAAAAAAAAAGGAATAAACTTTAAAAAAAAAGGAATAAACTTTAAAAAAAGGAATAAACTTAAAAAAATAGGAATAAACTTTAAAAAAAAGGAATAAACAAAAAAAAGGAATAAAATTTAAAAAAAGGAATAAACAAAAAAAAGGAATAAACTTTAAAAAAAGGAATAAACTTTAAAAAAAAGGAATAAACTTAAAAAAAAAGGAATAAACTTTAAAAAAAAGAAGGAATAAACTTCAAAAAAAAAAGGAATAAACTTTAAAAAAAGGAATAAACTTTAAAAAAAAGGAATAAACTTAAAAAAAAAGGAATAAACTTCTAAAAAAAAGGGAATAAACTTTAAAAAAGAAGGAATAAACTTTAAAAAAAAGGAATAAACTTTAAAGAAAAAGGAATAAACTTTAAAAAAAAAGGAATAAACTTTAAAAAAAGGAATAAACTTTAAAAAAAGGAATAAACTTTAAAAAAAGGAATAAACTTTAAAAAGAAGGAATAAACTGTAAAAAAAGGAATAAACTTAAAAAAAAGGAATAAACTTAAAAAAAAAGGAATAAACTTTAAAAAAAAGGAATAAACTTCTAAAAAAAGGAATAAACTTAAAAAAAGGAATAAACTTTAAAAAAAAAGGAATAAACTTAAAAAAAAAGGAATAAACTTTAAAAAAAAAGGAATAAACTTAAAAAAAAAGGAATAAACTTTAAAAAAAAAGGAATAAACTTTAAAAAAAAGGAATAAACTTTAAAAAAAGGAATAAACTTTAAAAAAAGGAATAAACTTTAAAAAAAAGGAATAAACTGTAAAAAAAGGAATAAACTTAAAAAAAAGGAATAAACTTAAAAAAAAGGAATAAACTTTAAAAAAAAGGAATAAACTTCTAAAAAAAAGGAATAAACTTTAAAAAAAAAGGAATAAACTTAAAAAAAAAGGAATAAACTTTAAAGAAAAAGGAATAAACTTTAAAAAAAAAGGAATAAACTTTAAAAAAAGGAATAAACTTAAAAAAATAGGAATAAACTTTAAAAAAAAGGAATAAACTTAAAAAAAAGGAATAAACTTTAAAAAAAAAAAGGAATAAACTTAAAAAGGAATAAACTTAAAAAAAAGGAATAAACTTGAAAAAAAAAGGAATAAACTTGAAAAAAAGGAATAAACTTAAAAAAAAGGAATAAACTTAAAAAAAAGGAATAAACCTAAAAAAAAAAGGAATAAACCTAAAAAAAAAAGGAATAAATTTCAAATCAGACACACACGGTTGGGTTTTTTGAAGCCTCCGGTGTCCTGGCTGCGTTTTCCGTTGGGTTTGACTCCTGCCAAGGTGTTGTCGTGTGGAATAAATCTTAAAAAAAATCACAACATTTAGTGGCCTCCCATGGAGATCCCCGCTTTCCGGAGCACGAGATAAACCCCGGCGCCGCAACGTAGTCCCGGGACCGCGTCGGAGCGGAGGCAGACAGCTGCGGGAAAGGGAGAAAATCGAGGTCGAGGGGTTGCCCATTCGCCAAGACGTCTTCTAGACGTGCTTGGTCAACCCCAAAGCACGAGGTTGGCCCCCAAAACCACTTTGGTCGTGGGTTTCGCGTCAGGAGGAGCTTAGCGGGGCTTCGCCGTCTTCACCGTTCTCTCCCGTTGGCAGAAAAACCATCGTGAATTCAAGAGAACTCGCGGTTTCCCACGTCTCGAGGGGCCGACTCGACGGCGCCGTTGTCCCCGTCGCGGCGCGGTTGACGCGGTTTTGTCTTCTCTGCCCCGCTCCAGGTCGCCACGGGGACGGCTCGTACTGGCCGGTGGACACCAACCTCCTCGACAGGAGCAGCCTCAACGGTAAATAACCGGGCTTTTCGTCGCTTTAGCGCTCCCTTGGAGGCCCCCTCCGAGAGTTAAAACTTCGCTACGGTTCGGTTTAAGCTCTCGGCAGAGTTTTATCCTGAATTAATCCCGCCCTAAAATACGGCGCTGTGAGATTAAAGCCCGCGGGGCTGACGAAAACGAGCTGAATCTGAGCAGGGTGTGGATAAGCCACCGAGTCGCTGCTTCTTATTCCTTAAAGAAGCGCCGTCGTCTCGCGTCAGCGAGGGAAACGACGGCCATCGAGATGCCCAAGATGCCCCAAATGTGGCGTCGAGGGAGGTTTGGAAATCCAAACTCATTCCAAGAGCTCATTTCACTCCCCCTGATGATTGAGGAAACGCCAAATATCGTTACCTTCTTCTCTCCTCCTTCCCTGCAGCCGGCGCACGGCTGCTTTAGGTTTTCCTCCCGCCCTTCCGGCATCATAAATGGAGGAATTCCGCCTTTGAGAAGCCAAGAGAGCTTCCAAATTTATTTAAATAGCACCATTAATTAAGTAAAACAAGGGTGTAAGCCCGGAGGAGAATACGATGGGCTGAGAGACGGATGGGCGAGGGTTGGCAGCTGAAGTTGCCCGACGCGCTAAAAGACTCGACGGGCCGTAAAGAAAGCAAAAAAAAAATCCGTCCTCCCCGCGTTCCCGCTTTCAGCAACAACCAGCTGGGAGTTAGTGACTCCCCGCGCCGGGTTATTAACGCCGGGGAGTCGTTAAACGCTTTCCCGAGACGCAATTTTCGTGCCGCCGGGCGGGTTTTGGAGGAGAGGTGGTTTTAACCAAGCCAAGGTCTTCTTGCAGAGCCCCCCGTGGGGCAGATGCACCCTCCCCACGGCAGCGCGACGCCGCAGAGGAACGGCAACCTCCTCGTCATCGTCGTCGTCACCGTCGGCGCCGTCACCGTGGCGGCCGTGGCCGTGGCGGCCGTCGTCTGCACCCGGCGCTCCTCGGCGCAGCAGAGGAAGTAAGTCCGCCCGGGGACGCGGGGAGGGATCGATTGTGTTGATTCAGAGGGGGGGAAAAATCAAAAATAAATAAAAAGACACGTCTTCGCCCGGCTCAAATCGAAAGGACGTCATCGTTACCCTCTCCAGAGAGCCTCTCTCCAAAGAGTTTCCGGTAAAGAACATCTTGGAACAGCTTCTCCGATTAATTCTCATATATTAAGGGTGGAAAAAATCTTTAGGGTTCCTCTGAAAGGCTCTAAAAGGGCGTAAAGCACGAAGGGGGTTTTTTTTGGGAAGAACGTAGGAGCGGAATAACGGGGTTGGATGCGTCTCCCGCGTTGGAAATCCTCAACGTTGGTATTCTACAATATATTATTATTCGATTACGAAAGACTGGACCCAAGAAATTTGATCCCAAATTTGGTTGAATCAGCCTTGCTCTCGTCCGTGGCGCTGCGGAGGAGCGGGAACGGTCCAAATATCGCTCCTCCTACCCTAAGACATGGAAAGTCTTGCCTCCTGGTGATGCTTTTTTGCTGTTCCGTGATTAAAAAAATGAGAATTTGGGAGAAAAAATTGAATTTGAGCTTGCCATTTCGCTTCGAAACGTCCTCTCCTACGGGCGGGCGAATCTCGATGGAGGTTTGCCTCGAATGGACCTGAAAACGGGGGGGAAAAAGAGAGCGATAAAAATGAAAAAGCGGATCTGAAATTTAGCGTAACGGGGGGAAAAAACCTGAATTTCCCCAAAATAAAGGGCGTTGGTGGGGTTTGCTTTGGTCCTCACCCTCCTGGGTTGATGCTCGCTGGGACACGAAGGGTTTTAGACTCGGTTTTTTCTCGGCAGCTTAGTTTAAAAGAGGGGAAAGGCCGGGTCTGGCTGGATAACCTTCGGCGGAGGGAAATCATATTTCCTAAGTTAATTAAAACGAAGCGCAATAAAGCAGATTGATACGGAACAACCCCCCCGGTACCGACCCCTAACGAGTATTTTCTACCTCTGCCGCCTAGAGGGGAAAAAAAAAATCAAATTATCCCCCGCAGGACGAGGGGAAAAAAATACGAGTCGGGATTTGGGCGCAACGATTTAACCCAACTGAATGTAGGATCTCGCCGCGGCGGCGAAAAGCGTCCGTTCGTCCTCGTTTTGATTTGATTTTGATGTTTTTATTTGATTTATTTGATCGACCGGTCGCGTTTCCTCCAATACAGCCCAAAAGGAAAAAAAAACACCCAACCAAGCTTGGTTTTGACGGGGAGACCGGTTTTATTCCTGCGATCTAGAGGCGTCTTCAACTGGTGTTAAAATAAAAAATCAACTGAGTTGTTGAGAAGCTCGAGTGTTTAACGTAACTAAAACGAAGGCGACGAAGGGTGATCTCGCTCCGGAGTATTTGAAAAACGAGCCTACGGAGCGCGTGGAGGTTGTTAGGATTGACGATTTCGACACGAAACGATGCAAACCAGGCTCTAGATATTTATAAAAATTACATCTTTGCCGGAGCCGCTCTGCGGTTACGGCGAGAACGACGTGTCCGTCGCAACCTCCTCTTCGGAGTCGCGTAAAAAAGTTGCGGCGGGGGCTGAAATTTCTGCCTCGAGCCTGACGAAATGGATTTTTTCTCATTGAACGCAACGGTAAAAAAAAAAAAAATCGCGGCATCCCCAGGTGGAGAACCCAAGTTTTGGTCTTTTTGGGAATGAGACTTCAGTTTTTAGCTTTGGGTGGGCCAAGGTGGGAGCGGAAACGCTCGTAATTATTCTCGTAGGCGTTAATCACGGTGGTCTTGGGGGCTGGGCAAGAAGATAATTAAAGAATTGTCTTGACTCCGTGCTCTTCGTTCCTGTATTTTGAATTATTATCGTTTTAACTCGTCGTTTCGGGGGGGAAGGAGGAGCTGAGGGCGCTCGGCGCCTCCGGGAAAATCGAGATTTTTTTCCCCTTTTTAGTTTTGACCTGCGATGAGTTTGCAGCTTTTCGGATGCCGTGAGTATTTCTCCTCGGAGCAGCGATATCGTTTCCCTGTCACCAAAAAACCTTTCGCGTTATTGAGCAGCAAGGCAGGAAAAACATCCTTTAAGGATTTTTTGAATTTCTAGATTGCTCAGGAGGCTTTGTCCGCAGCCGTAAATTCGAGAAAAATAGACTAGAAGAATAGAAAAGCAAGAAAAGTGGTTCCCCTTGATTTTCTACATCCCCAACATGAGCCAAGCTCATCGCTTGGAGAAATGGGAGCGCTCCCAAGACAAGCGAGGAGACATCAAGGAAAAAAAAAGGGAGAAAAACAGTTGTAACGTGACAATTCCGATTGTTTTTTGACGCAGGAAACGCGCGACCCACAGCGCCGGGAAGAGGAAGGGCAGCCAGAAGGACCTGCGCCCCCCGGATCTGTGGATCCACCACGAGGAGATGGAAATGAAGAACATGGAGAAGGCGACGGGCTCGGAGGCGCCGGGGAGGGACTCGCCCGCGCCGAGCTGCCAGGACGGGGCCCCCGCGAGCCACAGCCAGTCGGAAACGCAGCTGGGCGGCAAGAGCGCCCCGCAACCCGGTGAGGCTCCGTTCCGGGGAAACGAGTCCTAAAATCTTGGGATGGGGTCGGGTTGGAAGGGATTTGTCAAGCCCATCTAGTCCAACTACTCCCATCGTTGATATTTTTTCTCCCTTTGCTTTAATTTGGTGTTAAAAGTTAACGACGTGCTCTACCGGAGGGCAAAACCTGGCAAGAGGAGCCAAAAAAAAGAAATGAAAAATGGAGCCAAGGGAGAACATGATTAGCAAAAAAGAATTTGGAGACTGGGGAAACTTAGATAGGAGGAAATCCTCTCTGAAAAATGAAGTTTCCTCTTCCTTTTTTTTTATTATTTTCCCACCCTAAAGCCTTGGGAGAGGCTGGGGGTGAGTAGAGAGGGACAGAGGGTGAATCCTTCAGATGCTCCCGCTGAGTTTGTCCCTTTCCTGGAGCTCCTGCTCTTCTTGCAAGGAAAGAAAAGCTAAAAAGGAACGTTTTTCCAAATGTTTGCCAGGGTCCATCAGAGATGCAATAGCCTGAGCGGGTAATAACCTTAACTGGGTGACAATATCAGAGTGTTAAAATGGCAAAAAAACGATTTTTGGCTGCCCAAATTTGTAGGTTACCAGCCTTTTTCTGGGCTCGAGGACTTGATTTTTAAAATAAGTCGGTCCCGGGGAACTGGGAAACGTCCCGGCGTTAGGAAGCGGTTTCCAAGCTAAGGGAAAGGGGACTCGACGTCTTTAATTCTCCGACGGGCAAAAAAAAGGCAAAGACTAATTTTATTCCGCCAAAAGAGTCTGCGCAGCTTGTTGCGGGCGGTGGCGTCGAAGGGTCGGCTCCAACAACCGAATCCTGACGCGATAAAAAACCCCCCGACGTCCTTTTGCGGCGTTTCCCGCTGAGCTGCCCCGTCTCGTTCTTTTGGAAACCCAGGTGCGGAGACGGAAGAGGTCGGAACGGGCGCGTCCACGCTGGAGCGCTCGCTGGCCGCCCGCAGAGCCACCCGCGCCAAGCTCATGATCCCCATGGATCCGCAACCCAACAACCCGCGTGAGTACCGGCGGCCGCTCTCGCCCGTGATTTTTTTGGGGTTTTTTTTTTTTTTTTTCCCTCTTGAGCGTTATTAGACGAGATGCTTTAATTAATTTCTCTCCGTCTGCCTGACGCTGACACAAAGCGTGAGCGGTTAAATAGATGGAAGAAGCGACGTCGTGATTCGGAAGGGGAAAAAAAAAAACCCACTTAATTGTTAAATACCAGCTCTGGAAGTCTTCAAGCTCGGTGCAATAATCGGTATTTGCAGCCTCGGAGAACAAATGTGCCTTTCCTGAAGTGCAAGGAGCATCAACCTGGTAAATTGGATAAAAGTTTTAATATTTTCAGGGCTCTGACACCACTCAAGTGCAGGCAGGCGCCAACATCAAGGATTTAGAGAGGAAAAGAACCGGGAAAGTCTTTGCAGGGCGTCGCGTCCGTGGGGGTTTTGTCCCCGTGTCCTTTGCAATCTTTTGCTGACGGGAGGCAAAGGTGAAACTCTCGCGGAATAAATCAGTTTGGAAAGTGATTTCTGTGCTTTTTTTCCTTTCTTGTTTCCTTAAAACGGCAGGGAAAAAACGCCCCAAACCTTTTTTTTCCGGGGAAACACAAACGTGTCGACTTTGGAGCGCCCAAACACAATCCAAACTCTCCGACTTCGTCCTTCCCATACTCTTATTGGTTTTTTTTACCGTGCTACCTTCGAAACGTAACCCATTGCTTAGGGAGCTCCGTGATTTGATCGGGGAATTCCCGTTCTCCGCGTCGTAGCGTATCAATATTAAGTGCAAATTCAGCCGCCGACGGGCCGTGACAGAACACATTTGTTGTCGTATCTCCTCGAGATCGCGCAAGATTTATTGCCAAGGGGTTGCCGGTACCTTGTTTCTCCGCAACGGAGCGCCGCGAGGAAGAGCAATCCCGTTTTCTTTTCCCGAACGAACGCGCCGGCTTGGAAAGAAACGAAGGGACCGACTTGGAAAACAAGTTGTTCTTCAGTAGCGTTCGATCAAGAGGGATATTTTATTCCCCCGGCGCGGCAACGTTAGAAAAACCGTCGATAAAAACGTCGCGCGCGGAGAAAAAGAAACGGTTGGGGAGTAAGAATTTGCTTTCTCGGGCGGCTCCCAAGCTCTGATCCCCCCACTCTTCGTGAGTTTTCTTCACCGCCCGTGCTCAAAAAGACCCTCGTAAAGTCTTGGCGACTCTGAGGGAGGCCGGTTTACTACTTGGTGTAAAGGCTGTAGTAGGAGCTAGAAGGAACTGTCGTCTTTGTAACGCGAAGGTGCGAGCCCGGAATTTCGCTGGGCAGAACTTTGATGAGTTTCTGAGTTTCCCCCAAGGGAAAAAAAAAAAAGAAATTGGTGCTTTGTGTCGCAGTCAAGAGCCGACGGCTGAGAAGGAAGGAGGAAAGCCTGAAGTGGTTTTCAAATCGAAGCGTTTTTGCTTAAATCCGACTCAAAAACGCGGCTCCGGGCTTCCAGCTCCCGCTTCGCCGGCGCCTCTCCCCGCTGCTCCCCGGGCCGAGCGAGCGACGACGTCACGCCGGGGCTTAGACGACTGAATTCTTAGTTTATTTTCAAAACAACTTCAAATTACTCATTTAATCTCTCTCTCTCTGTCTTTCTTTACAGCCGTGGTCAGCGCCATTCCGGTGCCGACGCTAGAAAGCGCCCAGTACCCCGGGATCCTGCCGTCCCCGACCTGCGGGTACCCCCACCCGCAGTTCACCCTCCGGCCCGTGCCCTTCCCGACGCTCTCCGTGGACAGGACCTTCGGAGCCGCGAGAAGTCAGTACCAAGCTTTTCCTCCTACTCTTTTACTATTCAAACACTCGGAAAGAAATTGTTTTCTCTCCAACGGGGTGTTCCACTCGTGCTGCCGTGCTTTCGGGGAGCTGGAACGAGCCCGGGCTTCCCCAGCAGGGTCGTTTCCAAGCTGTACTCAAGCCTTTCAAAGCGAAAAGCCGCTGCGTCTCCAATCGTTGCCCCGGATCCGGCGGTCGCTTCCGTTTCCTTCGCTTCCTTAAGCTCATCCCCACGGAAGTGCAGACTCTTCTCCATCCCCAGGCGGAATCTAGTAGCATCGCTCCTTAAAAATCATCCCTGATGGCGCTTGCCCGACCTCTCTGCTAGAAACTCTTTTTCTTTCCTGTCTGGCTCGCTCCGACGCGAGTAGTACGTGCCCATAACCAACCCCGCGAGCCCCAGCGAGCTGCTCTTTGTTTGAGCCTAACGAGCGTGCTCCGGCGGATTAATTAGACTCAGAGAGCCCGTGGTTTTTTCTCAAGATCCTCCCTTTCCCGCTTACCGAGCCTGAATTACCGCCAGAATAACGTCGATCCACCCCAGGTATTTTTTTCCGCGTCTGTGCTGCCGGTCCACAGGGAGCTCGTCTTGAAGTGACTGATTTTTTTCCTTTTTTTTTTCCTTTTTCTGTTGCCTTCGGGCAGGGCCTCGGTGCTTAAGATCCAGCGCCGGGGCAGGGTCGCAGGTAAAAGGTTCGGGCGTCACCCAAACGCCGTCCCCGCTGTAGCGAGGTTGTGGCTTTGCTCCAATCTTCCGTGCTTGAGGTCGCTAAAGCCACCAACGTTTGCTGCGAGACGCTCCAAGACCAAACCAGCTTTAATTATCCCCGAACGGGCCTTGAAAAACAAGATTTTGGGTAATCCGGGCGATTTCCCGTTAAAGGATCCGAAAGCTTCGGTCGGCCAAACGGCTGCTTCAGGTTTTTGAGGTTTGGGCAATGGAGACCGGGTGGTCTTGCCGAAATTACCCCGTGGAGTCGTGCTCCCTGGCGACTCCGACGACTCCCGACGCTCCCAGCTCGCGCAGAAAAAAAGAAACGCCCTCTTCTTCCGCCGCGGTTGCACCGCACGGTATTTATTTCGGGGAGCCGCTTTGTGAATACCATCACAGGAGGACTTAGCTTCAGGACTGCGGAGAAAACCATAAAAAAAAAAAATAATACAAGCGAGTCAGACTCCATCTAGAGTTTGAGTCTGTCTTGCTCGATGACGCCACCAGCCGTAAAATACAGTCGCTAAATATCAGGATTTTAATTCGTTGACGAAGTAGTTTGGGGGTTTTTTAACTACGTAATTCTTTGGGTTTAACGTCTTCTTGAGCTCGGCGATGCGTAAAAGCCCCCTTCAAAACCAGTCTTTGGGATCTCCCTAAAAATCGCGCCCTGCGAAATAAAAACTTGACTCGTGCGAGCCAAGATCCCGCCAGGAACGAGAGCGCCCCTGCTTGTCAGGGCACGTAATATTTACAACCTGTTGTAAGTTCAGAAATACGTAGGAAGTCGTTAGGCAGACGCGGGATGAAGTTTTGAGTCGCCGTCTACCGTCACGTACTTCAAACTGCCGTTTCCTCTCGTTTTCAATCCACACTGAGTGGAAATAATCCAAATTCTTGGGCACTTTGCTCTTTAAATCCCGACTGGAGCGTCCGATTTTAACGGACGTCGCGCCTTTCTCCTCAATTGTAGCCAGAGGACAAGTCTTTTTAGGTAAGAGGGTAGATAAGTCTCCAGATTTTACAACTAAATCTTCAAAAAATGAAGGAAAACGAGCCAACTTTCACAAACGAGATGATTCTGACCTCGGTCTTGATCCAGTAGTTGGCTTCGCGTCGGGTTTTGCCGGGGCTATCGCCGTAGGAACGTAGAAGCGAGGATTTCTCCTCCTTCCCCTTCTTCAAAACTGTTTTCGCCGCCGAGAAACTCGTAATTACTCGTGGGCTTGGCCGTTAATTATTCTAAAAGACCTTGAGAGTCGGCTCGGCCGCGTAACCACGTCGCTCGCGCGGCGACTTCTGGTTTTTGCAGAAGGTTTTGGGGGGAAACTGGAGCATTTTGGGGCCTCGTAGGGGAAATAATTCCGACTGCTGCGTGCCGGGAAGGTCGTTTTCTTCAGGAAAAGGCGGAACTTTTCCTACATTTCCTACATTTCTCTTCTCCTGCCGCTGTTGAGCAATCCAGGCTGGCATCGTGGACACCGTGATCATAAATAAAGAGCTTTTTTTTTCCCCCCCAACCTTAGTTTTCCGTAATATTTCGGGCGGTTCCTTCCGTTTTGTGGTTGCTTCTTGGACGAAACGCCGCAGGATCGTCTTGTCGATGAGAAGGTTGATCTGGAACGTCGGCATCTCCGAAGAATCGACTTGGAACACAAACCAACGACCTGCTGCTTGAGGCACAGCTGTCTCGAGGAAACCCAGCAGCGGCGGCGATTCGTTGTGTGGAAATAATTAATTAAGTCCTTCCGTCGCCTCCGGCTGCTTCGCCGCCGTCACGCCGAACGCAGTGGATTTCCGTAGCTTGTCCCGGGATGTGATTTCTGTTGATTTGATTTTTAATAGTTAAAAATCCGATCGAGAGAGGGGAGAAATCGCAGAGAGGAGATAAATCACAGAGAGAGAGAGGAGCTAAAAACAGAGAGGGAGGAGCTAAAAACAGAGAGGGAGGAGATAAAAACAGAGAGAGAGGCGATAAAACCAGGTTTGTGTGTTGTTTTTTTTAAAGGAAGGCGCGTTGAGCTTCGCGAGGAACATCTGGGTTTTTATTCCTTAACTTCCGACGGACCCGTTTCCGCGTTTCCCTTGGAAACGGCCGTAAAAGTAGAGAACGGGCTGTAAAAAAAACCCAACCAGACCCCTATGAAAATATCAAATCGTCGTTGTTTCGCTCCTCTCTTGCAGCTGTCGCCGACGGCCCGGCCCCGCAGCAGCCGCCCTTGCTCCCGCAGCCGCAACCCGAGCACTCGGCCCCCGAGGACGCCCCGAGCAGGACCATCCCCACCGCCTGCGTGCGCCCCACGCACCCGCTCCGCAGCTTCGCCAACCCCTTGCTACCTCCCCCCATGAGTGCAATAGAACCCAAAGTCCCTTACACGCCGCTTCTGGCCCAAACGGGTAAGAGGAAACGGGAATAACCCGCTCGTAGGGTGGAGTTTTACGCTCCGGCGTCGAAATTCACGGCTTAAGAGCGGAGTTGACAAGTAAGTGGTAAAAATGGATCAAATGAGGTGGCAAATTAATCACTCGACCTTGTTTCCCCGTCCCGTTACGCCGCGGTAAGTTGGAACGGGCGCCAAGCGCGCGCTCTGGCCTCTTCTTTTCGAGGTTTGCCTTGTTGGGATAACGAAAAGACCTGTTTGTGTAGGCTGGAAAAGAACTGAGCTGCGAGGCGCTCCAGCGTGCAGACTACTTCGGAATTAAATGGCGAGCGCGCGAGGAAATTTATTATGGTTTTCAAAAAAAAAAAAGCAAAACCAGGCTTTAGACTCGGCGCCAGCGTCGGGCGAAGCTGCGGGTTGGTTTCGCGCGGTCGGGGGACGCGGGGAGTTCAAAACGAGAAGGGTTTGCGGGCTGGTGTCTCGTTTTTAACCCTTTACCGTTGGCTTGGCTAATCTCCAGAGCGCCTTGGGGATTTGAGCTTCGCTCTCTTCCCTGCGTCTTCCGCCGGCGGCGTCCGTCGGGTCGGCGTTCGCAGCGAGGGGGCTGCCGGAAACGTCGCGGCGATTTTCCTCGGCGCGCCTGCTCTCCGCCGGCGAGCAATTCCATTTCTGAGAGCGGCCGTTTGTCATTTGGACCCGGAGAACTGCGGTTCTAGGAGCAATTTTTGTCGCCAAACCAGGAGGAAATAACCAATAATACTCCCTGGTTTTCTGTAAAAGGGAATCCAGCTCTTTTTGCACCGATATTTTTACAAATCAAGGGACTGGAGGTGGCTCTGACTTCCTCTCCGAAAATTTATTACAATCCCTCCAGACAAAACCCCCCAAATTTGCATTTTTGGAGCCGTTTTCTGAGCTTTCGGTTGCGCTTTTGCCTTCCAACCTTCAAACCAAAAGTAATTCTTGATGGGATTTAGCGGCACGACGAGCTTGACGGTTGCACTCGACGGTCTTAAAGGTCTTTTCCAAGCGCAACGATGCGACGGTTTTTCAAATAAATTCAATCAACGCTTACCTGGAAACATCAACCTTCCGCAAGCCGAAAAGCGAGACCAACAAACCAACGCGAGAAGCAATTTTCTCCACAGAATCTTCATTTTTGTGGGGGGGATGATCACACCACGCGCCGGACCAAGAGGAATTTGCCGTTAGCGGAGTTTGCTGTTGCCGAACGGGGCCGCTCAATTATTTCGTCTGCGTCCGTCTTGACGTCGCGTTGGCTTTTTGGAGGATCCCGTTTGGCCCGCCTTACTCCGGCGAGTAAACCTGGAGTAGGATTTTGAAAGGATTGAAACCTTGAAAGGGTTCTTGGCTCTAGAAGTCAAGCAGAGTTGACACGTGACCCTTCTAATCGGGAGCTTTTGGGACGTGCCAAGAATCCCACCCCGAAACGCCGCATAGGACTTCGCGATTCGGCAAAACGAAGACGCGTTTACATCGAAAACCTTCCCTAAAGGAAAAGAAAGAAAGGAAGGAAGAAAGAAAGGAAGAAAGGAAGGAAGAAAGAAAGAAAGAAAGAGAGAGAGAGAGAGAGAGAAAGAAAGAAAGAAAGAGAAAAGGAAGGAAGGAAGGGAGGAAGGAAGGAAGGGAGGCAGGGAGGGAGGGAGGGAGGGAGGGAGGAAGAGAGGAAGAGAGAAAGAAAGAAAGAAAGAAAAGGAAAGAAGGAAAGAAAAAGAAAGGAAAGGGAAGAAAGAAAGAAAGAAAGAAAGAAAGAAAGAAAGAAAGAAAGAAAGAAAGAAAGAAAGAAAGAAAGAAAGAAAGAAAGAAAGAAAAAGAAAGAAAAAGAAAGAAAGAACGAAAGAGAAAGAAAGAGAAAGAAAGAAAGAGAAAGAAAGAAAGAAAGAAAAGGAAAGAAGGAAAGAAAAAGAAAGGAAAGGGAAGAAAGGAAGAAAGAAAGAAAGAAAGAAAAAGAAAGAAAAAGAAAGAAAGAACGAAAGAGAAAGAAAGAGAAAGAAAGAAAGAAAGAAAGAGAAAGAAAGAAAGAAAGAAAGAAAGAAAGAAAAGAAAGAAAGAAAGAAAGAAAAGAAAGAAAGAAAGAAAGAAAGAAAGAAAGAAAGAAAGAAAGAAAGAAAGAAAGAAAGAAAGAAAGAAAGAAAGAAAGAAAGAAAAAGAAAGAAAGAAAGAAAGAAAGAAAGAAAGAAAGAAAGAGAAAGAAAGAAAGAAAGAAAAAGAAAGAAAGAAAGAGAAAAGAAGGAAGGAAAGGAAGGAAGGAAGGAAGGAAGGAAGGAAGGAAGGAAGGAAGGAAGGAAGGAAAGGAAGGAAGAAAGAAAGAAAGAGAGAAAGAAAGGAAAGAAAGAAAAGAAAGAAAGAAAGAAAGAAAGAAAGAAAGAAAGAAAGAAAGAAAGAAAGAAAGAAAGAAAGAAAGAAAGAAAGAAAGAAAGAAAGAAAGAAAGAAAGAAAGAAAGAGAAAGAAAAGAAAGAGAAAGAAAGAGAGCAAGCAAGCGAATGTGAAAACGATATAGAAAGAATGTTTTTCTCTGGGCAGGTAGATGAAACCTTGTTGCTGGCTTATCTATGGCAAACCCCCATTTTTTTCCTTTCTAGAATTGGCTCCAGCTTCATTTCTGAGCCGCCTCCGGCTGTTTCGCCGCGTCGGGGGCTATTTCTTTCCTTCCCGTGCGCGGTTTCTCGTTTTTTTTTTCTCCCCAGAGGCGTTAACCAGAGCGACGTCGTCTCCTTTACCCACTTCTTGCAGAACCGACCTCAAAAGTGCCGACGCCACCCCTCTTGGGGTGGCAATTTTGACTTCCCTTCACCCGATAAGTCGAATTAATTACTTTTTCCTCGCTTTTTAGTCCAACCCAAGGCGTTTTGACCTACGCTAGGGATCGGAACGGTGGAGATTTCCCTTGAAATCCCGTCATTTTTTTTCCTCTTTGGCTTTGCTTGACCCGCTCCTAAAAGGCGGCGACGCCTCTTAATATTTCATCTCTTCCGTGGCGGCGTAATAACGAGCTGCTGGGCTCTGGTGACTCATAAAAAAAGGCTTCCAGGGCTCATTATTCGGTCGGAAAGGGGAGGATCTCGCCGCGAGGGCACGAATAAATATTTCGAAGGCCGCGCTCCTGCGTTTGGGTCGCGGCATCAGCCTAATTCAGAGCTAAAGGTACCGTTTTTCTCCTTTTTTTTCATCGCCGCTCGAGCCCGGTAAATCCGAAGCCTTCCCATTAAGCCCTTCCCCGGTGATGTTTGAGAGATCTCGCCTTTCCTTCGCCGCCTTCGAGGCTCCTTCTGGTTATTCGGAAGGCGTGAGAGTCGCCCCCGCGGGGTTTCCTGTCGCGGCAGATCACCCACGTGTCATGGAAACGATGGGACTCGAGTCCCCTTTTCAGGTTAAATAGAAAATGTTCAATGGAGCATCGAGCTTCTTGGCTCGTAGAGTCGACGTAAATGCGGCAAACGGGCAAAAAAAGATGATTTTTTTTTAATTTTTTTTAGCCTCGCAAATGAAACGCCCGTTTAGGTCTCGACGAGCGGCTGCACTTTAAACGGACCCGAATTAGGTGGTCGTTTCTCTTCTGCAGGAGCAAAAAAATACCGCCTGGGGAGCAAAAATCCTGGATTTTCAACGTTGGCGGAGTCAAAAGTGAAGAAATCCGGCAGGAAAACATCCCGGCAGCTGGATATTGGGTATCAGGACGAATCCTTCCCGCGTGAATACAGAAAAAAAAATAAAGATTTTGTCAGTTGTGCTGGTAACAGACCGGTAAAATCACCGTCTGGGAGTGTTTCGAGGTGGAAATTGCAAAAAAAAATCGAACTTTTTGGCTGCACATGAGGCCGGTTTTGAACTTGGAACTCTGCGGCGCGAGGTTTCTGCGCTTAATCGCTCGCGGGTCTTTAGAGCGTTTAATCCCGTCTCGTGCTAAGTGGGGGGTTAATCTGCGAGCGCCGCTTATTCCCAACAACGAATTCGCTCGAATTAATTAACTCTGCAACTCGTGACGGGATATTCAGCGCCGTAAACACTGGAGAAAGGGAACGATTTCACGATGGGCCCTGCATGAGACCTTCCCCGTGGACTTGTCGAATCGTTGTGCTTGAAGAGCGTCGAGCCCGACCGGACAAACTCTCCATATTCTTATTTTCCATATTCTTATTTCTCCATATTTCTCCATATTCTTATTTTCCATATTCCTATTTCTCAATATTCTTATTTTCCATATTTTTATTCTCCATATTCTTATTTCTCAATATTCTCATTTTCCATATTCTTATTTCTCCATATTCTTATTTCTCCATATCATTTTCCATATTCTTATGCTCCATATTCTTATTTCTCCATATTCTTCTTTTCCATATTCTCATTTTCCATATTCTTATTTCTTCATATCCTTATTTTCCATATTCTTATTTCTCCATACTCTTATTTCTCCATATTCTCATTTCTCCATATTCTCATTTCTCCATATTCTCATTTCTCCATATTCTTATTCTCCATATTCTTATTTCTCCATATTCTTATTTCTCCGTATTCTTATTTCTCAATATTCTTATTTCTCCATATTCTTATTTTCCATATTCTTATTTCTCCATGTTCTTATTTCTCCATATTCTTATTTTCCATGTTCTTATTTCTCCATGTTCTTATTTCTCCATATTCTTATTTTCCATGTTCTTATTTCTCCATATTCTTATTTTCCATATTCTTATTTCTCCATATTATTTCTCCATATTCTTATTTTCCATGTTCTTATTTCTCCATATTCTTATTTTCCATATTCTTATTTCTCCTTATTTCTCCATATTCTTATTTCTTCATATTCTTATTTTCCATATTCTTATTTTCCATATTCTTATTTCTCCATATTATTTCTCCATATTCTTATTTCTCCATGTTCTTATTTCTCCATATTCTCATTTTCCATATTCTCATTTCTCCATATTCTTATTTTCCACATTATTTCTCCATATTCTTTCTTCTCCATATTCTCCTTTTCCGTATTCTTATTTTTCATATTCTCATTTTCCATATTATTTCTCCATATTCTTTTTTCTCCATATTCTCCTTTTCCGTATTCTTATTTTTCATATTCTCATTTTTCCATATTCTTATTTTCCATATTCCTATTTTCCACATTCCTTTGGGACTGCGTTACCACCGACTCGGAAAACGAAGGCTTCCTTGCACCCCAATAAACGAATTTCCATCCCCAGATCCCCTTCGCACTTTGGACGTACCCGCCCTTGGGCTGTTGGCGGCGAGAAAACACCCGTATCCCCAGGTCGGAGATCTTCTCTTCCAGTTTCCAAACTGGTTTTACGAGCCAAACTGGTTTTGGGAGCCAAACTGGTTTTGGGAGCCACCACGTCGGGGGGTTGACTTGACGATCTTCGAGGTCTTTCCCGACCTTGGTGGTTCTCCGCACGCCTGGGAAGGAGGTTCTTCTGCCCGAGGCGCCTCGTGGCCGTACATTATCCAACTAACGAGCCGAGAAAGCGTTTTTAACGACCCTACGGAGAAAACGAACCTTGGGAAGAGCCCGGTGTAGCTGCTCAGAGCTCCCGGCATCTTCGGCCTCGCATGCGAGGTTTCTCCTCTTTTTTTTTTTCCACTCGAGGGACTCCCGCCGAGTTGGAAGACGAAACGATCTAAATCCAATTAGCTGCTCATCCCCGTCAATTAGTTTCCGACCTCCTGCGTCCTGAATTCTCTCGGAGGGGCTTGCGTGGTCGTTCTTTGGGGAAGAGGGCTCGACTCTTGGGCTCATTCCCAAGGCGCCGCCTCGGAAAACGGCCGCTGCCGGCCAATATTTGCCGAAAAACTTGGAAATACGAGGCGAATTCTCCGCTTTGTTGTAGCTACGAGCCGTAGTTCCGTCGCTCCTGTGAGCTGAAGGGCGAAAAGAGGCGCAAACTCAACTCGCTCATCGGCGTTACGGCTCCTCGTTCGCAATATCCGGGAGGGAACATCTGGGAAGTGGGTCGTTAACTCATTAATTGCAGTAATTGGACTTAATGTATGAGAAACGAGGGGGTTTCGAGGATTTATAGCAGCGTACGCAACGAGCTCCTCGCCGCCGCGCCAAGTATTGCCTCCGCCAGCCCGCGGAGATCAAACCAGACGGGGTGTGAAGCCGCTTGGGTGGAAATAATTTAGAAAATACAGAGATTCGGGTCCGTTACCAAACCGACGAACAGCGCCGGCGCGTGGTTGTCTCTTATTTTTTATTTTTTCCGGGCACGCCGCGCCTCAACTCGAAGGCGATTTTGGTTTTCCGTCTTCTGTCGCTTCTTTTCTTAAGAAACGGAAGCGAAAAAACCCGTTTCCTTTCTTCAAAAACAGGTTTAAACGTGCAATATTGAAAATAATTGAAAAGGGTGGCGATGGCTGCGTCCTCGGAGATGCAGGGAAGTCCGAAGGCGGCGGCCGCTTTGCTGCGATGATCAGAGTACGCGGTTCCCTCGCTTGCTGAAGGTCGTCGCGGAGGAAATAGATAAGAAGAAAAATCCATTTATTTCTCATCCTCCTCTTGGATTTCGACGAGGATCGGACGAGCAGATAAAAAAATCGAGCACAGCGAAGCCGGGGTGGGAAGGAAACGGCGCGTTCGCAACCTAAAACTCGCCGGTGAAACCCGGCGGCGTTTCCCCGGCGGCTTTTTCCGTCCCCGTTCTCAGCCCGGATTGAATTTTTTTTGTTTCTTCTTCTTTTTCCAGGGCCCAGCCTCCCCAAGGCCCAGGTGAAAACGGCGTCCCTGGGCTTAGCGGGGAAAGCCCGCTCGCCTCTCCTGCCCGTCTCGGTGCCCACGGCTCCGGAGGTCGCCGAGGAGGGACACAAGCAGCCGGAGGACTCGGCCAACGTAAGCAACTTGGTCTTTCCCAGCCAACGTCTGGATTTTAAATTGATTTTAAATTGATTTTTAGCTCGTGGCGCGACGCCTGGTGCTTAGAAAGGTAACGAAGCCGGTCAACGCCGCCGTCGGCTTCGATTCTCCGTTAATATTCTCCACGGGACGGCTCTCCCGAGCGCCTCGAGATCCCGAGAGAAGGAGCGGGGTGAGAAGGGCGATAAGGAAATCAGAAAAAAAAAAAAAAATAAAAAATGAGGGTAGAGTAATACCAGATAATGGGCAGGAAAAGAAGGAGGAGATAAGTGAAGCCGAAAAGGCGGCGAAATAATTGGAATAATCGTCTCGCTCCGCTTCTCTCGGAGAATAAGTCGCCCCAGAATGTGTTTCGAGAGAAAATGGAATAAGGGAAGAAAAAAAAAAAAATATTAAATCCAATATTTTAATAGGGAATCCTGTCATGGTTTCGGCTTGGCTGAAGGGAAGGGATTTGCTGGGGCGGAGGGGTTGGGTCTCGGTGCCGAGTTTCCCTCCTCCTGGAGGGAAAACAGGAAGAAAAAACCCTCCGTGGTCAAACGCCGGCCCGAGGAGTAATTTAACGCGGGACTTCTGGTCCAAATGTGGGGAGAGAGGCTCCAATCTTGAGTTTTCTTGGGTTTTTTTCTTCTTGAAGCTTGACTCCGCGGGCTCTCTTTTAAGCTTCAAAATAAGCTGCTGTGGGGTTTTTTTTTCGTTGTTGCCGTCGTTTGTCCCCTCGCAGGTTTACGAGCAGGACGACCTGAGCGAGCAGATGGCCAGCTTGGAAGGGTTGATGAAGCAACTCAACGCCATCACGGGCTCGGCCTTCTGACGGCTCTCGCCGGCGCGGAATCCCGGAACCCCCCCCCTGGAAAAAAAATCAGCGATCGGCTCGGTCGGCGCACGGAACCTGCCTGCAGACGAAGAAAATGACGACGGAAACGTCCCGCGACTGTAGGACGGCGCGTCGGCTCGTTTTTTTCCTCGATTAGTCTTCGTTAGAGCGCGAAGTCGTCACGACTAACTCATGGTTTACTCCGTAGCGGTTTTGTCTAGGTCTAGCCTTGCCTCCCGGGTTGGAAACGCATCGTAGAGGTCAACTGCGTTGAGTCGCTTTGGAAATATCCGTCGTCGCCGTCCCCCCCGCCCCCGGCGAAGAGATGGCGAAAGGCAAAAAATCTAAAAAAAAGAAAAGAAACAAGACGAAGTACTGATGGATTTCTGTCCTCTCCGGCTCCCAAACTCGTGGCGGGGACGAGCGGAGCCGCTGCGGGATTTGGGAATTCTCAGTTTTGGCCCAAACGAGCCTCCCGGAGTGAAGGGGTTTGGTGGGTGGCAGAGAAGCAGGAGAGTGAAGGGAGGGGGAATAAAAAGGGGGAAGAAGAAAGGAGAAAAAAAAAAAAAAAGAAGGGGAGGAAGAAAAGGAAGGGGAAAAAAAAGAAAGAAAAAAGGGGAAAACCAAGAAAGGGGAGAAAAAAAAGAAGGAAAAAAGAAAGGGGAAAACAGAGAAAGGGAAAAAAAGGAGGAAAAAAGAAGGGGGAAGACAAAGAAAGGGAAAAAAAGGAGGAAAAAAGAAGGGGGAAGACAAAGAAAGGGAAAAAAAGAAGGAAAAAAGAAAGGGGAAAACAAGGAAAGGGAAAAAAAGAAGGAAAAAAGAAAGGAAAGGAAGGGAAAAAGGGAAAAAGAAAGAAGAAAAAGGAAAAAAAAGGAAAATAAGTGACATTGGTGACCTCCTGTAGACGTGCCGGTGTTCCTCGCCCCGCAAGGTTGGATCCACCGAGTGGTTTTTTTTCCTCTTAATTGCGGAATTTTTCGCCGTTAATGCCCGTTTCTGCAGCTCGAGCGGGCGCTCGCTCGCGGGTTGATGGCGCGGGAGGTTGCGAAAAGGAGAGGATTTGGGCTCAGCTCTTCGCTTTCGGGCCTCATCTTCCAAAGGAATCGATTTTCCGCGAGCCGCCCAAGGGATAATTCAGATTCTTTCCTCCGGGAAGGGACTGGAGGGGAGGAATTGCGACGGGAACTCGAGCGCGTTGGCCAAAAATGCTCCTTTTTTTTTTTTGGTTCCGTCCGAACGAAATGTTCCTCGAGAGGAAACCTCGTTCGCTTCCGGAAGATTCGTAACCAAAAAAAAAAAACCCCCAAAAACTCCACGAGCCACCGGAAGGTCGTCGAGTCGCGGCGAGCTCGGCTGAGGAGTTCTTCGGATTTTTTCGCCAATTCCTCCGGTAAATAAAAATAAAACCGCGGTGAGGAATCCGTCGGGGTCGAGTAGCTGAGCAGTACGACAGGTGAGGCGAAAAAAAAAGGAAAAACTTCTTTTTTCGTTTCTTTTTCTTTCCCTAAAACTTCCCTCTGACGCTTGGGATAAGATTTGGCCGTTCCTCGCCTTCCCCCCCTTCTTTTTTTGAGCAATTTTTGCAACGAAGCATCTTTTTAAAGGTGTTTTTTTTTCCTTCAAGAAGCATCTTTTCACCTCCTGGGGCCTCGCACCCTCCTCGACCGTCTCCGAAAGGCTCCGGGATTTATTAAAATGTTTTTTTCCAGAGCTCCGACACCTCGACCCCAAGAGGAAGGACCGGGTTCCAGAGACCCGTCGAGGTCATCTCCATCCAGCTTTTTGGGAAAAAAAAGTCAAGGTATTTGGGTTTTTTTTTCAGCCTTCACCCCGCCCGGCTCTTTTCCGAGCCGGATCCTGGCTGGAAAAAAGGTTTTTTTTTTTTCTTTTTTTTTTTTTTTAAAAAAATAATCGTGGTCGGAAATCACTTCCCCGCGCTCAACGTCCTTTCCGGTGTCGAACTGGCTTCTCAGAGGCTCGACCTTATTTTTATTTTAAATTCCATTTTCTTTTTTTTTTTGACCGCTTCTCAGCCAAAAGCATCCAACTCACCCTGGGGCCGGAGAAGACGTGACGCCGGGGCTGTGTTTTTTTTTTTATTCTTGTAAAATAGAATCTGGACCGTTTGCGAGTCGCCGGGTTTCGGGGACGGGGAGGGCGGGCGGGGAGGCGGGGGGGGGGTTGCTTTTTTATAATATTTAATTTATTCTTTCGAGTGGGGGGGTTCTTTGGGGGGGGGGGGGATAATTTATGATAACGAGGGATACCTGGCTAGAAACCTAGAGCGGGTTGGTAGAGCTGCAGCGTGGCCACGGCCCCCCCCCCCAAACTCGGGGTGTCCGGCGCCCCCCGACGGGCGAGGATTTGGCCCCCGAACCCCGCGGCGGTTGGAAAAAACCACGGGGCGAGCCCGCTCATCGCCCCATTTCAAGGGCTTTTCGAGGTCGTTGGAAATCCTTAGCGCTACTCGTGGGTCGTGCTACAGCTTTAACTAGCCTTAGTTGGAAAAAAAAAGAAGAAATATAGGAAAAAAAAATGTTTTCTCGTTACAAAAAAAGACCGAAAAACGGCGTTTTGAGTGGCTTGGGCTCGTCGCCGTCGACCGAATTGGAAGAGCGACCGCGACGCCGAAGCGTAAATCTCGTTCTCCGAGAAAGGGGGTTTAAAAAAGTTTCTACAACCTTGTATAACGTGAAGATTTAAAAACAAAAAAAAACACAAGGGGGGGGGTTTTGTAACGCGCTGTAGAACGGGGTCCGCTCTCGGGGGTTTTTTTTAATAGACGCGGCGTTCCGATGGCGCGGTCCTTTTGGTTAAGAAATAATAAAAAAGTTTTGATACGAAGCCGCCCTCTCTTGGTCCGGCGCGTGGTGTGATCGTCATCCCCCCCCCCCCCAAAAAAAAAAAAAGATTCCGCGGAGAAAATTGCGTCTCGCGCTGGTTTTTCGCTCTTGCTTTTAGGCTTGCGGTGGGTTGATGTTGCCAGGTAAGCGTTGATTGAATTTTTTCGTAAAACCATCGAGTCGTGGTTGGAAAAGACCTTTAAGACCGTCGAGTCCAACCGTCGAGCTCGTCGTGCCTCTAAATCCCATCAAGAATTACTTTGGGTTGGAAGGTTGGAAGCCGAAAGCTCAGAAAACGGCTCCGAAAATGCAAATTTGGGGGGTTTTGTCTGGAGGGATTGTAATAAATTTTCGGAGAGGAAGCCGGAGCCACCTCCAGTTCCCTTAAATTGTAAAAATATCGGTGCAAAAAGAGCTGGATTCCCTTTAAAAAAAAAAACAAACAAGGAGTATTGGATATTTCCTCCAGGTTTGGCGACAAAAATGGCTCCTAAAACCACAATTCTTGTTCAGGTCCAAATGACAGTGGCTGGAAAATGGTGAAAATGTTGGTACGAACCGTTGAGTTTCTTTTCCCCACTTTCTCGTTCCCTTCTTTTTTCTCCACCTCCTTTCCCCCACTTTCTCCTTCCCTTCTTTTTTCTACACCTCCTTTTCCCCACTTTCTCGTTCCCTTCTTTTTTCTACACCTCCTTTTCCCCATTTTCTCGTTCCCTTCTTTTTTCTACACCTCCTTTCCCCACTTTCTCGTTCCCTTCTTTTTTCTACACCTCCTTTTCCCCACTTTCTCCTTCCCTTCTTTTTTCTACACCTCCTTTTCCACACTTTCTCCCTCCCTTCTTTTTTCTACACCTCCTTTTCCCCACTTTCTCGTTCCCTTCTTTTTTCTACACCTCCTTTTCCCCACTTTCTCCTTCCCTTCTTTTTTCTACACCTCCTTTTCCCCACTTTCTCCTTCCCTTCTTTTTTCTACACCTCCTTTTCCCCACTTTCTCCCTCCCTTCTTTTTTCTACACCTCCTTTTCCCCACTTTCTCGTTCCCTTCTTTTTTCTACACCTCCTTTTCCCCACTTTCTCCTTCCCTTCTTTTTTCTACACCTCCTTTTCCCCAC
Organism: Trogon surrucura; assembly: GCA_020746105.1. Taxonomy (NCBI): domain Eukaryota; kingdom Metazoa; phylum Chordata; class Aves; order Trogoniformes; family Trogonidae; genus Trogon; species Trogon surrucura. The sequence goes on from CM036658.1 coordinate 86,761,613, forward strand.
TTTCTCGTTCCCTTCTTTTTTCTACACCTCCTTTTCCACACTTTCTCCTTCCCTTCTTTTTTCTACACCTCCTTTTCCCCACTTTCTCGTTCCCTTCTTTTTTCTACACCTCCTTTTCCACACTTTCTCGTTCCCTTCTTTTTTCTACACCTCCTTTTCCACACTTTCTCCTTCCCTTCTTTTTTCTACACCTCCTTTTCCACACTTTCTCGTTCCCTTCTTTTTTCTACACCTCCTTTTCCCCACTTTCTCGTTCCCTTCTTTTTTCTACACCTCCTTTTCCACACTTTCTCCTTCCCTTCTTTTTTCTACACCTCCTTTTCCCCACTTTCTCGTTCCCTTCTTTTTTCTACACCTCCTTTCCCCCGCTTTCTCGTTCCCTTCTTTTTTCTACACCTCCTTTTCCCCACTTTCTCCTTCCCTTCTTTTTTCTACACCTCCTTTTCCCCGCTTTCTCCTTCCCTTCTTTTTTCTACACCTCCTTTTCCCCGCTTTCTCGTTCCCTTCTTTTTTCTACACCTCCTTTTCCCCACTTTCTCGTTCCCTTCTTTTTTCTACACCTCCTTTTCCCCGCTTTCTCGTTCCCTTCTTTTTTCTACACCTCCTTTTCCCCACTTTCTCCTTCCCTTCTTTTTTCTACACCTCCTTTTCCCCGCTTTCTCGTTCCCTTCTTTTTTCTACACCTCCTTTTCCCCGCTTTCTCGTTCCCTTCTTTTTTCTACACCTCCTTTTCCCCACTTTCTCGTTCCCTTCTTTTTTCTACACCTCCTTTCCCCACTTTCTCGTTCCCTTCTTTTTTCTACACCTCCTTTCCCCACTTTCTCCTTCCCTTCTTTTTTCTACACCTCCTTTTCCCCACTTTCTCGTTCCCTTCTTTTTTCTACACCTCCTTTTCCCCACTTTCTTGTTCCCTTCTTTTTTCTACACCTCCTTTCCCCGCTTTCTCCTTCCCTTCTTTTTTCTACACCTCCTTTTCCCCGCTTTCTCCTTCCCTTCTTTTTTCTACACCTCCTTTTCCCCACTTTCTCGTTCCCTTCTTTTTTCTACACCTCCTTTCCCCACTTTCTCCTTCCCTTCTTTTTTCTACACCTCCTTTTCCCCGCTTTCTCGTTCCCTTCTTTTTTCTACACCTCCTTTTCCCCACTTTCTCCTTCCCTTCTTTTTTCTACACCTCCTTTCCCCGCTTTCTCCTTCCCTTCTTTTTTCTACACCTCCTTTCCCCGCTTTCTCCTTCCCTTCTTTTTTCTACACCTCCTTTTCCCCACTTTCTCCTTCCCTTCTTTTTTCTACACCTCCTTTCCCCGCTTTCCCCTTCCCTTCTGTTTTCTACACCTCCTTTCCCCACTTTCTCGTTCCCTTCTTTTTTCTACACCTCCTTTCCCCACTTTCTCGTTCCCTTCTTTTTTCTACACCTCCTTTTCCCCACTTTCTCGTTCCCTTCTTTTTTCTACACCTCCTTTTCCCCACTTTCTCGTTCCCTTCTTTTTTCTACACCTCCTTTTCCACACTTTCTCCTTCCCTTCTTTTTTCTACACCTCCTTTTCCCCACTTTCTCGTTCCCTTCTTTTTTCTACACCTCCTTTTCCCCACTTTCTCGTTCCCTTCTTTTTTCTACACCTCCTTTTCCCCACTTTCTCGTTCCCTTCTTTTTTCTACACCTCCTTTTCCACACTTTCTCGTTCCCTTCTTTTTTCTACACCTCCTTTTCCCCACTTTCTCGTTCCCTTCTTTTTTCTACACCTCCTTTTCCCCACTTTCTCCTTCCCTTCTTTTTTCTACACCTCCTTTTCCCCACTTTCTCGTTCCCTTCTTTTTTCTACACCTCCTTTTCCACACTTTCTCCTTCCCTTCTTTTTTCTACACCTCCTTTTCCCCACTTTCTCGTTCCCTTCTTTTTTCTACACCTCCTTTCCCCGCTTTCTCCTTCCCTTCTTTTTTCTACACCTCCTTTTCCCCGCTTTCTCGTTCCCTTCTTTTTTCTACACCTCCTTTCCCCACTTTCTCGTTCCCTTCTTTTTTCTACACCTCCTTTTCCCCACTTTCTCCTTCCCTTCTTTTTTCTACACCTCCTTTCCCCACTTTCTCGTTCCCTTCTTTTTTCTACACCTCCTTTTCCCCACTTTCTCGTTCCCTTCTTTTTTCTACACCTCCTTTTCCCCACTTTCTCGTTCCCTTCTTTTTTCTACACCTCCTTTCCCCACTTTCTCCTTCCCTTCTTTTTTCTACACCTCCTTTTCCCCGCTTTCTCGTTCCCTTCTTTTTTCTACACCTCCTTTTCCCCACTTTCTCCTTCCCTTCTTTTTTCTACACCTCCTTTTCCCCACTTTCTCCTTCCCTTCTTTTTTCTACACCTCCTTTCCCCACTTTCTCGTTCCCTTCTTTTTTCTACACCTCCTTTTCCACACTTTCTCCCTCCCTTCTTTTTTCTACACCTCCTTTCCCCACTTTCTCGTTCCCTTCTTTTTTCTACACCTCCTTTTCCACACTTTCTCCCTCCCTTCTTTTTTCTACACCTCCTTTCCCCACTTTCTCGTTCCCTTCTTTTTTCTACACCTCCTTTTCCCCGCTTTCTCCTTCCCTTCTTTTTTCTACACCTCCTTTTCCAACTTTCTCGTTCCCTTCTTTTTTCTACACCTCCTTTCCCCACTTTCTCGTTCCCTTCTTTTTTCTACACCTCCTTTTCCCCACTTTCTCGTTCCCTTCTTTTTTCTACACCTCCTTTCCCCACTTTCTCGTTCCCTTCTTTTTTCTACACCTCCTTTTCCCCACTTTCTCCTTCCCTTCTTTTTTCTACACCTCCTTTTCCCACTTTCTCGTTCCCTTCTTTTTTCTACACCTCCTTTCCCCACTTTCTCGTTCCCTTCTTTTTTCTACACCTCCTTTCCCCACTTTCTCGTTCCCTTCTTTTTTCTACACCTCCTTTTCCCCGCTTTCTCCTTCCCTTCTTTTTTCTACACCTCCTTTTCCCCACTTTCTCGTTCCCTTCTTTTTTCTACACCTCCTTTTCCACACTTTCTTCCTCCCTTCTTTTTTCTACACCTCCTTTCCCCGCTTTCTCGTTCCCTTCTTTTTTCTACACCTCCTTTCCCCACTTTCTCGTTCCCTTCTTTTTTCTACACCTCCTTTCCCCACTTTCTCGTTCCCTTCTTTTTTCTACACCTCCTTTTCCCCGCTTTCTCCTTCCCTTCTTTTTTCTACACCTCCTTTTCCCCGCTTTCTCCTTCCCTTCTTTTTTCTACACCTCCTTTCCCCGCTTTCTCGTTCCCTTCTTTTTTCTACACCTCCTTTTCCCCGCTTTCTCGTTCCCTTCTTTTTTCTACACCTCCTTTCCCCGCTTTCTCGTTCCCTTCTTTTTTCTACACCTCCTTTCCCCACTTTCTCGTTCCCTTCTTTTTTCTACACCTCCTTTCCCCACTTTCTCGTTCCCTTCTTTTTTCTACACCTCCTTTCCCCCACTTTCTCCTTCCCTTCTTTTTTCTACACCTCCTTTCTCCGCTTTCTCCTTCCCTTCTTTTTTCTACACCTCCTTTCCCCACTTTCTCGTTCCCTTCTTTTTTCTACACCTCCTTTTCCCCGCTTCCTCGTTCCCTTCTTTTTTCTACACCTCCTTTTCCCCACTTTGTCCTTCCCTTCTTTTTTCTACACCTCCTTTCCCCCACTTTCTCCTTCCCTTCTTTTTTCTACACCTCCTTTTCCCCGCTTCCTCGTTCCCTTCTTTTTTCTACACCTCCTTTCCCCACTTTCTCGTTCCCTTCTTTTTTCTACACCTCCTTTCCCCACTTTCTCGTTCCCTTCTTTTTTCTACACCTCCTTTTCCCACTTTCTCGTTCCCTTCTTTTTTCTACACCTCCTTTTCCCGCTTTCTCCTTCCCTTCTTTTTTCTACACCTCCTTTTCCCCACTTTCTCGTTCCCTTCTTTTTTCTACACCTCCTTTCCCCGCTTTCTCCTTCCCTTCTTTTTTCTACACCTCCTTTCCCCGCTTCCTCGTTCCCTTCTTTTTTCTACACCTCCTTTCCCCACTTTCTCCTTCCCTTCTTTTTTCTACACCTCCTTTCCCCGCTTTCTCCTTCCCTTCTTTTTTCTACACCTCCTTTTCCCCACTTTCTCCTTCCCTTCTTTTTTCTACACCTCCTTTCCCCACTTTCTCCTTCCCTTCTTTTTTCTACACCTCCTTTTCCCCGCTTTCTCGTTCCCTTCTTTTTTCTACACCTCCTTTTCCCCACTTTCTCCTTCCCTTCTTTTTTCTACACCTCCTTTCCCCGCTTTCCCCTTCCCTTCTGTTTTCTACACCTCCTTTCCCCACTTTCTCGTTCCCTTCTTTTTTCTACACCTCCTTTCCCCACTTTCTCGTTCCCTTCTTTTTTCTACACCTCCTTTTCCCCACTTTCTCGTTCCCTTCTTTTTTCTACACCTCCTTTTCCCCACTTTCTCGTTCCCTTCTTTTTTCTACACCTCCTTTTCCACACTTTCTCCTTCCCTTCTTTTTTCTACACCTCCTTTTCCCCACTTTCTCGTTCCCTTCTTTTTTCTACACCTCCTTTTCCACACTTTCTCGTTCCCTTCTTTTTTCTACACCTCCTTTTCCACACTTTCTCCTTCCCTTCTTTTTTCTACACCTCCTTTCCCCACTTTCTCGTTCCCTTCTTTTTTCTACACCTCCTTTCCCCACTTTCTCGTTCCCTTCTTTTTTCTACACCTCCTTTTCCACACTTTCTCGTTCCCTTCTTTTTTCTACACCTCCTTTTCCCCACTTTCTCGTTCCCTTCTTTTTTCTACACCTCCTTTTCCACACTTTCTCCTTCCCTTCTTTTTTCTACACCTCCTTTTCCCCACTTTCTCGTTCCCTTCTTTTTTCTACACCTCCTTTTCCCCGCTTTCTCGTTCCCTTCTTTTTTCTACACCTCCTTTCCCCACTTTCTCGTTCCCTTCTTTTTTCTACACCTCCTTTTCCCCACTTTCTCGTTCCCTTCTTTTTTCTACACCTCCTTTCCCCACTTTCTCGTTCCCTTCTTTTTTCTACACCTCCTTTTCCCCACTTTCTCGTTCCCTTCTTTTTTCTACACCTCCTTTTCCCCACTTTCTCGTTCCCTTCTTTTTTCTACACCTCCTTTCCCCACTTTCTCCTTCCCTTCTTTTTTCTACACCTCCTTTTCCCCACTTTCTCCTTCCCTTCTTTTTTCTACACCTCCTTTTCCCCACTTTCTCCTTCCCTTCTTTTTTCTACACCTCCTTTTCCACACTTTCTCCTTCCCTTCTTTTTTCTACACCTCCTTTCCCCGCTTTCTCGTTCCCTTCTTTTTTCTACACCTCCTTTTCCACACTTTCTCCCTCCCTTCTTTTTTCTACACCTCCTTTCCCCACTTTCTCGTTCCCTTCTTTTTTCTACACCTCCTTTTCCACACTTTCTCCCTCCCTTCTTTTTTCTACACCTCCTTTCCCCACTTTCTCGTTCCCTTCTTTTTTCTACACCTCCTTTTCCCCACTTTCTCCTTCCCTTCTTTTTTCTACACCTCCTTTTCCAACTTTCTCGTTCCCTTCTTTTTTCTACACCTCCTTTCCCCACTTTCTCGTTCCCTTCTTTTTTCTACACCTCCTTTTCCCCATTTTCTCGTTCCCTTCTTTTTTCTACACCTCCTTTCCCCACTTTCTCCTTCCCTTCTTTTTTCTACACCTCCTTTTCCCCACTTTCTCCTTCCCTTCTTTTTTCTACACCTCCTTTTCCCACTTTCTCGTTCCCTTCTTTTTTCTACACCTCCTTTCCCCACTTTCTCGTTCCCTTCTTTTTTCTACACCTCCTTTTCCCCGCTTTCTCCTTCCCTTCTTTTTTCTACACCTCCTTTTCCAACTTTCTCGTTCCCTTCTTTTTTCTACACCTCCTTTCCCCACTTTCTCGTTCCCTTCTTTTTTCTACACCTCCTTTTCCCCATTTTCTCCTTCCCTTCTTTTTTCTACACCTCCTTTTCCCCACTTTCTCCTTCCCTTCTTTTTTCTACACCTCCTTTTCCCACTTTCTCGTTCCCTTCTTTTTTCTACACCTCCTTTCCCCACTTTCTCGTTCCCTTCTTTTTTCTACACCTCCTTTTCCCCACTTTCTCCTTCCCTTCTTTTTTCTACACCTCCTTTTCCCCACTTTCTCGTTCCCTTCTTTTTTCTACACCTCCTTTTCCACACTTTCTTCCTCCCTTCTTTTTTCTACACCTCCTTTCCCCGCTTTCTCGTTCCCTTCTTTTTTCTACACCTCCTTTCCCCGCTTTCTCGTTCCCTTCTTTTTTCTACACCTCCTTTCCCCACTTTCTCCATCCCTTCTTTTTTCTACACCTCCTTTTCCCCGCTTTCTCCTTCCCTTCTTTTTTCTACACCTCCTTTTCCCCGCTTTCTCCTTCCCTTCTTTTTTCTACACCTCCTTTCCCCGCTTTCTCGTTCCCTTCTTTTTTCTACACCTCCTTTTCCCCGCTTTCTCCTTCCCTTCTTTTTTCTACACCTCCTTTCCCCGCTTTCTCGTTCCCTTCTTTTTTCTACACCTCCTTTTCCCCGCTTTCTCGTTCCCTTCTTTTTTCTACACCTCCTTTCCCCGCTTTCTCCTTCCCTTCTTTTTTCTACACCTCCTTTCCCCACTTTCTCGTTCCCTTCTTTTTTCTACACCTCCTTTCCCCACTTTCTCGTTCCCTTCTTTTTTCTACACCTCCTTTCCCCCACTTTCTCCTTCCCTTCTTTTTTCTACACCTCCTTTCCCCGCTTTCTCGTTCCCTTCTTTTTTCTACACCTCCTTTCCCCACTTTCTCGTTCCCTTCTTTTTTCTACACCTCCTTTTCCCCGCTTCCTCGTTCCCTTCTTTTTTCTACACCTCCTTTTCCCCACTTTCTCCTTCCCTTCTTTTTTCTACACCTCCTTTCCCCCACTTTCTCCTTCCCTTCTTTTTTCTACACCTCCTTTTCCCCGCTTCCTCGTTCCCTTCTTTTTTCTACACCTCCTTTCCCCACTTTCTCGTTCCCTTCTTTTTTCTACACCTCCTTTCCCCACTTTCTCGTTCCCTTCTTTTTTCTACACCTCCTTTTCCCACTTTCTCGTTCCCTTCTTTTTTCTACACCTCCTTTTCCCGCTTTCTCCTTCCCTTCTTTTTTCTACACCTCCTTTTCCCCACTTTCTCGTTCCCTTCTTTTTTCTACACCTCCTTTCCCCGCTTTCTCCTTCCCTTCTTTTTTCTACACCTCCTTTCCCCGCTTTCTCGTTCCCTTCTTTTTTCTACACCTCCTTTTCCCCGCTTTCTCGTTCCCTTCTTTTTTCTACACCTCCTTTCCCCCGCTTTCTCGTTCCCTTCTTTTTTCTACACCTCCTTTCCCCCGCTTTCTCGTTCCCTTCTTTTCTCTACACCTCCTTTTCCCCGCTTTCTCGTTCTCTTCTTTTTTCTACACCTCCTTTCCCCGCTTTCTCGTTCCCTTCTTTTTTCTACACCTCCTTTCCCCGCTTTCTCGTTCCCTTCTTTTTTCTACACCTCCTTTTCCCCACTTTCTCGTTCCCTTCTTTTTTCTACACCTCCTTTCCCCGCTTTCTCCTTCCCTTCTTTTTTCTACACCTCCTTTTCCCACTTTCTCGTTCCCTTCTTTTTTCTACACCTCCTTTCCCCCGCTTTCTCGTTCCCTTCTTTTTTCTACACCTCCTTTTCCACACTTTCTCCTTCCCTTCTTTTTTCTACACCTCCTTTTCCACACTTTCTCGTTCCCTTCTTTTTTCTACACCTCCTTTTCCCCACTTTCTCGTTCCCTTCTTTTTTCTACACCTCCTTTTCCACACTTTCTCCTTCCCTTCTTTTTTCTACACCTCCTTTTCCCCACTTTCTCCTTCCCTTCTTTTTTCTACACCTCCTTTTCCCACTTTCTCGTTCCCTTCTTTTTTCTACACCTCCTTTCCCCACTTTCTCGTTCCCTTCTTTTTTCTACACCTCCTTTTCCCCACTTTCTCGTTCCCTTCTTTTTTCTACACCTCCTTTCCCCGCTTTCTCCTTCCCTTCTTTTTTCTACACCTCCTTTTCCACACTTTCTCCTTCCCTTCTTTTTTCTACACCTCCTTTTCCACACTTTCTCCTTCCCTTCTTTTTTCTACACCTCCTTTTCCCCGCTTCCTCGTTCCCTTCTTTTTTCTACACCTCCTTTTCCCCGCTTTCTCCTTCCCTTCTTTTTTCTACACCTCCTTTCCCCGCTTTCTCCTTCCCTTCTTTTTTCTACACCTCCTTTTCCCCGCTTTCTCGTTCCCTTCTTTTTTCTACACCTCCTTTTCCCCGCTTTCTCCTTCCCTTCTTTTTTCTACACCTCCTTTCCCCGCTTTCTCCTTCCCTTCTTTTTTCTACACCTCCTTTTCCCCACTTTCTCGTTCCCTTCTTTTTTCTACACCTCCTTTCCCCGCTTTCTCGTTCCCTTCTTTTTTCTACACCTCCTTTCCCCGCTTTCTCGTTCCCTTCTTTTTTCTACACCTCCTTTCCCCCGCTTTCTCGTTCCCTTCTTTTTTCTACACCTCCTTTCCCCGCTTTCTCGTTCCCTTCTTTTTTCTACACCTCCTTTTCCCCGCTTTCTCGTTCCCTTCTTTTTTCTACACCTCCTTTCCCCGCTTTCTCCTTCCCTTCTTTTTTCTACACCTCCTTTTCCCCGCTTTCTCGTTCCCTTCTTTTTTCTACACCTCCTTTCCCCGCTTTCTCGTTCCCTTCTTTTTTCTACACCTCCTTTCCCCGCTTTCTCGTTCCCTTCTTTTTTCTACACCTCCTTTTCCCCGCTTTCTCGTTCCCTTCTTTTTTCTACACCTCCTTTTCCCCACTTTCTCCTTCCCTTCTTTTTTCTACACCTCTTTTTCTCGCTTTTTCTAGAAAAGGAGGTGTAGAAAAAAGAAGGGAGGGAGAAAGTGGGGAAAGGAGGTGTAGAAAAAAGAAGGGAACGAGAAAGTGGGGAAAGGAGGTGTAGAAAAAAGAAGGGAACGAGAAAGTGGGGAAAGGAGGTGTAGAAAAAAGAAGGGAACGAGAAAGCGGGGGAAAGGAGGTGTAGAAGAAAGAAGGGAACGAGAAAGTGGGGAAAGGAGGTGTAGAAAAAAGAAGGGAACGAGAAAGTGGGGAAAAGGAGGTGTAGAAAAAAGAAGGGAACGAGAAAGTGGGGAAAAGGAGGTGTAGAAAAAAGAAGGGAACGAGAAAGCGGGGAAAAGGAGGTGTAGAAAAAAGGGAACGAGAAAGTGGGGAAAAGGAGGTGTAGAAGAAAGAAGGGAAGGAGAAAGTGGGGAAAGGAGGTGTAGAAAAAAGAAGGGAACGAGAAAGTGGGGAAAAGGAGGTGTAGAAAAAAGAAGGGAACGAGAAAGTGTGGAAAAGGAGGTGTAGAAAAAAGAAGGGAACGAGAAAGTGGGGGAAAGGAGGTGTAGAAAAAAGAAGGGAACGAGAAAGCGGGGAAAAGGAGGTGTAGAAAAAAGAAGGGAAGTAGACAGCGGGGAAAAGGAGGTGTAGAAAATAGAAGGGAAGGAGAAAGCGGGGAAAAGGAGGTGTATAAAAAAGAAGGGAACGAGAAAGCGGGGAAAGGAGGTGTAGAAAAAAGAAGGGAACGAGAAAGCGGGGAAAAGGAGGTGTAGAAAAAAGAAGGGAAGGAGAGAGCGGGGAAAAGGAGGTGTAGAAAATAGAAGGGAAGGAGAAAGCGGGGAAAAGGAGGTGTATAAAAAAGAAGGGAACGAGAAAGCGGGGAAAGGAGGTGTAGAAAAAAGAAGGGAACGAGAAAGCGGGGAAAAGGAGGTGTAGAAAAAAGAAGAGAACGAGAAAGTGGGAAAAGGAGGTGTAGAAAAAAGAAGGGAAGGAGAAAGCGGGGGAAAGAAGGTGTAGAAAAAAGAAGGGAACGAGAAAGCGGGGAAAAGGAGGTGTAGAAAAAAGAAGGGAACGAGAAAGTGGGAAAAGGAGGTGTAGAAAAAAGAAGGGAACGAGAAAGTGGGAAAAGGAGGTGTAGAAAAAAGAAGGGAACGAGAAAGTGGGAAAAGGAGGTGTAGAAAAAAGAAGGGAAGGAGAAAGCGGGGGAAAGGAGGTGTAGAAAAAAGAAGGGAACGAGAAAGCGGGGGAAAGGAGGTGTAGAAAAAAGAAGGGAGGGAGAAAGTGGGGAAAAGGAGGTGTAGAAAAAAGAAGGGAAGGAGAAAGCGGGGAAAGGAGGTGTAGAAAAAAGAAGGGAAGGAGAAAGTGGGGAAAGGAGGTGTAGAAAAAAGAAGGGAACGAGAAAGCAGGGAAAAGGAGGTGTAGAAAAAAGAAGGGAACGAGAAAGCGGGGAAAAGGAGGTGTAGAAAAAAGAAGGGAACGAGAAAGCAGGGAAAAGGAGGTGTAGAAAAAAGAAGGGAAGGAGAAAGCGGGGAAAGGAGGTGTAGAAAAAAGAAGGGAACGAGAAAGCGGGGAAAAGGAGGTGTAGAAAAAAGAAGGGAAGGAGAAAGCGGGGAAAAGGAGGTGTAGAAAAAAGAAGGGAACGAGAAAGTGGGGAAAGGAGGTGTAGAAAAAAGAAGGGAAGGAGAAAGCGGGGAAAAGGAGGTGTAGAAAAAAGAAGGGAACGAGAAAGTGGGGAAAGGAGGTGTAGAAAAAAGAAGGGAACGAGAAAGCGGGGGAAAGGAGGTGTAGAAAAAAGAAGGGAAGGAGAAAGTGGGGAAAGGAGGTGTAGAAAAAAGAAGGGAACGAGAAAGCGGGGGAAAGGAGGTGTAGAAAAAAGAAGGGAAGGAGAAAGTGGGGAAAGGAGGTGTAGAAAAAAGAAGGGAAGGAGAAAGTGGGGAAAGGAGGTGTAGAAGAAAGAAGGGAACGAGAAAGTGGGGAAAGGAGGGGTAGAGAAAAAAGGAATGTGAAAATGAAAAACGGACGAGGAAGCAATCAAGTGAATTGGAAAATCAGAACATATGGGCTAAGGAAGGGAGTGCAAAAGTGAAAAACGGAGGAATCAAAACCGCTTGCAACGAGCTGGAACCAGCCTGACCTGGCTGGACCCACCTGGACCCGGTTTGCCCTGGTTTGTACCCGCTGGAATCAGGAGAACAAGAGGGACCCGGTAAAGCCTGGCTCAGCCGCCCCTTTTCGCGCCGCCAGGGGCAGGACGAGGTGGGAGCCGGGCGGCAACGAGGGCGGGACCCGGGGGGGACGGGGGCCGAGCCGAGCCGAGCCAGACCCCGTCCTGGGTCACCTCCCGCCGCCCTGGGTTGGGAGAGCTGCGATGCCTCGAGGGAGCCCTAAACGCAAGCGTCAACCTTCGGAAATATTTGTAGCGCGTGTCTCGCCGTGTCCTGTGGTTGTAGGGCAACCATTGAAATGAGCATCCGAGGAGGAAAAAGACAATTAAGTGGAGAAAAACCTTCTCTTCCCAGCAGGGCTGCGCCGAGTGTCTGAGCAGCTCCATGAATCAATCCATGAATCAACGTTCTATAAACTTCCCGTGCAGGAGAACATAAATATCTGACGGGGAAATAATCCTGTTAAAGGAGAAAACCGACAGTAGCTCCGAGCCGTAGGGACGACAGCTCTTGGAGTCTCTGTCCTGCTTATTTTATTTTCCCTCCAACCCGCCTCAACCGTAGGGAACCTGTTCCCGAAGCCAACTCCAAAGCAAAGCAGCCCCAGGAATCTCCCGCAGCCCTGGAAAGGGTTCTCCAGCCAGGGAGGGATTTCCTGCGACTCGAAGGGATTAGCGCAGATTTGGCTGCGCTCGGTCGCCCAAGGTTCCCGCATCGCCCGAGGCCGGCGGTGCCGCCGCCTTTGGAAGCGATGAGACTAAAGGGGATAAAAAAAAGGAATTTTAAAAAAGGATTAAAAAAACTCCAGGAGAACAGCCGGGGCTGGAAGCTCGGCACAACCCCGTGGCCACCTGCGAGCCCTGGGCAGGAGCCAACGGAGCTGGTTTAGCTCCAGCTCAGCCCAAAAGCGCTTCAGCGCTCGCCCAACGTTGCTGCTTGGGGCAGCCCATGGTTCCAGGGACGCGCCTGGAGACTGAATTTCCTCCCGGACCGCTGGGTTTCAGTCACAAAGCAAAGGATGGGGCTGCTCGTGGGCTTTTGTTTTCGTAAATCCAAACACGAAGCGATTTCACAAGCCCTGGAAAACAGCTCCTTGTCTTGGGGCACCAGCTGGTGGGTCCCAGTGCTGAACGAAGGGACGGTTTCCCCCACCTCCTCCGCTGAGGATTCTGTGAGTTGGGGGAGGCTGAGACAATCACACAACTCACAGCCCTGTGAAATAAAACTCAGATTTTTTTCCAAAGGCACCTGAGGGTAGTAACTGAATCTGAAAGGATTTAAGCAGCCTCATCCTTTCCTGACAGTCCGAGTGGACAAATAACACGGTGTGAACGCTCCATTAATAAAAAAACGTTCCCATTTGGTGCGAATTGGAAAGGATGGAGAGGGACACGCCTCCTCCTCCCGGCACACGGGTCAGGGGTTGCTGCACTTGTTTCCTGGCCAAAACCATTCGCCTTCGGGCACAAGTGAAATAATTCTTCAGCTGCAGGTTGGCAATAACTCTCCCGGGCTGGAGCTGGGAACCAGAGGGAGGTGACTTCCATAGTGACCCACTGCCCTGCCCCGTCCCTGCATTGATTTTCCCCGGGTGACTGACACTTACCTCGCAGTAGGGGATCGTCACCGGTCACAGCGTTTCTTTCCAGTGGTGTCAGGACTTGGAGATTTCATTTTCGTTCCAAGGAACCTGTTTATTGTTGCCTTGGGAAAGAAAAAGAAAAAAGACAACGGTTGAACTGGTAACTCTGGATTGAATATTTCACAGGACTCTGTGAATTCCTGAAACTCCGGCTGCAGCAGCAAAGATCTCGCTCCCGCCTCAGCCTTTCCCACTCCGGGACAGCCTGTTTGTGTTGCTGTGCACCTTCCCTTTCCTTCCCCTCTCCCTTCTCCTTCCCCTCTCCCTTCTCCCTTCCACTTCCTCCTTTCACCTCGAAACATCAATTCCAACTTAGAAAAACCCAGGCAGGATTGCCAATACGCACCGGTTTGTGAAGAAACAGGAGTAATATATTTATTGGGGCCCATAAAATATGATAAAACCCCACAGAATCAGTGATTTCTTTTAGCCTCTCCCATTTTCTGCGGCTCCCCAAAGCAGGTTTAACACCGACTGATTTCCAGCGCGGAATCGCGGAAGGGAAAGGCCATCAGGGCAGCAGGTGGAGACGTAACCGTTGCCGTGAGCAGCCCAGAAGTGAGAGTCTTCACCGCCTCGGCACAGAAAGCAGCCCCCAGTGCACAAGCTCCCTGGGCTCCCCCCACATTCAGGTAGAGATTTATCCTTCGGGGTCCTTCGTGCTTTTTGCAGTTTGGGGGCAACGCGTCGTTACGTCCCAGCAAGGAGCGTCGGTTCGCCCGGTGAAGGAGCTGAAGGTGTGGAGAGCAAAGATGCTCAAGGCAGAGATGGGCAGAAACCATCCAAAGCCTCTGTTAAGCATCTCGCAAGGGAGAGCAGCAGCACCAGGGACTTCCAGACTCGACAGGGAGCACCACAGCAGCCAAATCCCCCTGAGTCATTGCAGCAAGGACCAGTAAAGAAAATATAATCAAAAAAATAAATTAAAATAAACACCAATTGGGATCCCACTGAGCTTTGGAGGTCAGGGAGAGGAGCCACAAGCCATCGGTCCAGCTGCCGAGTGAAAAAAAACAGGCGGAAAAATGAAAATTCTCTCTCATAAGCGGTGCTAAAAGACACAACCCTTCGAAGAGCCAACTAAACAAACTGGCGCAGCGGAGAGAAGGCGCTGGCACGGCTCCGCACCAGCTTCTGGTCCCAGTTTCCCCAACCGCCCGGGAACTTTATTCCGCTTCCTTTAACGAGGGGAAATGGCAGCTCTAAGCGCTGCACCGGGAGGCATCTGGAAACAGTTGGAAAAACCTCCCGTTTTCGTACGCTAATCCAGCAACACCGTTAAAATGAAGTCAGGGGCAGAGAGAGAAATGCAAAGTTGTCGCTGTAATCTCATTGCCCAGCTGCTTCTCTTCAGCAACCGAATCAGATCATCTCTTCGGAAATGAGACGAAGCTGGTTGAAAACATCATCGCTTGCAGAAGTTAGAGGAAAAACACACACACACACAAAAAAAAGGCTGCCAGCCAAGAGAAAGGCAGAATCAAAATTGGTCTTGGAACAGCTACAAGGTAGAAGGACAGTGACAGATGTACCTGTGCTCATTTATTAAATTAAATTCGATTTAAAAAAATCTGCGCATTTAAATTTTCCTCCGAGCTCGCTCCGAGAAGGTCGTGTACACGACCGGGCAGTTACGACACCAAGCGCGAGAAATTACAGAAATGAGAAGACGACACGTGAGGAACGTAGAAGCAAAGCGGCTCGGAGGCCGACGGTCTCCTGAAACCCAGAGGGAAGAAACCAAATCCCAGGAACAGGAGCTCAGCGACGTCATTATAATTGATGCAGAAGGTTGTGGAGAGGGTGAAGGGAACACAGAAAGAGCAAGAAGCGCTGGAAGTTGAGCCCCAGTCCTGGAGCTTGGTACGTGCGGCTAAATTGCCGAAATGTCTTGATTTGGGGGGGAAAAAAAAGAATCAGATGAATTTCACGGTGATTTATTCGAGCTGTAACTCGTGGAAGACAGATCCCCTTCTTGGGTCTGCACTGAAAACAAACCCACCACACATTATTTTTTATATATTTTGGTATTTTGCCTCTCTGCCTCCTTACCCGGGAGCTGTATCTGCTGACTCTGCCCACGTGGCCCTTCCAAAGCAGGAACGTTCGTTACCAGCGCTCCGGGCTCCGGCTGTCGAACCCAGGTTGGGGTTTTACGGCCCCGCTGGACGTAACGCGGTGACTCCGACTCGCTCTGCCAGCTCCCAGCTCGTGTTATTCTTAAAGAAAATTCAAAGCTGCAGCGCAGAGGCGAGGCACGATGGATTTGCCAGCTGGTGTCACCTCACGAACACGGGGCCGAAAGCATCGCGGAACAGGAGGAACGGAACTGGAAAGGAGCCCTGCTCACTCCTGCCCCCAAAGCCTTGTCCCCCCACCCCGGGACAGGTGCATCCCATGGGCCATCAGCAGGCCCAGGGGTCTCATTTAGCAGCCCAGGAGCAAAAAACCCAAAACCCCGGCAGTAACACCCAGAGCCAGAAGCTGACCTGTTGTCCCTTCCAGCCAATTCACTGAAGGATGGAGGAGAACACAACTTGCACTCCCGGTCCCTTAAGCAGCTGGTCCAAGGCTCTAAAATCTCTTTTAATTCATTTTGGGCTCCTTCTACCCACCCAAAATACCAGAAGGGGTCACAATCAGAGGGGTTTCCTAGGGTGGGAAGTTTCTCCAACACATCCCTAAGCCACGCCCCAGGGGGGCAGCAGACCTCCCTGTGAAGGGGTCAGGACGGCACATTGGCCCCTCTGCCCCCCTCAGCAGAGAGTTTCCCACTGAAACGACCCGTCCGCTTTGGGGTTTGGAGCCACTTTTGATGCCAGGTCTGTGGTGACTCGGTCTTTCCGGCACTTTGGGAATCGTCCTCCTGTCCAAGCGCCAGTCCCTCCCGCAGGGCTCCACACCTCTCTCCCTCTTGCACTCCCTGGTAACTCCTCAACCTCTTCCCATCTCACGCAGGTGTTGTCTCCTCCACCCTCCACTGCGAGGGCCAGAGGGGCTGAACTCACCTCGTACACCTGCAGAAGCTCAGCCCTGTGAGCTGCAACCAGCGACGGCACCAACCAGGGGACACACAAACACCATTTACCCCACCTTGGGCTTGGGGGGGAGCAGCTGGTTGCTCCCTGAGGCTTCTTATAACCTGGTTAAAGGGGGGCGGTGCCGGCTCCACCCACGAGCTGACCCCTCCCAGCACAGGCAAGGCTTCAAAAAGCCCCAAAAAAGAGCTTTTTGTCAGCCCTTTTGCTGCAGATCCCTTCAACAGTGCAGCCTTACCTGCCCTGAAGTAGGTCCCGCTTTTCATCCCTACGTGTCCACCGTTGCCTTTAATTCTGCTGCGATAATCCCCGGCACGACTGGGCAAGGAGCGGGAAGCGTCACGAATATCGGAGGAGGGCGGAAAGCATCCAAAATTGCATTTTGTTATTCCGTGAGTTTAGCCCTGGAAATTCTATTCCAGAGCTAAGGGGAATCGCCATCACCGAAAGTCTCTAAGGAAAAAAACAGAGGAGCCCTGCTAAGAAATTAAGTCTTACACGCAATGGCTCATGTTTTCAACCCTTTCCAGGAGATAATAAGAACAAGTGACATCACCCGGGCTTTGACCTGACTACTCCTTTTCTGGTTGCACGTCTGCGCATAAAATCCACTGGGTGGGAAGTCATCCCTAGCCAGATGCCCGTGCAACAAAAGAGAAATCAGCGTTCACCCAAATATGCAAGATGAAGAAGAAAACTTTCCCCGATGGCTGCTTGTAGAAGGGAACTTTTTACGGTGTTATCCACCGAATTAATTTTCTTTGCGGCATCGGCCTTACGTCTTCACTGGAAAGACTTCCAGCGCCTTCTCATTTGTCTGTACGTCTTGTCGGGCTCCGACTTAATTACCTTTCCTTTCAATGTTTTAAAAACGACCCTGCCCTCCAGCCTTGCGCGAAAGTTGCGTTGGCATGGTTACCCAACCCATTTCTTCACGGGTATTGATTGAATTACTCAATTGGCTTGAAATAATTCACCAGCTAATACTGTCTGTTGAACTGAGGGTTGGAATTATAGCACCAGAAATAGCTTCTAACTCCAGAAATCTTGCCCAAGAATGAGGGAATATCGGCTAATATGATTTTTTAATGGCCGTTGCATGAAATATCGAGGTGAGGGGAGGCAGTGCCGAGGGGCCAGCAGGCAGCCCTCGCGTTTAAGTGCCGAAGACATCGCTCAACCGCCTGCGTGGCAGAAAATGAGAGCAAAGGACTTGTCGGAGCAGGAGCCGAATGTGATGTTGCGTCCTCGTTTTGACACTTGGAGTAACCTGCCCCCGAGGACTATCGTGAAAAACACCCTTGAGCAAGAACGTGAAGTTTGGTGACGGGTACCATCCCTCAAGCTGGAGAAGATCCTGCTGTGCTCACCGAAACGCCCCGGCCACAAGTGCCAGGTGCCTCTTGGCTCCTTCCTTTGGTTTTCCAGAGCAGCAGCTCATCAAACAGCATCTCCACCGAGGGAAAAGCTCATGTTCTCATTGCACCACCCTGTGTCAGCTCACGGGAAGGTGCTACGGTGGACTTAACCCTCTGGTAAGAGAGTTCTCCGTGTGCGAGAGACTTTGCTGCATAATCATTCTTGATTGCTATTTAGTGGTTGGAACACAGAGCTGGTAATTAGGACTCCCGGGTCGTATTTTCAGCTCTGTCAGTTATTTCATCTCGTGACCTTGGGCAAGCCGCTTCGCCTTACTCTCCCTGTCTACGCCTCATCTTACACAGATGTTGCTGGAGGACTCGTGGTAGAGGGTTGGTCTTGGCTTCTCTGTAATATCTACTCAGAAACTTTAAATCTGTGATGGTGGAGACCCGACGAAGTGGCGTGAGCCTTCGAATTGCGATGCTTTGAATGCACGATAATAGTTTAAATTGTTTTAAATAGTTATCCCTTTGGCAGCTTGGAAATGATTCACCGAAACAAATGTATTGACCAAGAGGCCAGGGCTCTTATCCTGTGTCGGAAGGAGCCGGAACACGTGATCCACCGAAACATTTTGATAAGGCAAGAGCTGTTGCAGTGAAATTATACTGACTGGATACAGACTTCTGGACACCACGGTAACTGAGCTGCAGCAATTTATTACGCTGTCAGATATTTTATTTTTTCCTGAAACCTGTTTCACAATAGCTTTCCCGTCCACTGTGGATCCTCCCTCGCATGCTCCTTCTAAAGGAGGGTCATTATGAAGAAGAAGCCCGCGCAGTTTCACGAGCTGGCAGTTTCCTTATCTCCCGTGGGGCTCCCTGAAGGCCCATTTGTTGAAATGAGCAGTAAAAGGTTTCACGAGCGATTCCACAGCCCAACTTTTGGCCTCGCCATCTGCTGCAATATCTGACATTTGGGAGGCGAGAGGACGCTTTGGAAAAGAGGCAGCTGAGCGATGCAGAAGCCAGCTGCGGTCAAAAGCCGAGTTCAATTTTCAATACACTTTTCAAATGAATTTTCTTTCAAGGAAATAGCAATTACACAGTCTCCTCCTCGCGGGAGTACCTGATTATCTCCTGCCTCCGATGCCTGTGTCATGGCCTCATCTGCTCCTCCAGAGAGAATAGAGGGTAAGAAACTTTATTTAACAGCAGATGAAGTGCTGGTAAGGTTTGTTTCTAAACTGCAGGCACTACCTGGTGTTTGTGTCATGATGGGGAGGTCGTGGAAGTTGCACTTGGAGCACAAACCAACGAGGTTTGCAGCGATCATTCATTCATTCATTCATTCATTCCTGCTATCAGTTTGCATCAGCCTTCAGAAAGAAAAGCTCCCTTGCAGAGAGGACCTTCACTCTGACGGCAGAAATATTCAATATTCATCCTCATCCTTCCTCCAGGAACCGCAGCAGACACCTTAGTACCTTGAACCCAAACCGTTATGGAAGTGGAAGATAAAAGCTGAGACCTTGTACTTGATTCAGCCCACTCCACCTGGGTATCGAAGTACCCAGCAGAGGGCAGGCTGCCAAATTTCATTTATTGATGGCTCGCACGGAAGCGCTTCCTTATTTATCAGCTCCTGAATGACCGATAGCTTGAACAGCCCGTTGCTGAAGTTCAGGCAAGAGGTGAAAAACGGATGAGAGACGGTGGAAAAGGTATGGAAGAGGTGGTGGAAAAGGTATTGAAGAGGTGGTGGAAAAGGTATTGAAGAGGTGGTGGAAAAGGTATTTAAGAGACGGTGGAAAAGGTATTTAAGAGACGGTGGAAAAGGTATTTAAGAGGTGGTGGAAAAGATATGTAAGAGGTGGTGGAAAAGGCATTGAAGAGGTGGTGCAAGAGGTGTGCAAGAGATGACATTTCCTTGGCAAACGGAGGGGACAAAAGCAATTTCAGATTTTCAGAAAGGATGGTTCTTGGACTGAACTGACCAGTTCGTGCGCAATATCAGAACATCGTTCTGCCCTGCTCTTGGCTGGGCTAGAGTTCGTTTTCCTCTTCGCTGCCTTCTGGATTTAGGGTGAGAATCACGTCGGTAACGCGCTGAGGCTTTAGTTTTCGGAGTTCCTCTGTTCCCATCCGAACTGCCCAGACGGGTGTTGAACCAGAGAGAAAAGTGACCTTCACGGGCTTCAGAGACGAGAGCCGTGATGCTGAAGAGGCGTTTTTTTTCCTCTCCCTGCTCTTTGAGACCGTCCCTTGCAGAGGAACGGCCGCTATTCCTCCAGCTTTTCTGGCACCCTCTCAAGCGGGAGGTAATATCTCACGGCTGACAACGTGAAGGGCTGCAGGGAGGTCTGAAATAATGAAAATGTTTACTAACAAGAGGAAATCATCCATCATTGCCACTAGAGCTGTTCAAGTCTGAACTCCAGCCGGAATCCAGAATGTGCCAAGTACTAGACATGAGGTTCGGTGAGATGACTTTGTATTTAATCTTCTGGCAGATTCTGCACAGGTTTTTTTTGCACGGGAGGTGTGGCGCTGGAGGAACCGCAGGGTGTACCAAGGTTAATTCCTTCAGTATTGGCCGCGCTGCTGTTTGAACGCAAAGGAGAGAAAAGCTTATTTTGTTAAATAAGCCACTGCATTTTCTGGTCAGGACTGACAGCAGCTGCTCGGGACTCTCGGCATCAGCCGGGAAAAGCAGCGTATTAAGCCCACGTGTCGGGTCAAGAATCCTCTGGGCTGTCCAGAGCTTGCTGATGCTTCCTGACCTCAGAAACCCCGAGTGCTTGACCAGACGCTGCGGGCACGAGCAGGGTTAGAGCATTTTGCCAAACGCTTAGAAGGAAAACAAGGAGGCAGCCATCACCGGGGTGGGTTTTTTTAGGAACAAATCACGTCAAACAAATCTAATTTCCTTCTGTGACAGGGTCACAGCCTTGGAGATAAGGAAGAAGCAGGAGATGACTACAGAAACGCTCCGAAAGGCTTTCAGCACTCTATCACCAGCCATTCTTAGAGGAAAGGGAGGCAGAATGATCCCTCCTGGGCTCTGCCTCACGTCTGCTCCAGCCTGAGAGGAATTCAGGAGAAAAGAGAGTGACGATATTTTAGTTCTGTGCGTTTTTATCTCAACCGCTCACGCCTGAGGGGACTCCGCAACCGGAGGCGTCGCCTTCCTGGTGCGTAGCGCAGCTCGACGCTGGCTTGGGCTTCTCCGGCAGCCGTTCGCTGTTGCGGCTGGAGAAGGTCACAACTTGGTCCTGAGCTCCCTTTTGCCGTCGTCGCTGCCTCTACAAATAGAGCAAAGGAGCTTCCTCGGAGCGAGGAGAAGCTCAGCGTAAGGCTACAGCTGTAGTCCCAGCTCCGTGTGGAGACACGTCCTCCTCTGCTGCGCTCTCGAGACGCTGTAAGGGCAGGCTCAGCCTTGAGCAGGACGCTCTTGTCCTTAATTGTGCCCTCCTGCACAGGGAGCACTTTCAGTAAAATACACGTTTTTTTTTGGTTTATGCAGATGGCGCAGAGGGATGGCGGAGCTGAACGACTCTTTGAGGTGGTGGAAACCAAGTTAGAGCTCCTACCGTGGGCTCTGGCTCCTGATTTCACCACAAAACCCTCCTCAAGACTTCCAGTCCTCGCTTTAACGGGATATACAGGTCACATGCACCCTCCGTGGTCAGAATAATCACTATTCCAAGCTGTGAGGCCTCCATTAAAAAGTGAAATTTGCTTTATGACAAAGTGCAATGTTTTTTTTCCAACGCCTTACCTGCTTGGAAATGACTTTGGTTTTTTTCTCCTGTGCTTATAAAGCTTGTTTTATTCCCTGGGACAGCGACAGACACAGTTCACGGGGTTTTATCTCTCCTTTTCTAAGATGTTTTGTGCTCTGAACCAGCTGATGCATTATATTGTTGTCCCTCTGCCTGGAAAAAAAAGGACAGAAAAAGTTAATGGTATGGAAAGATGATCCTCCTATATCATGATGAATTTATTTTCTTTTTAAGCAAAGTTTCAAGTATGCAATGGAGTGGTTCAGTGGCCAAACTTAGGCCTTCAGCAAGGTGAACATCCCACCTTTCACAACGCACCTGTAAAAAGTGCTTGGATTCTTTTCGTGTTTGGGTCCCAGGTCACACGTTCTTTCTCGACAGAACCTTTTTTCAGCCGCTCTGAGACACCCTCGGCACAAGGAGCCTTCAGCAGCGATGACGTTCAGAGCTTCAGCCGGGCAGATACAGCCAGGTTTTTGACCTGCTAAAAACCATCCGAATCACTCCAAGTGCAACTCCAAGCCCTGACTCCGAAAACGAATGCCCAGAGATGATTATTCCCCACTTGGCTTAATAAACAGCCAGAAAGAGCTTTTTGATCTTTCCTCACCCCATTTAACAGACAAACCACTCGCCTTTGGTTTAACCAGGGTGCAGAACACACATTGTTCTATTTATGCTCTTGTCCCTGACAAAAACATCTTATTCTGAAGAACAGCAGAGTTGCGGCTTCGTATTAAAACGGGAGATAACTTAGGATGAATGAAAATAATTGTGCTGGGCAGCTCTTCACAGCGACGCGCGGGCAGCAAGAGGCTGCTTTGGGAGGGAGGGGGGTTTGCAGGCGGCTACACTGGGAAGATTGTTCTGAGGGAACATAAATTTAAAAAAAAAAATAATTCCTAGTGATGGTCCCAGGCAAACACGTGTTTATCTCAGCCTCTCTATCAGAGAAAATGTTCAAGAGCAGCTCATGCTTCTCTCTGAACCGGCTCTGGGAATAACACACGCCGGAGAAATCCGCCTGCAGGCAAGCTCAGATGAACTGGGTTGTAACTTATTTATTTTTTAATTTGTTTATTTTTTTGAGGCTTAGTCGTTCAGAGGGCTAATTTGAGACCGTCCTTCCTGCTTTCCCAAACTCTCGGCTCCTCTTCAAAAATCTGTGCACGCAGTCGTTACGCGAGGGGCTTATATTTCAAGGCTTGATTAGAAAAATACCTGGAGGTGATTCGGGTTTGAAAGAAGTTCACGGAGCTGTTTTCCATCAGTCGCCCGTTCAAACAAAATGAAAATTAAATGTGCCTGAGAATTAGGCATTAAACTGCCGTTTGATGACTGTATCCTTTAATTGGACATCGCAGATAAATCCTTTTAAAAAGCTGGAAAACAACATTTGCGTCAGCCCTGAGCGACTCACGTTTCGTTCCAAGCAGCTGAACAAACGCGTTGGGTTTCTTCTTCCTCAAAGGTCTGTAAATCCCGCTCCACTCCTCAAAATGTTACACGCAGGAATCGGGCGAAGCAGATCCATGTAAATTGCCTGTCGACTCAAATGGATTAGACATAATTTCTTGCAGAAGGGAATGGGTGGATTATTTGTTGATGGAAAAAAAAAGAGAAAAAAAAAAAATCAGTCCTTTTTCTGTTGCTGAAGCTATGAAAAGGCTTGCACTGCATATATCTGCAACCTTCTGCCTCTGGTTGAATCGAGGAATATGATCGATTTTTACCAGCACCACCAGGTCCTGGCTCTTCCAAAAAGACAATCAAATCAAATAAATCAATGCACGGACTCGGCTTTGCAGAACAGAACAGAGGAAGAGACTTTCGGTGTCACGGAGGCCAGATACGGTTGTCATAAACATTTTTTTTACAACTCATAGCTACGACCGCCGGGGAAATCTTTTGAGAGGGATGGTGTCTGACTTGCTGTCAGAAAAAGAAACCCAGCAAACAAAAGGGCGAGTGGGCACGAAGATCTAGCTGGGGAAACACCATAAATCAAAAGTTGGGTCTTTTCCAGCCAGGGAGAACAAAACACAAGGAAATCAAATGTGTTGTAGGTTCCCTTGGTGCCAGGACAAGGACCCCTGACTGTGTCGTGGGACGGTGCTCTGCTTTGGGCAAGAAAACGATCCGCCCCGCGAGTCTCAAAGCCCACGTGCAACCCTCCACCGTCACCGCTCTCCCCACCGCGCTCCTCATGCAGCTCCACGGAGTGAAACGCGACATGTCCTGTACCAAGCTGCAGCTGGTTTGATCTTAGAATCATAGAATCATAGAACAGTTCAGGTTGGAAAAGACCCTTGGGATCATCAAGACCAACCATTGACCCTCCACTACAACCATTAACCCTACACTCCAAGTTCACCCCTAAACCATCTCACCCAACACCACATCCAAGCGACACTTAAACACATCCAGGGATGGCGACTCAATCCCCTGCCTGGGCAGTTTGTTCCAATGTCTGACCACTCTCTCCATGAAGAATTTCTTCTTAATGTCCAGTCTAAACTCGCCCTGTTGCAACTTGAACCCATTCCCCTGGTTTTATCCCTAATGACCTGTGAGAAGAGACCAGCACCAACCTCTCTACAATGTCCTTTCAAGTAGTTGTATAGCATGAGGACGTCCCCCCTCAGCCTCCTCTTCCTCAAACTGAACAGTCCCAGCTCCCTCAATCGCTCCTCGTAAGGTCTATTCTCCAGGCCCTTCGCCAGCTTTGTTGCCCTCTTCTGCACTCGCTCCAACACCTCGAGATCCCTCTTATACCGAGGCGATTTCTTTTCCTCCTTCGCTAATTATCCACTACGACGTTGAGGATTTAGCCGAGCATTTTTCTTTTTCCGCTACGCATTCCAACCCAAGCACGGTGTGTGTGATTCTCCGCCCTCCTCTCTCCCAGACTGCAGAATCACGCGTTGGGTTGGAAGAGCCCTTTAAAGGTCACCTAGTCCAACCGCCCCGCAGTGAGCAGGGACACCTTCCACTAGAGCCCCATCCAAACCTAAACCATCCCCAAAAGTCTTGAAGGAAACGCTAAGACCCGTTCCCATCTCTGCCTGGTTTCCACAGGGCAGACAAAATTCTAGAAGTGAAGGTTTTAAAAACAACCTCCCCATCCCGATGGCAGCTTGCCAGCTGTGTGTAGGACACAGAACTTCTATCTCGGACCACAAGATACTCTGGATTTACAACGTCGCAGTTTTTTCACCCTGTTTTTAGACCGCTAAACACAGAAAAGAGTAAAAAAAAACTAGACCTAGGTACTCAGGCTCTCTATCTGAATTTCAGATGAGCTCAGGAGCTACCGAGCAGAATGAATAGAAAATCACATCAGCTATTCAGGAGGAAATGCCTAAATTGGTGGTGTCTTGCGGACACGAACTTTATGCTCCAGGCTGGAGAGAAATTGCCACACGGCTCAAAAACCTCGTCTCGCGCACTTGAAGGGTGTTTAAAAGGCCATTAGTCAAAGCGGTTTTAAATGGCCCTAACTAGAAAATAGTACTTCTCTTTCCACAGAAATGCCCTGTATTTCTACACTGGACTTTTTTTTTTTTTTTCTCCAAAGCTGAAATCAGATTGTCGCAATGCAAATTGAATAACATCAGGATGCCGAGCGCTGCAACACGGGAATGAAAATTAGATTCCTCGGAGAAATCAACACATTCAATTTCGCAAGGTCAGATTAGTGACAGAAGGCAGACTGAAAAACATAATCAGGAAGTCTAATAAAACTATTTTTTTTTCCCCAAATATCCATACAGAACATTTCAATTTAGCCAACAGTGGCTTTCTCCTTTTTTTTTGACCAGCTTACAGGCAATACTGGCAGGGAGATTAGTTGACCTGGTAGGATTCTTCTTGACTTTCTAACTTTGATAATCCCTGAGTGATGACTACGTGAATTTGGCAGTCGGAGGGTTATCCTCCCATGATATCAGTCTATTCTTTCAATCAACTGATCGATAGCTCGTTAGCTGACACCCATTTCACTTCAGAGCAGCAAGGAACTGACGTCACCGCTCGGGAAGCCGCAGCGGTTGCGGAACTTCGCGTCAAATAAAGACATTCCATTTGAATTCTGTAGAACAGTTTGACGCTCGATCACCTTCCTACCAAAGACAACACATTTTTTGCCGTGAGCTGTAACGCTCGTATCACCTTTTGGTGACATCTGAATACCCCGGACGTTTCTTTGTTTATTCCATTCCATCTTTTTAACCACTTCTTCACTTATTTTTCTCACTCGGGAGACGCGAACTTCCTTGGAGGATCTAAATCCTGACTTGTTCTTTCCTAATTCCTGTAATATTATTTCCATAGGGAAGAGCCATCTACCCACCTCTTCGGTTCTGAGGAGCTGCCGGTATTTGCCAAGGGTAATCCAAAACCCAAGTGGTTAACGGAGCATCTATTTTTTCAATCCTAGTAGTCGTCGGATCAAAGCCAGCAGCAACAGCCTAGACTTTATTTTGGTTGTTGACAGCAGTCGCGGCGAACCACCTCCATCCCAGCAGATCCCTGGCAATCAAAGCTTTGATTAAAAAAAAACAAACCAAACAACAAAACACCACCTTTGATTGGAAATATTCGCAGTTCGCTTTACAGGGCACTAATGAATCTCACGATGGCCCCAAGGCACCGGTGCGTTCACCTCCACCTCAGCTCTTATCGATGAGAAGTTCAATAACGGAAAAGCCCGTAACAGAACTACGAGAGTCACACGCACAAATTAAAACCCGCTACTTCCTTATCTTTTTGTGCTTCTCAATACCAGAGAGTGAGTAGGGATCAGATGTAGTTTTGCACGGGCAGTCCTGCAGGAATATTCATTTTCTTCCCCTCAGTCCCACCAGCTCGATTGCTCATTTCACGCAAAACTCAGAGTTTGACCTGATCAGAGTAAATTATTGTACGACGTTGCAAACAACCAGTATTTTCAACGATAAATTTTTATATACCTACGTTTTTGGAAGTGTCTTCTGTGGCACGTTAAGCCGAAGTAGAGATAAAACTGATGTGCAGCTCAATAAAAGAACTACACCTAGCAAAGATAAATAGCACGACAAGGTGCTTTGCTACTTAATGCAAGAGAAAATCGAGGGAGGTAGCAACATTTACCCAAGATTCTTAAAATCCAGAGGACCAAACCATCATTTTCATTCAAAAAGCCGTGACTGCTCTGATCAGAGCTGTCGTAGCTGCGTGTTCTTCTTCAGAATTGGAAAGATTCTGATTAGAAATATTTCCCGAGCTCATCCTTTTTATCCCTAAAGAGAAATTCTGCCGTATGTTCTTCCTTAGCAGAACACCAGGCTAAACCCTCTGCCTTGGGAGAGACATTTGGCACCACCACCTCTTGGATCTATCTTTTTTTTTGGCATAACTGCTCCCATCGACGCTCCACAGCAGCAGCGCCCTTGAATCGTCTTCAAGCTGCTGGCGCGCTTGAGAGATGAGGTTTTCAGTTAATTAGATTTTGCTGCCTGAACTGTGAACTTTCTCATCATTTCCCCTCACGGTCTTGGCTTCCAACTTGGAAAAATTGGCAGAGATTTTCATTTCCTTTTCCTTCGGGAGGTGGGAAAGGGAGAGAGCGCCTTGCTCAGCATCAACCCGCAGCAGCTTTCCTCTTCCTCCGACCAAGGGCGCAGCCCGAGTTCTGCTACTGAAAGTTGTGAATAAAAAAAAACAAGAATAAAGTCTTAATGATGAGTTTAACTCTTTAAGTGTCTGTCTTTGCCGGTTTTTTCCTACTGCCCTGCAAGTATTTAATTTCACGCGAAGAAGCAGGGCTACGGTTGATGGATTTGAAAATTCCACACCTGATTTCTGCGCTTTGGTGGAAAAAAAATAAAGATGATGCCCTAAATAATAAAAAAAGACGATGCTCTAAATAATAAAAAAGATGACGCTCTAACCTATCGTTGCTCTTCTAACTTCCACCTGTCTTCTGGTACTTCTTTGCGATGTGGACAACCCAGAGAAGGAAAATTAACGTGAAAAATAAAAGCATAACAAACTTAGACGACATTTTCAAAGCTCGAGGTTGCTTTCAATAAATAAGAATGAAACACGCACGGCTCGTAGAATCCACGTAGCTGTTGGAAAGGTGAAGAGAAGACTGTCATCCATTGGGTTTGGAGAGAATTTGCAGGGAAATTACAAACCTGCCTTGAGTTGTTTCAGCAGAGATGGTTTCTCGCAGCCTGACCAGTCCACACCTACCTGACTGGAAATGCTGCAGGATTTTAAACTTACGATCGTAGCTCTTAAACATCTCTTGGGCAGAGAAACTACGTTGAGAAACGCTAAAAATGCTTGTCCGAGTTTTGCCGGGGGAAGAATCTCACCCTTTACGCACGGCCTGTCCAATTAACGGTGAT
The DNA here is from genome assembly GCA_020746105.1 of Trogon surrucura. NCBI lineage: Eukaryota > Metazoa > Chordata > Aves > Trogoniformes > Trogonidae > Trogon > Trogon surrucura. Next base: position 86,788,827 of record CM036658.1, read on the forward strand.
AAAGTGCACATCAAGGCTTCGATAACGTATCTCGCTGACCCTTCCCATCTTTCCCTCCCCGTCAGCTGACCCGGCTGATCGTGACAAGCATCCTTTTGTCTCCCATTAATCACCAGAGCAGCTTCATAATTTCCTGGCCCTTGGTCCTCTAATTGAGGTCATTTAAGAGGGGTGGTTTTTTTTTTTTTCTACCGTGAGCCTAATGGGCACGTGCAGGATCACGATGAAGAGCGAAGCTCCTGATGGATGGCAGCTCTCTCTCTCTCTCGTGAACTTTAACGAGGCGCAGCTCCGTTTAAATCGAACGGAGGGAGGCGGTTTCGGAAATGCCGACGCTCAGCTTCCAGTTGGAAAATTTGCCAAGCAGAACGGGAAGGTAGCACATCGTGCACACGGACGTGGGTTTTTTTCTCTTCTCGTTTCAACCTTTTACGAAGTTCATACCTGCTCGTTTCCTGCCCTGAAACCCGTATCCCAAAACTTTTAGAGCCCGGAGCTTGCTGAGAAGGAGCATCCTCCAAGAAGCAGCCTCTTCCAGTGAAATTTGCGTCCCCGGGTGTAAAACTCTTTCTAGAATTATTACCACCAAATTTACAGTATCGTTCGTAGGGACCGTGGGTCTTCCCACATCCATACGCAACAATTTAAGTGCATTTTAGCCAACAGTGTTATTTGTGGGGTAATGGCAGATCTTTTAATAATTTATTTAATTTTTATCACCGCGATCCAAAGGTTTAATAACAGAAATCAGTATAGTTATTACAATTATTCCAGTTTTCCCAGGAAAAAATCACAGAGAGGTGGAATTTCTGAGCCGATCCTACTCGGCAAACCAGTGATAGGGCCAGAAATCAAACCCAGATCTCCTGATCCGGGAAGAAAGCCAAGCCTCCATCTCCTAATTACAGGAACCCAGAAGAATTTATATACATAGATTACAAGGTCACCGAGTAAAACCACTTGTTTCTGACTTTAGTTACTAGAGTCAGCAGTTGCAGGAGCTCATCAGAGATTTCCTGTAGTAATCGCGCCGTTTGATTTGTGTCTCTAAGAATGTGATTACCTGATTAATTGGCCTTCGTTGGAAATCCCTTCATTTATCAAATCCATTAATTTATTGAATCAGAACCTTAATCTAGTAATTAAACTGGATGAGTTCTGGTTGGTTTAATAAAAGTTTTTCGCTTGTGATGTTCACACCTTCTGCAAGAAACACCGTTGACTCTTCATTTGCCTCTTGATGCTTAAACTCTCTATAAGCTCCACAAAGAAGGATTTTCTTTTAAATTTCCATCCCAGGGAGACACAAAATTAGACGTAGCTTCCAGATTTGCCGCCTTCATTTTTTTTACAGGGCCTTGCCCCACTCGCAACGGTGCTTGGCTGATGGAAGAGTCTGAAGCCTGCGCGGAATCAAAACTTTTCATCGACTCCCCCGTCGCTCCGCTCAGCGACGAGCGGGGAAATGGTTTTAACACCCGAGTTAATTCCCATTAAGCGTATTGGCTTCTCTCCTTAGCGTAAAAGAGCATCGATTCCCTGGTTTGAAGAATATCTGGGTTTGTGGCCACTGGAAATCCGGTTAATGTCAAAGCTAAGTATTTAAAATTTAGCAATGCGTACGGTTTTTGGAAGAAGTCTCCTTTCTATTTTTTTTTAAAGAAAGTCTTGCTTCACCCCAAAGTCATACCTGAGCACGAACACCAGAAAAATGGATTTATTTTTTTTTTAAACTGCTTCTGCTGTAATCAGAGGCGTTTAGTTTCAGTTCTAAGATTTACACTCTGCATTTTTTTTGGGGTAGAGAAGATGAAATTGAATAATCTGTCTAAATACTATGAGGGCTTCTCAGCTAAATCTTAAGCTAGACATAAGGATAAGGGAACACAATACACAAGGAGATTTAGGAGCTGCCGAGTAGGAGTTCTAGGCTGCTCTGAGGTATCGATCTCACCTCAAAAAAGCCTCGTACAGGAAAAAAATTAAAGACTTTTATCAGGTTTTGCCCGATTTTCATTTTGTAGGGAGATGTGCCACCAGGCCAGCTTTCCGTCTGGCCGGGGACCTCTGAAAGCCGAAGCGCTGCCCACAGCGACGCGGAAGGTTTGTTCTGCTCTGAACTCCAAACCACTGTTGGTTTGTGTTTTTTTTTTAAATACAGCAACTATTGTCCGAAGCCTTTTCTTTGCTGCTCAGCAGCTTGTCTGTGACGAAGGATGCGCCGCTGGCGGGCTTCCTCGGGGGTGGAAGCATCCGTCCGAGCCGCATCCAGTCGGGTGCACGCTGGCCAAGGCGATGAAAAATTACCCACCAATCTGTTTTGTTATATTTAACACCGACCAAGTCAGCAGCGGTGGCCCGGCCGTCGTTCTGCAGCAGCAGCCAATCTGTTTTGTTATATTTAACGCCGATGAAGTGTCAGCAGCGGTGGCCCGGCCGTCGTTCTGCAGCACCAGCCTCCTCGGAGTATAAAAATCGTCGGGCTGGTTCACCAGATTCCAATTTCTAAAGAGAACCGTGGCGTGAAGCGTTAGGCAGAGGCAGCAAGGTTGCTGTCCTAATTTCAAAGCGTGTCCAAAGCTGTGTCTCCAACCAGATTTATCTACAAACCTTCCTTTCCCTAAGCTGGTGTAAAAATCAACTCACTTGCTGGTTTAGACAGAAAATGCATCGGTGATGGAAACAGAATATCAAGCGCTAAACCTCCGCGCTGCCTCAACAACCTGTCCGTTTGCCCGAAGTTTGCGTTGGCTGTAAGAAATGTAACATTTACCACACAAATTTTATAACTTTCTCACCAATAAGGTCTTGCAATAAAATCTGTTGGTTTTTTTTTCCCTCTTTTGAGCCTATACAGAGCTCCCTTCATTTCAGACTAACACTTTCTGCCGTTCCTTCTGCGGAAATAATATCCCGCCTGTGCTGGCCCAAGAGGTAGCTCTGTACTCTGGTTAATCACAGACTTATTGGGGAAAAATGAACAAAAAAATACAATTCAAACCCACTCACAGTCTAGCTATTATAAGCCATCATACCTGCACGGAATAATCTGTAATGAAGAGAGACAAAACTAAGTCCTGAGCATCCAGGTGAACAACTCGGTGCGATTCAGCTCGTCGGAAGCTTTGCAGCAGAACTTCACGTGCTTTTTTTTTTTTGGGTAGACTTCAGCACCGCTTTGCTCTGGAAAAAAAAAAAAATATTAAAATTAACGTGTGCTTCTCTCCAACCGTAAAAGAAGCCCATATGAATGTCTGTTAGTTTCTTAAGTGAAAAATGGATTGGAAACGCTGATTAGAAGGGACAAAGATATCCCTCATTGGGTTTGACAGGTCGGATATTGCCGAGCGGCACCTTCCCCTCCTCTGCCAGCAGAACAGCTCTTATCAAATCAGGACACGCTCTTACCCACGGAAGCACCGCGCTGCGTTTTTGGTGGTTTTATATTTTTACTCCTGTGGGAAGGAGCGTCGTTACGTCCTGGCCCTCATCTGATTTCACCCCCTCTGTGCAACCAAATTAGCGTTCCGCCTCCAAGAGGACAACTCACTCCTGGACCGAGAGACGTGGATCTAGGTGGCTCTGGAGTCATAAAAGGGATTCGAATAACTACTAAGTTACTCCGTTTAGTAGAAGGCAGTTAATAATCGAGGTAATCCAATGAGGAAGGTGAATGGGACTATGTGGCCAGATGATGTTTCGGACGTCCCCACCTAAGCAGGGGTGAAGCAGGGTAATGGAGAAGCACGTTGCTGGGGGAATAATGATATGATATATGATATATATGATGTAGGATGGATACAGGATGGATATGGGATATAGGATATGCCATACCATACCACATCATACACCGGCTGTTGTCTGACAAGCACAAACATCATTTAGGAAGACGGGAAAACAAAGTTTAGGTTTTCTCCTTATGCAGGTGGCATAAACGGGCCATTTGGCTGTTGGGTACGAAAGAGGCTGCAACAAGTCTGACAAACCCAAGGCAGAAGAATTCGAGGTTTTCTTTCAAAGCTTTCACACTCATTTGAAATTCCCGGACGTGTGAGCTCGCTCGCTGCCACCCAAGAGTGTATTGTTCACAAATAAGCTTTCGAGCTGCCACAGGTTTTTCGTTCCCAGTCTCATGACCAGGACGATCCTGTTCCTCCCCAGAGTTGGTGCCAGCATCTTTTGCAAAAGCCTCTGTTGAATCCTGACAAGAAACACCTCCCTGTCATTCTGCTCCACGTTTGCTTGGTTGTTTGTTGGGGGTTTTTTTGTAGTAGATGAGGAAAACCTGTTACAAATGTGTTTGTCGGGTTTCTTTTTAATTATGCCCTGATAGAGATCAGTGCCTTGTAAAACCTGGACTTAAAGTAACAGGGACCCAGCTCTGACTCTAAATCATTTAACCATTGGTCCAGCGGGTGTAACAAAAGACAGACCTGAAGTGATATGTATTTCATAATTCAATCTATTTTATTTCATCCCTATTTATTAATTGCCTTCCAAGACAGCGAGATACCCTCCAACCAGACCAGACCCTTTCACTGTCGCCCACGTCGTGCAGGCGGGTACCACGAGCATCCACATCGTGTAACAACATTTACATCCAGCCGGTGCTTCGCGCCTTTATTCCTCTTCCAGAAATCCACTCCTGAAGTTAATCCCATCAACGCCAAATTCCCACAGGATCTGCTCATGATTTAAGGTGCGTTTCTCTAAAGTGCCCTCCGACTTGTAGAGCTCGACTAAACCAGGTTTTGTTGGTCATCGTTCCTTCTGCCAACGCCCCTGTACGGGATCAGCACACGCCTGAACGTCAGCTAAAGAGAGGACAGTCAAATTACTCCAGCAGCGCGTTGAGAAAAAGGAATGCAGCTATTTATATTTTGGTTTAAAATTGTTCTAAACCGAATCCTCCTCGGAATTCGACGACGAAACTGCCGTGATCTTCAGCAGGGTCAGAATTTCCCATCGCAACATATCCTGGGGAGCACTGAAGCACAAGTGTGCGCTGCCAAACAACCTTCTGCTCCCATCTTTTCCATTCCTCCTACCTACCTGCCAAAATCTATCAAAAAAAAAATCTTCTGCAAAGTGCCCGGCGGTCAGAAATTTCAGGCAGTTTTGAATTAGAGACGGGAAGAAAATCCCGGAGTCCAAACAACCAGGACCTGACTTGAACGAAACACGGAGAACAATTTCCAGAACTCCCAAACTTTGAGGGAGTGAAAAGAAGCGGAGAATAATTTCCCATGGAAAAAAAAAAATTGGAGTATAATTAGCAATAAGACAGCAACTAGAGCCCGAGGTGGCCGGGTAAAGCTGCCATCCAGTGTATTCCCAAAGAGATGAGAGAAAACAGATTTGCCCAATGCCCCTCCAAAAAAAAAAAACAAAAAAAACCCCACACTAAGAAGGCCTAGATAACACGAGAACGCATTACTGACTGATTAGGAGCAACGTGACTGCTCCCCAGTGAGGCTCAGAGTGGTTGATCTGGACTTTCTGAAGGCTCTGTAACCTCATCTGGCTCAGCCTTCACTGAGCCAACGCTAAAATGTCAAGGCAAGGACCTAGGCTTGAGCTGAAGAGATGGTCCTTGAGCTGAAGAGATGGTCCTTGAGCTGAAGAGATGGTCATGCCACTGCAGTCGTTGGAAGCTTGACTCGATGGTTTCTCAGTTTCTCAGTTAAAAACTGGCACCTCATTTCCAACTAGAATTTATCTAACAGCTTTTATTGTTAGAATAAAAGTGATTTTGGAACCCTACCTCCTTTCTACTCACAGGAGAAGCTCTCTTTTTTTTTTTTCTTACAATACTCTTGTGCTTCTTCCCTTGTCGTGAACATTTTCATTTCTCCGTCTCACAGAACGGCGCTCATTTGCTTTTGCAGAAGTGGGACTCTCCTCCTTTGGCCACTTGTACCAACCACAGGTCACTGAAAGCACATTAGGATGAAAAAACAGCGTCTCAGATGCCGGAGCGTTGGTCATTAACCGAGCACTTAAATGTGAGCTAATGTTCCTTCTCTAAGTAGGTTGCTGCCAACCAAAGATAGGAAGTCCAACAAAATAGAAAGAGAAGTGCCTGCCTTTTCCCTACCTAAGTCTAAATTTAGGTGCCTCGTGTAATTGTCCTACTAATGTGTCGGAATTACCTGTCAACCCAGTAGAGAAGTTTAGATGCCTCTGGAGTCCAAAGGCACCTTATCCCCCGTGTAAAGCTGAGGGTAGGAAGGTTGGATCCCAACCTTAATCATCCGAGGTCTAGTTAGTAAATAGTTCATGTTTTCTTCGTTACGGGCTTGGGGCACAGGGACTTGTCAAAGCCAGGGGTAATCACAGAATCATAAAGGTTGGCAAAGACCTCTAAGATCATCAAGTCCAACCGTCAACCCAACACGACCATGACTACCACAAAAAAAAGGAAAAACTACCACATTATGCAATAAGAGACATTAAAGGCAATTTTCAGGTGGACTCTAAAGGTCGAGTGGTTTCACGTGTTCGCACTGTAACCCCAAACAACCCTCTGCCGTGCAGAACGAAGGCAGAGCATCTTGGGAGTCACTCATTACGTCTGTAATTCAACCTTCCCCCTCTTATCGTCATCCCTACATTAAACAACTTCGATTTTCAGACTTGGCACAACTCCACTCTCACCTACGTCACAAAATGAACTCTCCTGTGACCCGCCATCTCGTTCCCGTCTCTTTAGGAGAAGCAAACCTGTCTCCTCTCAAATTCCACCCGCAGGTCTGGTCTTTGCAGTTCTCTTCGAAATACCCAAGAACACCCAAACCTGTGTTCAACCCAAGACAAGAAACGTTCGGATTTGACTCGAGTGCCAGCCCTTGGGATCGCTGTGGTGCTTTCTGCTTCGCTTCACCCAACCCCTTGCTAACACGCTCCAATTGCCATGTCCCTACGAGCTCAAAAACGTCCGTTTTTGGAAGTGTTTAGACTGGCAAATGTATCGTTCTCACATTATTTACTAAAGATATGAAATAGCATCACGGTCTAAGACCGCAGTAATGTTTATTATTCTTAGTTTGTCAAAGAATCACAACTCTTCTCGGGGCATTAACTTTTGTGCAGGCCTGCCAAGGAGAAGAGGTGGAAGAATCAAACAAATCCTCACAGAAGGGAAGTTTAGTAGCAACTCACGTGTTTGTTTGCCTTTCTCGAGAAAGCTTAATTATAAAGTCTTCACACAAGTAGCTTAAAAACAAGACATCCCACGTAGCAACAATAATGATGCCGGTAATCTCATTTCCTTTCTTCTCTTCTAAGAGATCGGAGCCTGACAAAGACAGGGATAACAAAAGAGAAATTGGTTACAGTTCGTTTTAATACAGTAAGGCAGGGAAGAACAGCAGATAAATCTTTCAATAAAGGAACCCCCAAAGCCTTCCTTGATGTCTCTGCAGATAGAGCTGAACTGAGAACCCTGCGTTTATTCATAAATTTCAAGTCAGCCGAATTAATCCTGGCCAGATACTGTCATCACCCCAACTGAAGCCTTTGGAGAAAAAAAATATCCTTTATAAAAAGTGAAAAATGCTTTCAGTTAGGGGAAAATAAAACCCAAACTTGAGGATTGAAAGGCTCGCCCTTTATTTTCTCCCTCTTCTTCCCCTTCCAAACTTCCCCTGCAACATTTGCCTTATTTTTTTTCAAGCCAGTTTGATTTAAGCCAAAGCGGGGTAAATCCTTAAAAGAGCAGCTCAGGAAAAACTTGGATTATTTGAGCAGTTCCCAGTGATAGGGTCGATATCCATGTGTCTCAAGGATAGCGACCACCTCCATCGCCTTTAATACTTTTTCCTAATACTCCCTCGAGGGATTATTTTCCCAAAGGGGAAAAAAAAAAAGAGCATTAATGGCTTCATTAGAGCAACGAGCATCCCGACGATAGTTCTCATAGCTCACCACGTCCTCCCTCTGCTAGGAGAGAGAACGGCAAACATTTTATTTATTTATTTTGATAGCCGGCGTTCTCCCGTAATCAAGTATTACATTTTAAGGCGGCGGCTTCCTCAAGCGTGAAATGGGGATATCAACGCGATTCCGTGACCTGTAACGTTCAATTTCAGAATCTTTTACCGAGCAGCGGCCATCCGCCGGGAAACTAAAGCTTCTCAGCTCTTGGAAAGTTAAACATCCCAAAACGTTGACCGTGCAAAATGGATTCTGGAACCTTACGTTTATTTCAGGTGTTTTTTGAAAAAAAAAAATCCAAAATGCAGCGTTTGGTGGTTGGTTGGTTGTCGCAAAGCCTGGGCATGTGTATCAAATTGGGTTTTTCACCCCTGTTCGTTCTGTATCCTGCACAGGCACAACGACAGATCACAGACACCGCTCACGGCCCCTGTCCTGGGGTAGGAGGCTGCGGAGATTGATTGGGGCTCAATTAAAATTAATGAGCGCGGCGATACGGTTCTGACTGGGTAAGGTTGCTCCGCAAATCTCAGCTCTCCGGCTGAATAGGAATCGCAAGGGTTAGACGCATGGGGTACATACACATCATTTCCTGTTACTTGTGGGCAATTATTACTCACTATTAATTATTTTAGTTATTGTTAAACGGAAGCAGGAATCATTCCCAACGCCCTTTGCAAGCGACGAAACTGCGGCAGCGAGGAGAGGCTCAGCCCCGGGCTGAGCTCGGGAAGGGGGGCGCAGCTCTGGGCGTCTCGTCGGCATTTTTCGGGTTGTTTCGGGGTGGGAGTTTCAGGATTCGGAAGGATATCGGTGTTGGTTTCTCTTCTTTGAAAACACAGAGGGTGCAAGACTTTTCTTCACTGTCCACGTTGATGGTTGTTACGTTACGTAAAGGATAGAAATAATTTAGAAAACTGAGCTTGCCCGTGGAGCACCTGAACCTCGAGCGTCCGGGGAGCGGGCGGGGGGGGATTTCGGGAGCGTTTTTCCCTCCACCCATCCTGCTCCCACCGAATCGAGGGCAAAAACTCCCGTGGAGATCCCGCCCCTCCTCCCGCAGCGCTGCTAAACCCATCTCGGCAAAGCCGGCGGCGCCGGTTGAAATTCAAGCGGCGGCTTCGCCAGAAAAGCTGTCGACGGGGACAAATTTGCGCGCGAGCCAACGGGCCGCGACGAAGATCTCCGTTCCCGGCGGGCGCAAACTCCCACTTGGGGAAGGCGAAAGACGGGGGCGCCTGGGACAGACACTCTGTGATCACACCAGCTCGGGGCGGGGGGATTTTAATAAGGCTGGGAAAGAGTCGTTATAGAAAAACACCACCCAAAAAAACCTTTGGGTGCGAGTCGCAAGCGAGCTCCTGCAGATGCTAAATTCTCCGGGGTGAGGGCGGGTTAGTAAGTTGGTCGTTCCCAGGGGAAACGCCATCCCCGGGAGGAGATCTTGAAGGGAATCGCTCGTCTGATCAAATGCAGCAAATATTTGCATGTGTTGACCCTGCTCACTGTTTACCCACATCCCTGCAAGAAAGGAAAGCAAAGTTAAAGTCTCCCCAGGTGCACAAAACAACACGCGGGGGGAAAAAAAACCCCAATAAATGGGAAATCAAAGCATTTTGCACTCGGATTTACAGAATTTTCACATCTGGGCGGAGACAATAATGACCTCGGATGACGCAGGGAGGGATCCTGCTCGAAGTGTGAGGAGTCTAAGCCAAGACTCAGAATCTGCAGGCATGTGAGGGCTGTTGCTTACTCCTAATTTGCTCTTTATCTTAGAATAATTCACTCCTTTGCCTCACTACTCGGGTCTGAAGCTGATACTTTGATTTCAACAGCGTCGCTGCTGCTTTACTGAGGAGTAAAAGAAACCAGCCTGAGGACCAGAGCTCAGGACATTTCTTTTTTAAAAACTGAGCACGGTACACATTAAAATATCGAGGATTTGCCCACTCACACCCACAGGGAAACTCGTTTTAAAGGTGCAGAATTTATCTGTCCAGCAGCACGCGGCTGGGCTGGGGAAAGAACCTCGCGGAGCCCGGCTGGAGGCACCACGTGGCCAAGGAGAGGCTGATTCCCCGCGGAATCGCCCGCGTTGGAAAAGGCCTTTAAGACCGTCGAGTCCAATCATTCATAAATTACTCAAATGACTCAGAGTAAACGATTTCGCTCCGGCTTAGTTCAGGCTAAACCGTTCAGTTAAGCTGCATTCGGTGCAATCAGCTGCACGGTGGCGGAGCCTTTCAGCATAAGTTACTACGTCGTTTGGGCAGAGAAGTCAATCATCTGGTCTTCCATCAAAAAAAACCCCAACAACAAATTACCTCCTGGTGACTTTTATTGCCGGGGCATTTTAAGATACGGAGAGTTTTCCACTTTTCTATGGGAGAAGAGCAGGTTTTCGCCACTCCGCTGCTTTTTCCCATTTTTTCCCCCTTGATAATCAAGCGATCTTGCAACAAAGTTGCAAAGCACAAGAAGTACTTTGTAAATAACGGCAATTTCTCGGCACTTAAGGGGCTGGTGATTTCGGAGGCGGCTCTTGGCAACAATGTATCGACCGATCTATTTTTGTTTTTAAACGGTTCTAACAGCCAAGACTTTCTCCCCTCTCCGAGGAGCGGCAGGCACAGTAATTGTTGCTTTATTGCAGTTTAACCATTGCTGGGTTCGGCTTCCTTGAAGGCATCCAAATAAATTTCAGGTTTCTCATACATTATATATGGGTGTGGGTATAGCCTGGGTCCAGCCTTGCCATTTCGCTCGGACTGAAGCACATTGTGCTGAATTCTACAGGCTGTAAATCGCTCGTTGCTTGTCAAATATCATTAATATAGTCACTGGCAATATACTGATAGGAAAGGTCACACAAGTGACATTTATTCTAACAATTTCAGACGAGAGTCTACATAGAAAGTGTGAAAATAATCGGGCGGCAGCCACGCCGAGGAAGCTGTTAGCAAAAATTATCGTTAAAGAGATCTCCCAAGAGGCAGTTCCGATTGAAGCTCATTTGGTCGCAAGTTTAGACCTGATGATGTTCAGGTCCTTCAAGCTGTGCCTTGTTTCAGAATGCTGTCATGTCCCACGACCAGTGGGGAGAACTCACTGGACAGATCCAGACCTTAGGTCACCTGGATTGCTCCTTGAGAGCGTCTGTCCTTAACGAATCGCGGCGTTCATTCGAAGGCAACTGCTCTGAACTTCACCAGCGTGTCGGAAGCCAGGTGAGGTGGAGCTGGACCTCACCCTTTGCAGAAAGTTGGCATGGATGGGTAGTTTTTTTCCTGGCTGGAACCGGAGTTCTTACCACCACCAAAGACGCCTTGAATGCAGGAAGGGACCTGAGAGCCTTGGTGTACCCACTAGGAGGCAAAACTTGCCTACATCCACGGGTAGAGATGTCTTGGCTAACACGGAGTGGATCATCTCCAAGCAGTCAGGTGAGCTGGTCTAAACGCAGCCGGTTCCCACAGGCTCCTGCCTGTCAATTAGGGAAAGCGTCTGTCAAAACTGCTGCTTTTTCTTTCATTTCAAGGAAACTCATTTTCTTTCATTTCAAGGAAATGAATTTCTTTCATTTCAATGACTCGGCATTTGCTGAGGAAGACAGGTCAAGCAGCTCGAGTCCACATTCCACGTTCACAAAACTCTATAACAGGATCATTTTCAAAGGTCATATCCACCTGCTTCCGAGGTCTTCTAGATTAGGGAATAACCGAGAGTCGGAGCGACGTTTCCACCGAGCCAAAGCTGAACACGTCTTCCAGCTCTCGAATCTTAGTTCCTGGGTGGAGCGCCTGGAGAGATGGGGTGGAAAAAGAAATCTCAAGGCAAGATGTGACAGAGCAGCCGCCGTAGCTCACGTTTCTCTGCTACACGCCCATCAAGTATTATATTCGTCTCCAAAATTGTAGTCAACAAGAATTTTACCTGTGGGTGCGCAAGGAATACAGACCCTTTTAGCATTTGTCATCCAAGGAGCTCACGTCCCGCCTCTCTGCAGATTCCGGTAACAGCTAAAGAAATTCTCATTCTGCGGGTGGTTCAGCAATGCTGAATGTCAACTTGAGTATAATAAAATGACAAGGAATGTCACTGAATTAATTATTAAGCACCCCTGCCCGTTTGTTCTTGGAATCGGGTTACGCCGTGTATTTCTTGACAAAAGTAATTACATTACTGTGATAAAAAAAAAAAGCCCGAAGTAGCGCAGACACTTCACAGCTCTGATAAACGTGAGGTAGGGTGGGGTGGGTGAGTAGTTTGTGTACTAAGTTTTTCCCTTTTAATCCATGAAATGCAAATCCTATAGATTTCTCCTCCACCCACAGTCAATCGATGACGTCCCCACCAATCCTGGTTGGGTGATATGGGGCGGGGAGGGGGGGGGATGACAGATTATCCAGCATTGGAAGAAGCTTTAAGGACAAATCAAGTATTTGTCAGGAACGATAAAGGTATACGTGTATATTTAAAAAAATCATTTTGGCCCATTTAGCCTCTGGATCTCATTGTGAGCAAGGAGCAAAATCAAAACATCATCCATTCTTTAGTGCCTTACATCTAAACTGCAGGAAGTTTGAGTTGGTTTAGTTCATTTAGGTTAACTTCAGTTCATTTAGGCATTCACCAAGTGACGACGTTTTTATCTCCTCATCAAACTGGGCAGATTTTTCTCCTCTTAGCTCAGAGAATTTGGAATAGGATCTGACCAACGGAGCCATCGCAAATCTTCCTCGCTTTCTAGAACCCATTTTGCACGATCAAAATAAATGAATATTCCAGTCTTTTTGAAATGACAACTATTAGAGATAATGCCCTTCATAAAATGCAGCGTGGTACCAACCCATTATCGCTGAATGCACGAGAACTTTATTTTGCTTCCCGACACGAGAAAGAACTGCTCCTCAAGGGGTTTGCTAATAAGATTCTGCGTTGATTAGGCAGAAAGAGAGAGCACAGCAATGAATTTCTCTCTCTGTTGCTAAAGAGAGTTTTCAATTAAATACTCTGGCTTGAGTAACAGCTACATTTTGGGATTAAATCCTAGGGCTGGAAGGGTCAGTTGGGATAATCTAATAACAATAAAAATACCCCAGCTTTTCTAAACCAACTGAGTTTGCGGGTGTGAAGTGATGCCGACAGGTCCGTTGGCGCTGGGCTGCAAAACCCGGTCATTATTTCTGAGAAAGGTGCAAGGGAACAGTTCAGCTACTTGTCCCAGACGGTTTTTTTCCCTCCGTGGTTTTCCAGCACGACAGTTCGTCGCTCGCTGTATTTCGAGGCAGTTCTCACGCTGCCAGCTCTGCTCTTTTCTCTAATTACGCTCCTGAATTTAGCTAGTTTCGTTGCTCACCTTTGCAGCACACATTCTTCCTCGCCACCCCAGTTCTCTTTCCGGCTTTGGCGGTCGCGTGAATCGCCTTCCGCAAGTAGTTTTTATTTCTCTCACACTCCTTGCCTCGAGGCTGCCTTCATCCCAAAGAGCGTTTCGCTCTCCGAACCGATTCGTTAGCTCATCTTCAGAGGTAGCTCATGGATTACTTACTGCCCTCTGCTACAAACAGACGTTGAGCTGAAAGGTGGACTCGTTCCAGAATTCCTGCAAGCCTACGCGCTACAGGGTAGGGAATCAATGCGTCCACCTTGTATTTTAATACAGCTGCTTAATAATTATTAATATTTTTTTTTAATCTGCAGGAATTTTTGATGAGTTGGGCCGGCTTGCATTAATTTAATTCCAACATTTTATCATCCCGACGGAGGTCATTATGATCCTTCTGAGCATTTAGGTCCTCAAAGGCAGGGTCACAAAGGCTCAGAGCTGTATGAACACAACACACAGCAAGAAGCCGACCAGGAGTCCGGTAGTCGTGGCCACGGACAATCGGATCTAGATGGTCCTCCTGGTGTCTCTCTGCTTTGTGGGGGCTGGACAACATGAACCCTAGAGGTCCTGTTGACCTAAATTCTTCCCCAGTTCTTGGAGTGAGGTGGCTCAGGCACCTCAAGCCTTCCAACCTGCCTGCAACGATTGTACTGGCTTGGGTTCGGTGCTCTTGAACCTGATCCCCTCTGCAAAGGATCCTCACCTGGAAGGGCTGGGGAGAAGAAGGGGTTGGTGTCTCACGCTGTCGTGGACGGTTCTCGGAGCAGATGTGGTGGGCAGCTGGTGGGCTTGGAGCCTGGCTGACAGGAACATCCGGCTCTTCAACCACTCCAGGACTAGTTTTAAGACACCGTGGTCACAGAATTATACATTATGGTTGGAAAAAACCTTTAAGATTGTTAAGTCCAACCCTTACCTAACTCTGCCAGGTCCACTTATAAACCACATCCCTGAGCATCATTTCGGAAAGATTTAATTTCCATCCTCTTGTCTCTATGAAATGATATTACCTGAGATGATATAAGTGTATCAGAGCTCTGGTAATGATGGTGGGTAGAACAACCAAAAAAACGTGCTGTCTTCACAAGCTATTATGTATTTTCCTTTTCCTGGAACTGTAACTAAACTGTCAGGGCTTACTTGAGAAAGCCTTAAACATCTCCAGGTACATTTATTATTTTATTGCTTATGGAGAAAAGGATCTGAAACTCTGCACAGTAAAACGCAGACGAAAATCACAGAAAGAAGGTCACGACCGAGATTGTCTCTTACAGACTGGAAAGATGAGAACAATTACAACAGCTGAATTGCTCACGAAACCCAAGAGCAGCCAAGAATGAAAAAGCACTGGCACGTTAGGACAGCGTGCAAGTGAAGAGCAGTTTATAAATAACCCGAGATCAGAGTTAACTTACGTGTTGCAGAGAACAAACGACATGTGGATTGATGTAACAGCACGTCCGGTCCCGCTACCCGCAGGCTGTGTCCTCCCTCCTTACTTCTGTGGCGACGGCTTTTTGCTACGGAAAAGAAAAAGGACAGCAAAATGAATTTAATTAACACCAAAAAAAAGAGATTTTAAATGAAAAAACTAAGAACTGCAACCAGCAAGCAGTACAAGAAAAGGGGAGGAGAATGTAAATTAAATATTGACTTTAAACAAGGCTCTTTTTCTCCCCAGCCTGCCCGGGGACTGGGAAAAAGTTGCCAAGATCTCTGCCTCCCAGATCTTCCTCTTGCGCTTCTTGACGATGGGTTCGATTTTTGCTTTTTTCCAGCCACCACGCGGTTTCAGAAATGACGAGCAGAGGTTGAGCAGCCATATGAGCCAGCCCCTTTGGCACCTTCATGGGCATCCCGCAGGGCCCAGCAGACTCTTACGTGTACAACTTGCTTCATGGTCTCCCTCTTCTCTACAAAAACATCATTTTCTACGGGAGCTGGGAGGTTTGACAACTCATCGGCAAAGCTTGAGGCTCATAACTTCAGCTGATGACTACTCTACCTAGTTTCAACACACTATATTCACGTGTCCGCGTACGTCTGCGTGGCCGAACGGCGCTCCATGTTAACCGGTTTGACGAAGGCGATCCCTTTCCCCGCGTGCCCTTAATTCATGCGCATAAATTTCACAGACTCGGTCGATTCGCTTCAACTACCTTTTGTGTTTACGCGGCAAAAGCTTCCAGCGGGCCGACTGTCCTGGCGCCGCAGTTCTTCAGTATCGATTGCGCCGCTGTGCAAGCAATTAGACGTGCGTGAAAAAAAATAGACGTTGCCTTCTCGCTCCGAGTCGTTGATTTTCAGCCGGCATCCGCTTCCACCTGCACGTTTTCTTCTAATAGAATAACGACAGACAAATTACACGGCATCGTTTTTTGACGGTGATGCCGCAGCTTTTGCGACGGGACGCACGCTTTGCACCTTCACAGGACCCTCGCACCTCGCCCGTGCCCTGCACGTGTTCTTTGCCAACGCGACTTTCTTAAGAAAAAAAAACTTTCTTAAGCAAAAAAGGAAATGAATTTAAGGCAGTTATTCTTAATCCCCTCTTGGTGACACCTTTACTTCCGAACTTTCATCAACCTTTCATGAGCTGCAGCAAAGCACAGTTTGAGCTTCATTGCCTGTGTTTCTATCAAAGCCTTCAGAGGTCTTAGAGACAGCAGAGCGTGAGCAGGAATTCCTTCAAGTTTCCCCGGTCTAATTTAATTCGTAATAGGTATTAATGAAAGATACTACGACCTTTTTGTTCTCCTCTCCTCAGAATGACAACAAAAAGGAGAATCTCGCAGCGGCGTTGTCTCAACGAATCTTCCACGAGGTGGTTTTTTAAAGGAAGGGACAGCTGAGGCTGTGATTATTTCAGCAAAGACCTTAACAAGAAGAGGAGAGGGCTCTTTTCACACTATTCAAGGTGACCCTCGGGCAACTTGGCTGAGAAGCTTCAACAGGAGAGATGATTTTTCTGCTGAACAGGCTGAAAATACGAGCGCTGGCCCAGAATAGAACACGATCAGGAGGTAACATGAATGATTAGGAAGCACAATATTCTCATGCACTAAAGACAACCAGAGACAGAAGCTGGAGAAGCAATTGTGCCAATTTCTCTCTTTTTATAAATCCAAATTAAAAACCATGCTTCTGAAACCATGAACAGCTTTGCTCTTTACATTAATTATTTAACAAACTGTGGGCTCTGTCTTGAGGCAGGTTTCGAAAGAATGTTTTAAGCTGAGATTTGCAAAATGTGACACGTACAAATTGTGACGAAACTCCACTGGGTTTTAGATTTTCAAAATCTAAAAGTTAGGATCCTTTCTCTGAAATCAAACCTACATTACGTTGTCAGGATCAATCTTGTTTCAGTTACGAGAGCGCATCTTAATTCCCACACTTCAGTCACAGCAGCCAAGGAAGGCATCCAGGAGCCTTAGGGAAAAAAAATCTGAATTTGAGTAACCCAGAAAAAGGTATTATTCTGGTTTTGATCACACGCGCCGCTTCTCGTCGTGCAGAAACTCCCTGACAAGCCACGGTGCCTGGTCAAGACCTATAAAATATGATCTGTGAAGAGGTAAAACCGATCAAAATTTTTAAAAAATATACCCTGAGGCATTACAGTTTAAAGTTGATGCCCAAACATTTTACCAAACCGAAGCGTGCGACTCCGTCTCTTTGACGCACGGTACAACCTCATTTGCTACTCACAAACTACAAATAAATATCAGATGATTTATCCGACGTCCACGTCACACGTTCCCAGCCACCACAGTTCACATATTCTGCAGCTCTGCAGAATATTTTGGGTTTGTAGGATCATCTAGCATTGGGTTCTCCACTCCAAAGCAGAGCCAGCTTGGAAGTTAAATCGGGTTGGTTAGAGAAACCAGTTCGGAATGCGCCCAGGGATGGAGATTTCATGAGCTCTCTGTGAAACACACTGTGAAAACCTTCTCCCTAATATTTATCTTAATAATACAGAACAAAAAACGCATCGTAGAAGGAAAAAAACCAACCAACCAAACCCCAAACCTCATGAACAGGCACAGCTGCAACTTGCCACAAAAATTATTGGTAATTCAATGGAAATTATTGCCTCACGTGGCAGGAAACTTAAAAAATAAAACCTCCAGAATGAGTCTTGGGTACGGATCGTGCTTCAGCAGACGGTAGAAAAACCTACGCTGGGATTTCCAGGTTGTCCCTTCAGATTGAGCCATTGGTTTAAGTAAGGAATTAAATCACCCCAACCACGTTGTCTCCAGGGATATTCATACCACGAGGAGCTGCGGTGTACCCTGACACACCTCCTACCTCTAAGTAGGGCTACTCAGGACATCTCCCTTCCCTCCTCTTCCTCCCCGTTTCACAGGTTAAAGGAGATACGAGTACGGAAAACCAGCCTGTCCAGCTTCTGCGGGAGAACAGATCAAACCCTGCAGCACACGATTAATCGAACTGAAACGATGTTCAACCAACCCACAACTGGGTCTTTACACAAGGATGCCAGGGAATCTGCTGCCAAATGGTGCACATCACGTGCTTAATTTTCTGTCTCTAGGAAAGCTCTCGCCGAGTTGCCTCGATAAACATCACAACCTCCAGCCCAAAATATTTTTATTTCCCCACTAACGCTTGTTCCAGAACGTTACGCCTCGCGTAGCTGGAAACCATCTAACCTCCAGTCTTTCGTAGCTAATTTACATCCGTTTGATTTCACGCCAGAATTAGCTTCCAGTTTAATTCGTTTCCTCCTCCTTTGATATTTATACCCTCAATAATTGATACGTTTGGGCTGGCCACCAAACGGACGTGGAAATATGTGCGTAGTCCCTCTACCCTGCTCTTCAGAGGGATTAAAAAAAGAGTCGTGACACGCTTCGGGTGACGGAGAGGGAAAACGTTCTTCGCGGCGTCATTCGAAAGGGCTCCGAATGAAGGCACGGCGCTTCAGTAATCAAGCCACGGGATGAAGACCGCTTGAAACGAGGAGCTGGGAGCCGCTACGCTGAAAGAATTGGCAGGATTGAGAGCCAGCCCGGACGTGAGGAGCCACAGATCGCAAAGACGGTGCCAGGTCGGCGGCCGGAGTGACAGGCAAAACCAACTGGGCTGCACAGCGTGATTGGAAAAGGACAACGGTGTTAATAATGATAACAGTAACGAGCTCTGAGAACTACACGACGAACTGATTATCCTCATCATCTGTGGAGGCCACCGTTATTATTCTAAAAGTCCACACCGGCAGTCACCGTTTAGGACTATATTTACACACTCCATTAATCATGAAACTAACTGATGCGTTCTCCGGTTGGGGATTCAAAAAAAAACCCAAGCGATGTTGTGCAAACGACTGTTTTTAGATTGTCTTGCCAAAGCAAACCTAAAGATAAAACTGTCTCGAGCCAAGGAGAAATAAAATTAACCCACCAAAGAGCTTCTTCTCATGTTCTCCCTTCCCCAGCGAGTATCCTCATTGTATTTCTGCGCTCCTTCCGTCTTACGCTCCCACGCTGCTCAGTCACGGCTCCGAAGAGTTCCGTTCTGTTTCTCTCACTGGAGCAGCTGGACAACCAGAATGAGCTCATTAATTGACCTATCTCCATTAAGCGACTCCGCTAATAATATTTTAACGACGTTTCGGATAACAGGACTTATTTTTCGCAGTTTTTCTTTTCATCATCCGTCTTCATTTGTAAGGATCTGACAAGCTGAGTGACCTACGGTTGATTTCCAATGACTTTTTTGTAGGACTAAATGATGGCAAATGACTAAAAATGGTAAATTATTTTATTAGGATGTGACCTCCTTTTAGGGGAAAAGCTATTCTGGTTATCTTGAAAGACTTAATTAATTAGTTTTGAACGGCCTGGATATATTTATCTTTGACACGTAAGTACGCACAGTGCAAGAGGAAATATTCCCTTCATTATTTACTTTCTAATTCGATATAGTTCCTGTTCTTAGCTATTAAAAAAGAACAAAGGTAAAATACACCCAAATTTAGAAGGACAGAAGAAAACACTGACCACGAGATCTATTAATTCCCATTTTCCCAAGAGAAGCGCGCAATTCTTGCTACTGATTTTGGAGAGATTTGCACAAAGAAGCCAACATTTACCCTCCGACCTCCTTGCTTCTCTTCTCGACCCCTGCGGAACAGAAAGGAGGGACCAACTTCAAACGCCACGAGCCGCCTCCCGAACCTCAGACGCTTCCGTTGACGACCGCGTCCAACTCGTTTTTCCCTTGACGTGGTCCCGCACGACGCGGAGCCGTTCCTGGGAAGCGGCGGGCGCTTTCCATCAGACCGCATCGAGCCCCGCGCAGGGGTGGCTGCCGATATCGACAAGATCGATCCCTTCTCCCCGAAGACAAACTGTTTTGATTCTAAATGATTAATTGAAGCGAGCGTGGCTCAGCAAATTCTGTCTTCTCCGCGAGTAAATAATTCAGCAGACTAACCCACAAAACTTCCGGAAATTTCTCGTCAGCGCTATTCCCAACCTTTCTAAAGACTTTTTAGGATTCGCACCGGTAGATGGGTGATTTAACTGTGGCTTCAGAGCTCAAAATCAAATTGCAACCTAATTCTGGGTGAAGGAGTCAAAGACAAGTCATAGGGTGTGTAAATCCAAGGGGACGAGGGTGAATCCGAGGAGCAGAGCCCAAGTGGGACTAAGTTGGGTTTTGAACATTTATACCCACTTGCTGCTCTTCCCGAAGGGGTTTGGAAAAACTTATTTGAACTAAATTTCTTTAGCTGGGCCAAATATTCAACCTTAACCTCTTAGGACTGAAAAATCTTTACCGCACGCTTACCCTCCCTTTCTCTGAAGAGTTTTCCGAAGAGTTAGTCTAGGAGCTGATCCTTGCGAGTCCCCTTTTCAAGCTTTAAATAAAAACGATGAATAAAAGATATTTATTTAAAAAGTCTCTCATCCACACACTCCAGGATCTAGACAGACAGATCCATTTCGAGTGTAATTAAAAGAAGCACACAGGAAGCCTTCTAGTGATCTTAGAATAAAAAGCTTGTATTATCCGAATATCAAAATTAACCTGACACTTGTATTTGACAAGTAAGTTAACGCCGTGCTAATCCCCTTCGGGACGCAGCAATTTTCACCTGTCAGAGATGTTGTAGTCTGAAGAGAAGAGCACTCCTGTCCTGTTCCGCTCTGCGTAAACCGGAGAAGAAAGAGGAAAAAAGAAAAAAAACCTCCACAATAAACTGGACGTGGCCAGAAACCACACGTGGCAACGAACTGCTTAAAATTCTCTTAATATTCACCTTTCGTAACATCTGTTGGGAAAAGGGGCTGGGGCAGGATCTGGAGAGCCCAGTGGATACTCAAAAAAGGAGAAAATACTTGGTTATAGGGAAAATGGAAAAGTGCCAGGCTGAGAACTTTGCGTTTCCAAAACTGACAAGGTGGAAAACTGGGGTGTACGTATATTTTAATTTTTTTTTTTTTTTAACGCAGATAAAAATAAGTTTCACTCGAGACTCTTAATTGTTAATTAGTCCACTTTAAACCCAGATATGTTAAATTCATTACAGCCCTAACCCAGTTTGAAATCCATTAGTATTCATCCCCAACGCTTAATCACTCCAGCGTTCATTTAAAATTCTTTCAGCAATCTAAGCCGGCAAAATTTGGAGTTGATGTAAATGTCAAAAGCGAAAGACGGAGATGCCTAATGAGCCAAGTACCTCGGTTGCTGCTGTTTCTTGGCAAATAATAAGGGAATTTATGTAATGCTTGTTGTAAGAGGGTGCGGGATTCGACGGGAGACGTTGAAGAAGACAAAGAACAGTTGGGTTATCAACCTTCGGAATTTTTGGAAACTCAACTGGACAAGCTCCGGAGTAATAAGACGGATTTCGAAGCCGAATCGGCTCCGGGCACGGCCTTGGACCAGATCACATCCAGTGCGGGCTCTTCCAACCAAACTTATTCTGAGATTAGAACCTGTTCTCAGTTAGTTCAGACTGCTCAGAAGAGTTTTAACGGTCTCCAAAAAAATATAAAAATCCCACTACCTCTCCGGTCCCTCTTCCAGTACCTGATTCTTTGATTCCGGTGTTACCAACCTCCTACCCATAAAAAAAAAACCAAAAACCTCCGAATTTTTCTACTTCAGATCCCTCAAAAAGAAATAAAATACGGTGGGTTGCTTTTTTGACCAGATGAAAGGGGGAAGAATTTTCATTTTTTAATTTTTTACATGAAAAAGGGGTTATTAGTTTACATTAGGGCCCAAGGAACGTATACCCGAACCGACTGCAGCAGCGCGGAGGTTCGTTTGCGTAACGGTGGTTTTTTACATCATGTCTACTCTTTTTTTCCCCCGCGGCTAGCTTTAAACTCAAAGTGTAAATTAAATCAGTCTTGGAGTGTGCAACATCTGCAGGCAGGAAACGTTGCATATTTGTTTGGGGAGGCACAAATTATTTATAAGTAGTAATTAGTACTACCCACTGATGAATTCTGTTACTTTTTTTTTTCCCCTCTTGTTGCTGGATGCAAGTCAAAGCCGAAAGCTCCTTTATTTTTTCTTCAGTGAAATCACCAACCAAACGTTCCGGAGGAAGAAAATTCACGACCTCATTAAGCGAGAGCCAGAAGGTCCTTCCCCAGTCTCATTTTTCGTTCTGTCTGAAATGATGACGCCCGCCATCAGCATCCCCCCCGCGAGTTACAACCCCGCGGAAGGCAAGATGCCGCAATTATTTCCTCCTCTTCGCCTGCAAAGCGCTGAGAAGTTTCAGGTGCCGGCGTAAATGAGTTTTTAATGGTGGCGACCGTGCATCGGGGTAACATCAAACACCTCCTACAAGTGACACGACGTCAGCGGGGGTAGGAAGAAAAATGCTCGTGGCCTGATTTCACACGCCTAGAAGCACGGAGGAGTTGGAAGGATCGAGTCCCTGTTGCAATCACCCTGCTAAGGGAAGGCTGGACGTCGAGCAAAGATGCTCGAGTGGAAAACGATGAATAAAAGTGGAAAAAGAGAGATGAGAGGGTAAAGGGTAATGAAAAGCTAAACGGGAAACACGGATGGGCGAAGAGATGTTTGCGATTTTGGCTTGCAATAGGTTGTTTTTCAAAGGTGACATAGAATCTGTCTCTTGGTTTTCAGAGTTACTCGGGGCTGAGAAGAGAAGTGAAAGCTGTTAGGGGCACTGAACACACCAGTGATGCCACAGAAACCCAGGCAGGACCAGCAAACTGACAGAACACGGTTCCGTCTTACGCTAAAAAGTCATATAAAGTTTGATTTACGGCAGAAAGCCTTTTGGAAAATAACAAAGAGTAAGATCTCATCCGGTACAAACTTACTCACCCGCAAGCACTTGAGCAGTTTTACTGAATTAAGTCCAAACTTCCCAGATTTTGAAACCCTCTGAGATTCACCTGATGGGCTTAATCAAATTCGGCTGCACTTCTATTGCGACTCTTTGTGTGTGCGATGATGGATTTATTATATCGTCGGATTAAAATTCAACGGCAGCCTTGAAAATCTACTGCACTGAGCTCTACATCAAGTGTCTCACCGTAAGTCACATTTAAATAATACTTCGTTAATTTATTTTATTTTTGAAAAAGTAAGAAGTTCTGTGTTACAGCAACATCCCTTAGGGAGAGCTCCATAAAAGCAAGAGAAGAACCAAGAAAGCAACGGCAACGTGCATAATATGAATAATTGCTTGGGGTAAAATGAGAGAGGAAAAAGTAATTCTGCACCGTGAGAGCCAGGCTTTTCAAGAAATATAGGGCCACAAAGAGACAAAGCTAAATGATTCATGATATTTAAATAAATACCTCTGGCGTACGCTCAGAAACCAAAAGACCGTCTCTTCTGTGATCCCAGCCGGGGCAAAATTCTCGCTTACTCGGATGGAAACAGCTCCTCAGCTGAAGATACGAATCAGCGCTAAGGGCATTTACAGGAGGACTCAACCTGTTCAGGCTAAAACTGCTGATTAACGAGCGCTAACGAGAGACGTAGGAATAAAGCCCCTGCGCGTGGAAATGTCAGGCTGGTTTGATTTTTACCTTAAATGCTCTATTTCTCTCCTGAAAGACCAGCTCCAGCCCTCCCACCACGTTCCGGCAGCTCCAGGGAAGCAAGGAAAAAAAAAATAAAAAAATCAAGCTACGAAGTCAGCACCACTGCAAGAAGAAGTTTCTGTTTATTCCTGAGCGCGGAGACAGCTGAAGTTCAAGAGGATCCGCCGTCGTAAAATACGAGGGTGGTTTAGTTCGTAAAGACCGGCATTTGGCAAAAATGGGAAAATAAAGGGGCTCGGATTTTTACAGGGCTGATACGCAACACGAAGTCATAAAGACACACAGCTTTGCCCAGAAAAACATCTCGGGGGGGGCATAAAAAAGAGTTTAATACTGAAAAACAGGACAACAAGAGAAATAAGAGAGATTTATTAAGCTGGAGGTTAACTGAATAAATCAAAGAAACGACACTCGTGGCTACTTTAAATTCAGAATATGAAGGAAGCGAAGGGAAAGGACGTTAAAATTGACTCTGAATCTGTGCCAGACAGACAGAAAGAAACCTCCTCTTTTAAGAAATCTTAATAAAAAAACCTTATTAAACATGCTTATTAAAAAGTTTATTAAATCTCCAGCCCAAAGGGCCTTCAGGGATGGGTGGGTCAAGTCCTTGTTCAGCTTCGCACTGCATCTCCAGCCCACAGGGGCTTCGGGGATGGGTTGGTCAAGACCTCGCTAAGCTGTTGCTTCGCTGAGAGCTGGATTAAAAACCCAAGAATATAAGAAAGTGGAAGAGAGGGTTTAGCCGGAGCTCCCTCGGGTTTCCCGTGTCCACCCGAGGACGCTAGAAGAGGCGAGAGAAAGAGGGAACGTGCGGCACCACGATCGGCCGGCGCAGGATTCACGCTGAGGTTGACTGACAAGTATTTAAACGACGAGCAAACTCATTTTTCTTTTTTTTTACCACAGCATTAGACTAAAAACCAGGTTAGGCTCCTGGTACATCAAGAGCAGCGTTCGTGTTGCCTCCATGTTTTCTCTGCTCCATCTGCCCGCTCCGGTAAATATTTGTCCGGATGTTTGAAGCACTTGAATCTTTTGATCCTGATCCACGACCAGTATTGCGAGACGCCGCTGTTGTAATATTAATAGCGGGCACCGTTAGGGGAAATCAAGGCGTAAACAATTTTCACATGTCGGAGCAGTCTCTGGGGAATCAAAGCAGCCATCTGTTGTACCAACGCCAAGCTAAAAATCCTTCCACAACAGGAAAAAAAAATATAATTGCGGTTCTATTTCCTCTCTGGTATGGCAAATGCGGTTAATATTAGAAGCGAATCAACGCTGAGCGCGTGGTATCTTAACGTCACTGTCATTTAATAGAATATTCTCTTAGCTTTCCTGCAATTAAATACTTTTGGAGCCATTAAATGCCGCCAAAAAGTTCCCCCCTATAATTCTTCGGCGCTCAGAATAGCACTATTTACAAATAACATTATATTTCAATTCAGCAACCCTTGTCATTTGTCCCCACGAGCGGAATGACATTCCTCGTTGTTTACATGAACCAAAAAAAAAATAAAATCCAAACCCAAGAGTACTCTGGTTGATTTTTTTTTTTAGACTTTGCTTTTTTTGACTTGTTTTTCCAGTGTAGGAGGCACTCGAGCCAAGTAAGCAGAAGTTGCTCTATTTATCTGCTGCCAATATCCCCAGGAATAGCAGCTCTGCTGCGGTATTTCAACATTTACCTATTTTCACCTTCAAAGTGCACTAATTAATTGGTACTTGCTTATTGCTACACACGCGTTTGAGCCCGGTCTGCGTGAAAAAATACACATTTATCCACGCAGTCGTTGGGTTTTAAGTGCGTTGCAGAGGAACACGCAGCCCTCACCACTCTTGATAGATAAAGTAGGACTAGAACGAAGGAAAAATAGCTTGTGGGACATCTTTTCTCCGTTCTTTTCTATATTGGTGCCATAGTTTTGCCTTTCGGAATGAGCTTCCCTGAAGGACCTAAGAGTGGCTCTTCTCCAGCATGAATTTCAGGTTGACGATCGTCAAATCGTTAAAGTTGGGAAAGACCTCGAAGGTCATCAAGTCCAACCGTCAACCCAACGCCAGCGTGACCACCAAACCATGTCCTGAAGCGCCACGTCCACGTGTTTTTTGGACTCCTCCACTTCCCTGAGCAGCCCGTTCCAACGTTTCACCGCCCTTTCGGTAACGGATTTTTTCCTAATATCCAATCCAATGACGAATCCACCAATCACATCTCCTGCTCGACGATTCGTTTCGCTCGGGGGAAGAGAACGCGAAGGCACCAGAAGTTTTAAAAACCGCCCGCCTCGCGCTCATGGAACAGCCCCAGGTTGAGCAGACGAGCAGAACCGCGTCGTGTAGAACGCGAGCGTGTGCCTTTGAGTCTTGGAGGAGGATCCTTCAATATCTCGTGCTTCCAGGTAGGGCGAGATGACCCAAAGAAGCCGACGCAGCCCCAGCCAGTCTCTCTTCTCCTGCAGGCAAACGGGCTCCACGCTTCGACTGCCTTTAATGCCATTATTGCTTTTTTTTTCCCCAAGCGTTTCCAAATATCGTGTTGACAGATTTTGGCTGGCTGGCTCACGGATGAAACAAAAAAAGCAAAACCAAAAAAAGCTCTTTGTGAGCAAAACGCTGCTCGTATTTTTAAGAATTATAGCTAAAAGCAAGGGAGGAAGAATAGCTCGTGTTATGTTTTCCCAAGGCTAGATCCTTCCAATTGGTTCTCTTTATCTCTCCAAACTGCAAAGACGCTGGAAAGCAGAAGAGAACTCTGATCTGCTTCCTCCTTTCAACTCCAGAAATTCAAAAGAGGGACCGATTTAACAGAACAGTTGTCGCAAACAGCTGTTTCAAAATGTAGACGGCGATTTACATAAATTCAGATTCCCGTTCCCTCAGCTTTCCTGCGCTGCCGACAAGAAAGTTTCGTCGAGCGCCCAGGGACGGCTTTGTTGCGACGGGCACGCTAAATAAATGCAATTTGTCGCGGTGGGGGATTGTTTGTTCCTTTCTCGCGGGCGGCTGGAGGCTGTTACGAGGAGCCGTTTCCTTCAGAAGCTCGTTTTGTCGGAAAGCTCTCTTTGAGCTCATCCTCCACGGGCTCCGCGAGCCCTAAGAAATACATATTTAGGAGGGGAAAAAAAATAAACAATTTGAAAACTCCCAAACCTGGAACTTTCAAATTGAAAATAATCAATTCCTCAAAGCCGGGAGCGGATGGGTTCTGGCTTTCGGGGAAGGTTCGGGGCCGTCTTGGCGTCTTGGGTTGGCCGTTCTGCCGCGTTTTCGGTCTCGACGTGTCGGCGCCGCCGTGACGTTTTCCCCAGCTTACGGAACGAAAGAGTAGCCTTTACTGAGAGACTCTGGCTTCATTCAAACCCAGAATCTACGTGCCCTCTAGATTAAGTTTTCTCCATTACAAGCGACGAAAAGCTCAGAAAAGGATTTCCATAAGGTCCTTGAAAATCCACACTCGTTCGGGCGACAGAATCTAGATTTTTCTCCATTTTTGCCAATACCACAGGAATAAAATCTCTGCATTTTTGCTAGGGTAAAAATACTGCACATACATTAGTGTTATTTTTACACCTACTTGTAAGACACTAAACAGACAAAGCTTGTAGAGATATTCATTAAATTTCCACCTTAGGACACATAAACCGTTCTCCCACACAGCCTTCCTTAGTTCCGACATTATTTAAGAATTACAAAAGGCTATTAAAATTTGGAAATGATTTGATGTAGAAACTAAATTATCTCACGGGGAAAAGAAAAAAAAAAAGAAAAAGCCTTGCTTATTTATCAGAGACCCCATTTTGCATTCCTGCAAACAAAGTGGGAAGCAGAATACTAAAGCACAAAAGAATGAAAGGAGGCTGATGAGTTATAAAACCACGGCGAAAAATTTACAACCTCATGAATCCTTTCCGTGCCAGAACTTTGACGGAATTGTCTCTTCTGCTTCAAAAAAAAATCTCTGTGAGGATAAAATACGTGCAAAGTGATGTATAAATCGCTTCTTGCTTGGGCTGCTGCTATTTTTAAATTAGTTTTCCCAGGTTTTGCTTTCTTTTTTTTTCACCCCTCCAGCAGTCGGAGAACAACGGCGTCACGGAACAACCCTGTGCAAGAAGGCTTATTAAAATGCAGCCGCGTTAATTACTTTGGAAATGAAGTTATACCGACTATCGCTATCTCAGCGCTTCAGATTCTTCAGGCGTACGTCAAAAAAAAAAGAAGTTATTATCTCACCTCTAGGAAGTGTTTAATAACAGCAAGAGCCTAAGACCAAATCCCGCGTGAGATATACGGCGACACAGGATCAGAACATCTATTTCTTAAATAAAAACCACTCCGTTTGCCATCCTGGTAGCAACACAAAGGCTTGCATCGACTTTGGCGCTTCAAGACGAGTTTAGCGGCGCAAAAGGAGCGCTGAGATTTACCTGGGCGGCTTCCAAACTACCGTCAGAACTCTTGACCCAAAATATCGTGCGTGTGTCAAAAAAACTCCGCGTTACTCGCCGCATGGATTTGCTTTCCAGCTCTGGAACGTCCATCTGACGGAGCTGCCCGATTTCTGACATTTTGGGGAATTCCCGAGATCCGACACGTGCTTAGATTTGACTACAGGAGCCGACGGCGTTAGGATGGCTCGCTGACCTCGTTAAAAAAAAACAACCATTAAATCCCTGTTTTTCTTGGAAGAAGCTGTAGGCTGGCACGAGGACGTGGAAATTCAGCCAAAGATTTAAACTGTCTCAGCGTTAGGCTGCTTCTGAGGAACGGGAGAGCAGCTCCATCTCCCTCGGGTAAATTCCCACCAGCTCCTGAGCCACACTAAATAATTACCTTTTCTTGTGAAGCCATTCACATTTCGTATTTTGCCTTCTAAAAAATACCCAAACCTTAGGGACACATCTACAAGAACCACGGAGTGAG
The DNA here is from genome assembly GCA_020746105.1 of Trogon surrucura. NCBI lineage: Eukaryota > Metazoa > Chordata > Aves > Trogoniformes > Trogonidae > Trogon > Trogon surrucura. The sequence goes on from CM036658.1 coordinate 86,817,168, forward strand.
AGTCCGTTCGCTTCTTCCTCTTATTTATTTTTCTTTTAATGCGTTTGCTCTTTCGATGAACAACACCGGAAGGGTTTTCTCAAATCATTTTAGGGATTCGTTGCCCTTAAACGAGAAATTTGTCTCAATTGCTTCCACTAAATACGTTCAGGCATATCACAATAAATTTCTTACGGGCAAAAAGGACACCTAAACGCGAAGCGGTTTACAATTCTAAAAATGTATTATTTGATTTTCCGTCAATAATTTAAACCGCCCGTAGTTTTAATTTCACACGCTATCAGGTTCTCTCGTAACACCCAGAATCTGCATCTTAATATATTACTCGTAAGACCAAAAAAAAAAAAAAACCCACGCCGTAAAATTATGTTTATACAGTTGTAGGAATTGTTTAAGGCCATTCCGCTCTGCTTACCATCGTGTTAATCTATTTCCGACGTTTCCCTCCGCAAAGATCTTGTTTTTTCCCCTCTGTAAAATATCTTTACACGCTTAACTCTGGCCTTAATTAAATGTGTGTAATGAGCAAACGATTTCCCAGCGGGCGCAGGGACCCGGCACGCCAACGGGAGCCGCTGTAGGTCTCGGGAGTGAAAATAGCTCACGAGGGGATGGGTAAGACCTTTGATTATTTTAATATTTTCCTGCATTCAGTCGTATTCGTACGTGCAGATCTGAGCTTTTCCGCTACAGAAAATCTCGACGGTTTCGACCGGCAATAAAGAGACTTTCTCCACCTCTTGGAAATCAGCCAAAAAATCTTAATTTCGCTGGTGGACAACTCATTTATTTCTGCGTTCCTCCATCTCCCACAACCGCCGAAAGCAGCCGAGGGCTCTCACAATTTGCACCAAAGCCAACCTGTTCCCCCATCAGCAGGATTTTGACGGCCATACGTCTTTAGCTACCAATCTCCCTCGGCCCAGGTGCGACAGCAAGAGAAGCACGATGAAAGACGTCATTATTCATGTCCATGTCCTTATGTGAGCAATAATCAGGAAAACAAATCACGGACATAATCTTCTAATGCCAGGCCTTCATCATGCACTGTACCTCATGTAAATGCGGCGCTCTCAAAAAAAAAAAAAAATTAAAATTAATCAATGATCCTAAGGATCATTTGCCTTGAAATTTATTAATATGAAGCGCGCCTACAGCAGCCCCTATAAATATACATCATATAAACGCACGGGTTTCTGGAGTTCATGAGTGGGGCAATGGTTTTTCATCCCTCAACGTCAGAGCTGCCAAGGAGCAGCGGGCAGAAAGGTTCTGCAGACTCACGCGAGCGGACGAAGACGTTGCCGAGGACGGGATTTTTGCCGAGGACAATCTGCCCCGCGCTTGGAGAGGAGACGTGGTCTCATGCGGCGAAGGGGACTGTAAAACCTTGATTTTTCAGCGTGTTTTTAGCAGGTATAAAGTTGGCATCACGTTAACACCAGCCTAACACATCAGCACAGTCAGCGTTGCCTGCACTGGTCGGATTCCAGCCAAGGCAGATGTAGGTCGGGATTATAAAATGCGCCAGATTAACCGCACGGCCACGAGTGATCAACTCTGAACGTGATCTCGGACAGCGAGAGCTTCCCAAGTTTACAAAACCCATCCCGGTTACACCCAGAAGTCCAGCAGACACGGAAGGAGCACTAGTCCCACCTCAGTTTTTTTGCAAAAGAGGAACAGTTCTTGCATTGCCCCGTTATAACGTGAAAAACGCATCAGAATTGTGAATTTCCTTCCCATGAAACCTACAGAAGGTCTCAAATACTAAATATTAAAGCTACTAGAAGCTATTAGTACAAGTGCTTTCTGGGGAAAATACAATAAAGAAGAAAACCCCAAAGCCCACGACCACAAACTGCTGATTTTCCAGCTCTGCAGAAGTGATGAGGGGTGATTTTGTACGGATGCTTTGGCACTTGACCCTTTGTTGGATGAAAACCTTCCCAGCAGTAGCACAACATGCAAAGCTGCTTCTTTGAGACAAGGGGCCACAAGGGTTGCTGGTGGATCAAATACATTAGAAGAGCCCCTTCTTGGGGCATTAAATAGTTTACCCTGCGATTTATTTTGTTACAAGCCTCCCTAAAACTAAAATAATTTAGACTGACTAAGAGAGACACAAAGAAAATTGGGAAGAAAAGTCAAATTCTCTTGTCCAGCTCGTTCATTGAGCCAAAGTACAGACAAAAATCAAGAGCCATTGCTAAATGGAAGAGGGGGAAAAAAAAAAAAGACAATAAAAAATAAAACCAGGGCTGGAAGCTTCTTGGGAAACACTGAAAAGTCTCAGCGTTTAGAAGAGCAAAATGAAGTGATCAGTAATGTGCCTGACAGTCTCCTGAGGGTCAAAAATCAATTTTCCCTACCCTGCTTTTTCTAAACCAGATCCAATCCTTCCTGCCTTTACTCCTAGCAAACCGAGAATCGAGGGCTACAGGAAGGCAGGAAGGGAATCCTTCTCTTTTTTTTTGGCAGCACCTCCAGAACTGTGCGAGTCGGGCGTGACTTCACATGAAGAGGAGACTCAAGATCAAAAGGCGAGGGCCCAGCCTGCTGATGCTCAGCTGGACTGGGTTTGCAGGTCAGGATTATTAAAGATACCCTAGGAGCCTTGATTTTGCCATCCACATCAGACCCCTCCTGCCACCACCAGTTTCTCTTTCGAATTAAATACGCCAGAATTTCTGACTTTAAACACTGTATTCAGGCCCATTGCTCCATGTTTCTCTGGGCTATTCTTTTAAATCACCCCTAACCCTGAAATACTTCCCCCTGGCTCGCCCGTAGTGAGCCTGGTTTTATCCCTTTCCCCCTTTGAACCCAGTTTAAAGCCTTTTCACTCAGCGCCGCCAGCTCAAAAGCAAGAATTCTCTTCCCTCTTGGAGCTCCACCTGCAGCTCTCAAACCCGGGGCTGTATAAACATCCTCGTGATCAAAAAACCCAAAATGTAGCTGGCGGCACCAGCCTTTGAGGTTAATTATATGTGTTTTCCTGTCCCTTTCAGTAACCCTGCCTGCTGCTGCAGGGATTGAAGAAAACACTAAATGTGCCCCCGATCCTTCAACCAGCGACTTAAATCCTCTTTACACGCTTTTGCTCCATTTCTTGCTGCCAGCCTGGACAACCAGCAGCGGGTAACAATCAGCGGGACGCACCAGAGCAGGGAATTTTCTGGTAATGTCCCCAACTCGAGCTCCAGGGAGGCAACGGACGTCCCTGCAGGTGGCAGAGGGGACCCTCTGTTCCCCTCAGGATGGAATCTCCCACAATTACCCTCCTTTCCTTCTTCGTCGGCCCAATCCCAATGCACGAAGCAGACGCACTCACCTCCGACAGCCGCATCCATCCTCCTCTTCATTTTCTTCACCCTCCTGCTCCAGATCCCCATATTTATTCCACAATGGGGCAGGTGGGGAAGGCCGGGCGAGGCCTCTCCAAGCAGGTTTCCGTTCCCATTTCCATCTTTTAGGTCCCCTGACGGGCAGATCCAAACTAAAAAGCTTGGATCAGGGAGTGACTCCACCCATCCACCTCCCTTCTGCGCTCCCTGATACTTTTTAACCTCTAAAACTTTGAGCTTTGCCCCAGGGCAGGGCAGGCCCCTCGCACGGGTGAGGCCCAGGCCCTCCCTGCGGCCCGCACAGCCGCCCGCTTACCCCGGAGCACCCTCTGCTCCTCGGGGTGGCTTGCTGTCTGCTGACAACCAAAAAAAAAACCCCACCAGTCACAAAATAAACCAAGTAATCTCTCCCTTTCCTCGCTTTTTTTTTTTTTCCGCTGCGCCCCCGGAGGCCTCGCCGAGCGCACGAGTTGCGCGTTGCCCCGGCAACGCCGCGGGTCCCGCCCGCAGCTCTCGCCAGAGGTGCCGGGCCCGGGCCTCAAATTTCGACCAGTTTTTTTCATTTATTCAGAGAGCAACTAAAAAAAATAAAATTAATGGAAGTGGTGACGCCTCATAAAACACGTGTAATAAAAAGGTCCTGGCGGAAAACGCAGCTTTAAAAGGGCTTTAAGGCACACGCACGCTCACCCAGAGAGTGCTCCGGCTGGTTCTTGTTGCCGAGGGGCAAAAATGGCCCTAAAAAATGCACAAAAAAACTCCAGGAGAGGGTTTGGGAGCGACTGGTTTGTGGAGATCCGGCCCCCGCGTAACGCCGGGCATCGGAAAAGGAAGGCGGTCTTCTTCCCGACCTCCACTTGGGAGGGCAATACTGAAATACGGAAAGACAGAAACACTGAAATACTGGAACACTGAAATTCTGAAATATTGAAATTCTGAAATACAGAAATACTGAAATGCTGAAATACTGAAATACAGAAATACGGAAATGCTGAAATACTGAAATGCTGAAATATTGAAATACTGGAATTCTGAAATACAGACATACTGACATACAGAAATACTGAAATACTGAAATACAGAAACACTGAAATGCAGGAATACTTAAATGCAGAAATACTGAAATTCTGAAACACTGAAATACAGACATACTGAAATACTGAAACACTAAAATACTGAAATGCAGAAATACTTAAGTACAGAAATACTGAAATACAGAAATATTTAAATACAGAAATTCTGAAGTTCTGAAATACAGACATACTGAAATGCTGAAATATTGAAAAGAAGAAATACTGAAATACTGAAATTCTGAAATACTGACATACTGAAATACTGAAATACAGAGATACTGAAATAGTGAAATACTAAAATACAGAAATGCCGAAATACAGACATACTGAAATACTGAAATACAGGAATACTGAAACACTGAAATACAGAAATACTGAAATTCCAAAATTCTGAAATACTGAAATACAGACATACTGAAATACTGAAACACTGAAATACAGAAATACTTAAATACAGAAATACTGAAATTCTGAAATACAGACATACTGAAATATAGAAATGCTGAAATACTGAAATTCTGAAATTCCAAAATACTGAAATACAGACATATTGAAATGCAGAAATACAGAAATACTGAAATTCAGAGATACTGACATACAGAAATACTGAGATACTGAAATACTGAAATGCAAAAATGCTGAAATACAGAAATACAGGAATACTGAAACACTGAAATACAGAAATACTGAAATGCTGAAATATTGAAATACTGAAATTCTGAAATACTGAAATGCTGAAATACTGGAATTCTGAAATGCTGAAATACTGAAATACAGAAATACAGAGATACTGAAATTCTGAAATATTGAAATACTGAAATACAGAAATACGGAAATACTGAAATATTGAAGTACTGAAATACTTCAGCCATAGTTTTTCAAGAGCCCATAAATTATTCACCCCCCAAAAAATACTAAAGGATATTTAGAATTCTTTCTCCCCACTGAATTCTTTACCCATTCCTGACATGCGCGGGTCTCAAGAAGAGAAAGGAATTAACTTCCCCTGGAAGATTAACGAGGTGCAAAATGAATTGATGTCGCCCAGGTATAATTTGTCACCGACGGGTTCGCGTCACATGGAGAGCTTTAAGGGGCAGGGACGTATTAGCCTGAAGGATATCTTGGAAAAAACCAAACTAAACATTTTGCTGCTGCTCCGCTGGGAAGGAGAATAGGTTTCGCCGACAGAAATTCAAGCAGGCGAGCGAGATGAAATTAAATCAAAACGATGTTTCTGGTAAATAAGGTCAACTGGGCTTTTCAGCCTGGGCTGCATCGTAGAGAAAACCCAGAAAATGAACGAAAGAACGTTTCCTGAGACTCTCCAACCACAAACATCTCTCGAATCTTTTCTTTTTTGAAGCGTCATTATAGGTTAATAAGTATTGAGTTGGTAGGGGTAGATATTAACGCTGCCTGAGTAAAAGCCAGAGGAAAGTTAGACATTCCTGAGAGTCCCGGTAAAATAACGATGGGACAACGAAACTATTTCCTTTAAAACATCTCAGCACAGCCTCTTCCTAGTGAGTGTTTTTCACGAGTGGAGATTTCAGCCCCATTATATAAGAACCGGACGTGGCAGAAGCTTAAAAGGCTGTCAGGTCGCCTAACTGCCCGCCTAAAATCTGATTTAATTTCTTAAATCGTTAATTTCTTAACGAACAAAAACCCAAACTCCACCCAAAGCCTTTGACGAAAGTGGAAGAAAACTAAAAAAACCAAGCCTCCTGCGCCGATTCCGAGATCCCGGCGACTGCAAATATTCTTTTTTATCCTGTCTCTCCAGCAAAACTAACCTGCTAATGGCATGCAGCGTGCATTTTGGTACGTTAATACAGTCTGGAAAGCAAACCTTAGGAGTCTGGGAAATAAATATAAAGTTCTGTTCTTTCCCTGCTTGCCCTTCCTCCTCATTATCCGGAGCTCAAAAAGGAGAGCGCAGATAAAGAGAGCCACGGGCTGCTTATAATTCCGTGGGCATTCCCTTGCAATTCAGCGTAGATAACAGCAGATGGACGTTCCAATTACAGAGGCTCACTAACACATAAAAACCTTCTTCGGCGAGAATTTAGACAGTATTTCCCAGGCACTCCATGCCTAAATGTGTGTTAATTCCGTTGCAAGAGAGAGTTATGGCTGGTCCAAACCCCTCCGTGCACCAACTCCAAACGTAATACCTTCTGCTTGCTTCCAACAAGTAATTTTATTTTATTTTTTTTCAATTTCGTTTTCTGCATAAAGCGGGGGGGATGTGTATTCTGAATTTCCATTTGCACACAAGCCTTTTCCTTCCCTCTATCCCCCCATCGAGAGGCTCAACGCTCTCTGCTTTAAAACACCTTTTTGTTCTTAAAGGAAAACCCCAAACTATTCCAATCATTTTACCTTTTTTGCCTAAATATCTGTTACCTCATACAGCTGCCGGAGAAAGCATTTTACTCCGCGTTCGAGCCTTCTGCACAAAGAAAACCTTAAACACCGCGGGCAAAGAGAATCCAAGAGTTGTTGAGGTTGGAAGAGACCTCTGGAGAGCATCTGGTTCGAATGCTTATCCCCGTGCAGTGATTCCCTGGGAAGCATTTTTGGGTAAAAACCTTGTTTTCAGAAGCGGACAAAAAAAAAAATAAAATAAAATCGTAGGCGGGCTTACCGTCAAGCAATGGACAACGGATCGTTGCGACCAGTTTGGACAATCTGCATCTCTGACCTAGATTGGGAAGTCACCCAGGAAAATAAATAAATAAATAAAACCCCAACTGATTTCACGCTGAGATCCAAAATCCATGAATATGTCCCAAAGACGTAGTCGTTACTCGCATAACACACAGCCCGATGACTTACCTACGTGGAGCAACCTCTTGCCTGTTTCCCCGCGAAAGCATCGACAAATCTTTGGCCTCTCTTCCAAAAAAAAAAAAAGGAAAATGGACTCAAAGACACATTATTAATTTAAACGATGTTCCTGGAACTAAATGGCCATCGGGATTGTAATGATAATGTTCCTCTGCTAATGGGAAGGAGGAACCTTTGAAAATACCGTGGGTAATGTTTTGGAACTGACGCTTTGAAAGCGTTACGCTCATAGATATGTTCTGCCGGGCCTTCTATTTTTATTCGAGACACGGTAAAAGTCTCCAGTTTATTCTCTTCAGTGCCTCCAACAACCAATTTGTGTTTATTCCTGGCTAGAAATCCAGGCTCTTTCAATGACCTAAAATTATCTTTTCAAAACGCGGTGAAAAAAAGTATTGATCACCCTCCCCTATTACAGATAAAGTGATGCCAGTACAAGTCCAGACCCACATTTTCCAAAATGACCTCGAATAAGAGGCTCGTCTATTTTTCTTTGCTTATCACAGAAAGTAGCAAACAGGAGAGAGAACTTCGACTTGGCAGAAACCAACACGGGAGAAAGAGGAGTTTCCATCCCCCCGAGTTCCTCTGAGTTGGGAGGCAGTGCAGGAGGGAAGGATTCTGGATGACTGTGGCGTCAGGACTTGGCCAATTTAAGGTTCCCAACGTAGAATAACCACATCCAAGAAGCAGCCAGGAGAAAGGATTGCAGGGCAGACCATGACGATGGGCTCTGATATCTTTGGAAGCGCTGGCTAAGCCCTTCTGCTCCCGCTCAGACCTTCCCGTCTCTTCCCAGCGTGTGGCCTCGGGTCTAGGGAGCACTCAGCCGTTGTCCGAGTTGGAATATATTCCTCGTGTTTTGGGAGTCAATCAGGCAACCCAGCCTGTTTTGGAGCTCTCCATGTCTAGAAGCCAAGCTGAACCCTGCTCAGATCCCCACTGGACTTGCGGCAATTCCTAAAAATTTCCGAGAATCATTGTACGCTGGTTCTCTGCCGATATTTTGGGGTTGAAATAGAGTCTGGGACCTAAACTAGGAGCATCACTCTGGCTGAGATACCTTAAGCAACCAAGAAAAACCTCAAAACCCAACATGACCTTTTGAGTAACAGGATGGAGGTGCTGGAATAGCCCAGCTCACACGCCGACGGCTCTTCTTTGCCTTTTTTTTGGATTCCCCAGCAGCCACGTTACAAGCTGTTAGGAGCTACACAACGAGTAGCTCCCAAGTGAGCTGAAGTCCAACTGAAGTTTGGACTTGCAGGAAGTTTCACAGGAGTTTCTGAGAAAATATGTGGCATCCCCTCAGCAGCGGGTGCCCAGAAATGGCAAAGTCTCGGTGCTGAGGGCTTTTTACTTCTACTAAGCTGCTGCTGGTAAGAGGAAAAGGTTTTGAGCAACCTAATTGTAACTACTTTTCTGCCAGATGGTTCATTAACCTTCCGCCAAAGACGCAAACATAGCAAACCATTCTGACTTAAAGGTGGCTCTATTTATTTATTTTTGTATCGCGACTGTTTGGAAAAGAATATCTATTTTGAAGAAGATAAGTACCTCCACTTCGCCACGGAAAAATAGCAGTTGCAGAACTAAGTGATTACTTAGAAGCACTTTCACGCCTTCTAACAAGAGGAAAATTGTGCAGCTTTTGTTTCTACATCTAAATTACCTTCAAACCCGCGTCGGCTTTTAAGCAATTAGGAACCGTCGCGCTTCCTCTACATCTGCGGGTTGCGCCAAACGAGGAGCATTTTAGAAAGGGCGATCGTGGCTCGTAGTAATTAAGAACATTTCCAAAGGAACTGTCTCGCGATCCCCACGTGTTATTCCTGGATAATCAGACCCTTGCGTCTCCGTTCCAGCCAGCTCATCTACCCGGTGATGTTTGCAGAAAGGCTCGGCCCTTCCGTCCCAGCAGTGAGGAGGCGGAGATTTCAAATAACCCCCGAGCGAGCGCTCGTTTCCACTTTGAGCCAAAACGAAGGCTCAGATTTGTGTGGTTTCAAAATAACTCCGCCGGCCCCGATGCTCGCCCGCGCTACCGCTCGCCCCGCGTCGCTCGAGGTGTTTTGCAGGAGTAAAGGCGATTACGCTCTCCTGGAAAGTATGAGTAGGAGAGGTGAGCGGTTATTTCCCTGATGGATTCCTACTTGGACGGTGTCGCTCCCAACATCCTATAAGCCACGAGCGTCTTAAAAAGGCTGTGACTTCTGCGCGGTGACGGTCTTTGGGCTGGAAACATCCACGCGGACGCAGCGGGAGCAGGAAATTATATTGTACAAATTAGATATTAAAAAAAAAAAAGGAATGAGACGAGTTTGTATAACAGATTGTCTCCTCCGCGTGAACGCGGTCCAATTTGCAGCTGCTTGGAGGAAAACAACCACTGGAGCTTATTGCCTAAATTGGAAATATAATCTCATATTCCGCTTCATCACTCCAGCAGAGCCCACGTCCATCACGTTGGCAAACGGAGCTCTCCGCCGACACGAATCAACCCACGCAGGGAGACAAAGGATTTCAGTAGTGAGCTCGCCCCTATAAATTAGGAAGGGATGTCTTAGAATTGTCTCAATTCTGCAGCTCTGCGGCTGTGATCGAGCACGGTGCTGACGCTGATCATTCCCATCTGCCCCGCCAATGAAGCATCCACTGGAAGGACGCGCACCTCAATTACCACCTTCCTCGTAGAATCGTAGAATGCCTGTAATCTCATCCAATGTAACGTCAAATTAGTGCTTCCACAACCCCAGGAAGGTCATAGAGAAGGTTTTCAGAGGCAGAAGAGAAGAGGAAAGGACACCTCGGAGTTCGGGACCCTCCAAAGCGCTGATTTAATTCTAACCTAAAAGTGTTTTTCTTGCTGAGTCCTTTCAAGCAAATTCACGAAGGGTGAATTTTTTCAGTCGTCTGTAATGCAAATAAAAATAAAAATAAAATCGAAAAAGGGGAATTTTATAGAAACTTCATGAAATAAGAAAAATATCAAGATGAGCAATGTATTCCTGTTTACCCCAAGATGCCTTTAACTTCCTGCAAAACCTGCATTAAAAAAAAAAAAATAGAGAGAAAAAGGTTCTGTGCCTGCGTGCCCTGTCTAGAACGTTCGTTTTGAAGTTTTTATCGCGTCGGAAGCGTTTTTGATTCCGTATTTCTCATCCGGCACCACGGCGATGCATCAGAATCAGGCCCCGCATAGCCACAAAGAAAAAAAAAACCCAAAACTTTTCTACCTGATGCAATGGGTTTATGTGCTCCTCCGTATATTTAAGAATTTTGTCTTTAGCATAGAACGGAGATTACAACAGCGTCGCACGTTTAGTAGGAGCCTGCGGTTAACGGGCGCTAACGCTCATTTTCTATCGATAACAAGTGGCTGAAAATATAAATCAGCGAATGATACGAAACAGCGAACGGCAAATTATCCAGGCGTAGGAATAAAAGGGCTTTTTTTCTTCAACGAAGATGTTAAGCAGTGAGAAAGCAAATCCTTCCCGGTGTATTTTGACTGAATCCTCTTTTTCCATCCCCCAAAAAAATTTAGAAAAACATCACATGATCTTACTAGAGGCAGACAGGAGAGACGACACCCTTCGATAGACATAACGAATTTAAGGAAAAGGTAAAAATAACCATCCTGTAGTATCACAGGGGGAAAAAACCATTATTTTGTTACAATAGCGTGAGAACTTCTCTGAAAGCAACCGGGGTAAGGCGTGAAGTTAAACTCGTAGGGAGACGTTTTCTTGAAAAATAATTTAAAAACCTCGTGTCCGCTTCGATGTTCCGCCCAACTCCAATCCACAGCGTCCAGGAAAACAAAAGCGCGAGCGCGTGAAGGAAATCGCGAGGGGCGAGGACAAAGAGCGTCGGGGTCGGTACCAACCCTCTTTGTCAGAAATGTGAGGATGGTTGGAGATTCAGACGACGTGGGAAGAAGGAAAATGAAGGTTACCCCGTGTATTGATCCGTAGCAGCCCTGAATCCAAACCTCCGACACCGAATTTCTAGATTAATGTAATATATGATGATGTATATTAATATGGCATTCTAATATATTTATAAATCGTGATCTATTAATATAGCATTATATTGATATATTATTATATATGGATATATTCTTATATATAACATATTATTATTGAATACACTCATACGATATATGAACATATTATTCTAAAATGCCGCTGTTAGGCGCAAGAACGCATTTTGCCTGCGTTAACGGACAAACCGCCGCCGAGCTGCTCCCGACATAAAACTAACCCGTCGCTCCCGCCCGCAAGAATTTCACAAAAAACCATTCCCCAGCAGGAAGGAGCCCAGGCTTGACCTATTTGCGACGCAGACAAGTTAATCGCCGCCTCGGAGCCCTCGAAAATGAATTTATTTGCTACAGAGTTCTAATATTTTGCAAAGAAAGTGTTTCCTGCCGATTAGGAGCTGCATTTAATTGGGGGGGAAAAAAAAAATTAAGAAGAAATCAAATGCAACCTTGGCTACCGTTGAGGAATTTAAGGATCAAATCCATCCAACTTTTGATACATCCCTTATATAAGAAAAATTACAAGAGGTCGTTGCCCGGCACCGCTGGAAGGGACAACATCAGCGTTAGGACTCGGGGAAATGTTGAGTTTCTCCCCGCATATATATATATATATATATATTTTATTTTATTTTATTTTTTTGCCATGGGAAGATATAGAGCGTTTCGCAGATATCTCAGCATATTTTACGCTTCTTGTTGAAAAATGTATTCGGGTATTTTTAGCATCGCTGCCTTCTCGGGGAGGGATAATGGACGAGGCAGCGACCCGGAGGCAGCAGTAATTCTTGGGGTTCGGCTGACACTCGTGAACCTCTCGAGCTCTCGTGGTTTGTGACATGTGCGGAACCGCGTCGGGGAATTAATAACCCCACTACCTGCCTGGAATGAGAAATCTCCTTTCTTCCACCTAAATACAACCTCTGCCCGTCTCTCCCTTCTACCTCATCCGACTGTTTTGCCTTCTGTGTGATTGGATGAAGGTTTGAGGGTTGTTTGCGTTTTTTTTTTTTCCCCCTAATTTAAATCAGGAAAGAGAAATCACAGAGTACTTGAAAATTAATCCGAATAACAATCTAATTATGGGCTCTCGAGGTTTCGCACAAAATTCAAATTTGACTGGTGTGGGCTAGATCGAAAGGGCTCGACTTCAGGTAGAAATCTGGTTGGAATGCCCATAGAAAATATTAATTTTTTTTAAAAAAAACCACAGATTCTGACCATCTCTGTCAGAAGGGCAACAGCTTAAGACGCTAATTAACCCCTCCGGCTTTATTTTAAGGGTTTCTGCACCCGGATGCTGTGAGAAGCCTGCGTGGAAGGTGGCACTGGCACCCATCACACTTCTCACCTGGGACCTCAAGTGATCACAAATAAGAGCAACTTTCTGCCAAACCCCAGCTTAGGGAAAATTATTTGGAGTAACTTTAAATAAAACCAAGCAAACGTGCATCTCCACACCCTTCAGAGGAGACTTTGGGGATGGAAGCTGCCAGAAACAGGCTAGAAATGAGCCCAGGGAACTTATTTAAATTTAAATGAGAAGGAATCGGAGTTGTTTCTAGACAGAAAAAGCCCAGCCTTACTGCGACCCTTCAAAATCCTTCTTTTCTTAGGAATCTTCACTTGAACATGCCCCAAGCACAGACTACGGGAGCTGAAAAACACCGAAAGGACTTTTTTTTGTTGATTTGAGTAGCTTGCACCCAAATGGTGGCAGATCTATACAAAATTACATCGTTTATTCCCCCTCTTCACTTAAATACGTGTTTAAAATGACTCTGAAGGAGATGAATTGGGCAAATACCTGCAGTCACCGGTTGAAGTAGCTCTCCTCCTAGGAGTGGGAAGCGAGGTGTAAGGTAGGAGTAACCCAAGGACATGAGTTTCTTGACTTTTAGCGTTTTTAGACCAAATCTTGACGAGGTATGCTCAGGCGTTCAGGCATTCTGGACATTTCCAGTAACAAGATACATCACAAAGACTAAATTTGAAGCCGCGAGAGTGACTGATGCTTACCCCAGCTCTTGAACCGTCTCTTTTTTTTCTTTTACAATCACTCCCTAAAGCTGCCGCTCGGCTCCAGGCACCGAAACCGATGAATCAAATCTAATGAGTCTGACACGTCACCTGGCAAAACACTGGGCTGCTCTAGCGAAAACACGCCCGGTTCCAAGCCGTCGCCTCCCTTAGACTCAGAGTCGGAGTTTTATTGTTTCGTCGCCGCAGACTTCACGGATGAATGGCCACACTGCTTCCAATAAATGCTTTTCTTCGTCGCTTTCTCATCTCCGCGGCGCTTTCTGACACGGAAGAGAGCCCAAGGGTACGTTAAGAGCTAGCAAGGGCGAGGAGCTTTGGGAACGGCGTTGGTTCAGGTATGGGTGGCGAGTACCCGACCGTGTTCCTGCTGAACACATGTAAATAATGGTAAAGTGAACAAAGCAAAAAGTCTGCTGCTATTTATAACACACAGACTTCTCCATGTTGTGCTTGAATAATATAAAGGACTGGGATAAGCACATCCTACCCCGGGTTCTTTAGTTTTCTCTTAGCAAAGATTTGATATTAACTCGTTCCACGTCGGAGCTAAAGGGCAGGAACTCGGCCACACTCTGCTCTTGCAGCACTTCTTTCCGCAAGAAAATAAATCAGGTTTTTTCAATCAACTTCCGATCACACCAAGTGTATCATTTCCCTAGTTTCCTTAGTAGCTGTGCAGCCAGAAAGAGTGTAAATAAAGACCGAAAGAACTCGCCGGACGCAGCCACTTCACTGCTCCTCTAGAAGCAGTTTTCCAGAGGTGCACTTGTAAAAATCTCCTTCGAAGAAGTTTTGGCAGAGGACAAAACCCCCTGGGGTTTGGTACTCACCAAGAGCCCTTCAATCACTGAAGGCCGTTTCACCCTCAGGCGCTTGAAGTATGGATTAAATAAGAATTTGTTGCTATTATTGCTGAGGTATTAGATACCCGCTCCGCCGAAGAGGCGCCGAGAAGAATCACGCGGCGGCCGAGAAAATCGTTACCTTCGTTATCGCCGCATTAAAGCACCTCGCTCATAATAGAAGCAATTACGAGAGCGCGTTGCTCCTGCGAGCTTGCTAAAGAGCTCTTTATTCCTGGTAACGCGGAGGACCCCGCATCAGTCACATCCAATTTGCCACCAATTTCGGAATAAAAGAATAGTTAACTTTGGTTAGATTTCACTAATTAAGATTTATTCAAGAAGCTAAACCCCAGCATATGGCGTGCGCTACTCGCTCTTTACTACGCGGAATCGTTGCGTTCTTCTGTAGCTCCTTCCAGCATTCCAGGATAGACAAAGCAAATAGAGAAGTACCAACACCTATTTTACACCTCACTGGCTGGGGTTTGGTCCGCTAATTAGCAGCAGTGACAGCAAACAGCTGAATATTCAGAATATCAAGGTGGTTTTTTTAAAATCAGACGCCCTCTGAAGTAGGAGGCGTCTGGGTTCGGCGCAGAGAACACAAAATTTGAACCTCGAGCTCCCTCATTGCCTCGGGTCTGCTCTGCACCACAGGCATTCCTGCCCTCAAAATATTTTATCCAGGTTTTTTGGGTTCCTTTTTTAGTTCACCGTACGTCTAACCGCACAGAAGGAAGGTGCACTAATATCTCCAGCAGCCGTGGAGCTGAAAAAATCAATTTGTTCGCTGGTTCAGGTCCTTTACCTCGCGCTCCGCGCCGCCACACGCGCGAGAGAGACGTAAAAGAAAGCAGAGGGGGAAAAAAAAAGCGTAAGGTTTTAGAGCCTGGGGAGCACGATGAGAAAAGCAGGGAACTGGAACGTGAAGTTACGATCCGAGTTTTGCGTTTTCCGAAAAGCTGCGGAAGCCCGAGGGGCGAGTCGAAGCCTGACCAGGCTGGTCCAACTTTGTGCAAGGTTTCTGTGTAGTCTGTTGTGGCTTTTTTTTTCCACCCCCTGAACACGAAATGCCTCTTCCTCGCTTTGCTTGCTTTTGGATGAAGAAATAACACCTGATACCAGGTAAAATATCTTTTTCGAGCCACAGTGCAGGAGAGCAGTGGAGCATTTGTGCCTCTAATAAAAGTCCCCCAAAAAATAAACCAACACGGAACCCAAATAAAAGCCCGGCTCAGCTAATTCCCCAACCCAACACCCGTACGGTCAACAAACATTAATTTCACGTCAAGGGTCTGCAAGGCAAAGATTTTCCAGGGGGAAAAAGATTTCCAGGAATATCCCCGCAGAAAAAAAAACACAACGTGCCCCACGGCAAGACAGGAACGTCTCCACCAAGCGGACCAGACCCAAATCCACCCGGCACAGGTGGGACTTACAGCAAGGGCTGCTCAGTTAAATGCTTGTAGACCTAAACGAAGACTTTTCTCGCATCCTGGCTCAGAATTTGTGTCTCAGGCTGAAATTTGGGTGCGGTTGAGGTGTTTCCTTTAGGTTTCGGGAGGAATAAATGCAACGGCGCGCAAGAATTCTCTCTACCCAACCCATCTGAATGCACACCGGCGTTTTTACATTTGCCACCAGTCGCGTGGATCTTTTACCTCCAGCCCCCACCTCCTGCACACCCAAAAAAGCAGCCTGACGGCGCGCGAGGCTGACGCCACCTCAAAAATAAGGCGCGAAGCATCCAAAGCGTGTATTCCAAGCGAATCATCTCGCTCAGCCAACAGCGATCCAGCCCCTCGTGTGCTGGTTTCTCCGTTTTAAGAGTTAATCACAGAATCACAGAGTGTTAGAGGTTGGAAGGGACCTCAAAGATCATCCAGTCCAACCCCCCTGCCAGAGCAGGGTCACCTACAGTAGACCACACAGGAACGCGTCCAGGCGGGTTTTGAATGTCTCCAAAGAAGGAGACTCCACACCCAGGGCTCGGTCACCCTCACAGTGAAAAAGTTTTTCCTCATATTTTTATGGAACCTCCTGTGTTCCAGCTTCCACCCATTGCCCCTTGTCCTGTCAATGGACATCCCTGAGAAGAGCCTGGCTCCGTCCTCCTGACACTCCCCCTTGACATATTTATAAACATTCATGAGGTCACCCCTCAGTCTCCTCTTCTCCAAGAGCCCCAGCTCCTTCAGCCTTTCCTCACCAGGGAGATGTTCCACGCCCTCCATCATCCCTGGGGCTGCGCTGGACTCTCTCCAGCAGTTCCCTGTCCCTCTGGAGCTGAGGGGCCCAGAACTGGACACAACATTCCAGATGTGGCCTCCCCAGGGCAGAGCAGAGGGGCAGGAGGACCTCTTTCGACCTACTTGCTACTCCCCTTCTAACACACCCCAGGATGCCCTTGGCCTTCTTGCCCACGAGGGCACACTGCTGGCTCATGGCCATCCTGCTGCCCACCAGCACCCCCAAGTCCCTTTCCCCAACACGTCAGTCCCCAACCTATACTGGCACACGGGGTTATTCCTTCCCAAGTGCAAAACTCTACACTTGCCCTTGTTGAACTTCATCGGATTTCTCCCCGCCCAGCCCTCCAGCCTGTCCAGGTCTCTCTGAATGGCTGCACAGCCTGCTGGGGTGTCAACCACTCCTCCCAATTTCGTATCATCAGCAAACTTGCTGACAACATTCTCTAATCCCTCATCCAGATCATTGATGAATATATTAAACAGCACCGGCCCCAGCACTGACCCCTGAGGGACCCCACTAGACACAGGCCTCCAGCCAGACTCTGCCCCAGTGACCACAACTTCTTCCTCATTACGCTGGGAATTGTTTAGCCCAGCCCCGCTTCCTCCGGCGACACAACGCCTTCGACTTCAGGAGGAAGAGGAATCGGGGGGGTCATTGGTAAAAGATTTTACTTCGCCTTTCTGCTTGGCTAGTCAGGAATTCCGCGCAGAGGTAGCCTCCTTTATGGCCACTTGCAAAGCTTGATGATTTTTTAATGACGAGCCATAATATTTCTTTACGCGGGCTAAACCGGAGGAGACAGGCAGCTTCGTCGGGAAGGCAATGAATTCTGAAACGGCACCTGAGCTCGCCGGAGGAATGCATTATGCGCATCCAGCAACACCATCTATATTCATTAGTTCCTACAAAAACAGCCTCGCAAATCCTGGTGCTGAGCCCTCCCCCCCCCAAAAAAATGTAGTCGATTCCGTCCGATCGAGTTGTGCAGGGGGGGAAGAAAAATAAAGAATCAAATCAAATCAAATCAAAGAAACAAACGCTGAATGACACCATCTGTATTTGAACATAATGTTTGCAGCTAAAAGGTTTGGAAACAACAGACGTGCGGCGCTAGGAGAAAACTAATTGATATATTATGCAGATCAGGTTCTCGATTGTTCCGCTACGCCCAGAAAGTGCTCTGCGCCGTATTTATTTTTAAACACGTTCTATTTTCAGGATGTATTTGGTTTTTTTTTCCATCTCCTAGTTTAGTGTTGGATAAGGAGCTACGAGGGGTTCAAGCACTGAACCAAAGAACTGAAACGATGAATTCGGAGCGTTCTCTAGACTATGGGGCTCTCTCCTCCTAAGCAACCTCGCTCGGATAGAATATATAACTTTAACGTATATATTGTAGTCATTGCTGTAATTCAAAAAAAAAAAAAACAGCTAAAAGAAGTTTTAAGGAAATAAATCGGGAAACATTCAGAAGAATATCCAGTGTTCTACACAGATGCGATGATTGAAAGATATATAATGTAATAGGAGGAACAGGAGACACCGTTTCCCAAGAACTCAGCCAGGAGAACCCGTCTGCATCGATACAATTCCTTTAGGGCAAACAGCTTATTATTCCACGCCATCGCTTTTTCTTTTGAGCTGAAGAAGAATCTAATATAAAAGGAAGAAGCACAAATGCGAGGGGGGAAAAGGGGGCTCGGCTCGCAAAATCAAAATGTCAGCTCATTTCAGACCTCAAAGACACCCTCAGAATTCAATCTCGAGCAAAATAATACGCCTTGAAGGAGACACACACATCCATTTTTGAGTTGAGGCGCGCCACGCGGAAGTCAGAGAGCCAAGTCGTGCGTGGAATCCGCGAAAAGAGTTTGCAGAAATTAGTTCGGACCTATTCGTCATTGATCTGCGTTAACCGACCTAATCGTTGCACGAGTCCTGCCCAAATAACTTCAGCATCTTTCACTCCATGTGGGGTTGGACTTGATGAGCTCAGAGGTCTTGAGTTGGACTTGATGAGCCAGAGTTGGACTTGATGAGCCAGAGTTGGACTTGATGACCTCAAAAGTCTTGAGTTGGACTTGATGAGCCAGAGTTGGACTTGATGAGCTCAGAAGTCTTGAGTTGGACTTGATGAGCCAGAGTTGGACTTGATGAGCTCAGAGGTCTTGAGTTGGACTTGATGAGCCAGAGTTGGACTTGATGAGCTCAGAAGTCTTGAGTTGGACTTGATGAGCCAGAGTTGGACTTGATGAGCTCAGAGGTCTTGAGTCGGACTTGGTGAGCCAGAGTTGGACTTGAGGACCTCAGAAGTCTTGAGTTGGACTTGATGAGCCAGAGTTGGACTTGATGACCTCAAAAGTCTTGAGCTGGACTTGATGAGCCAGAGTTGGACTTGATGACCTCAAAGGTCTTTTCCAGCCTTAATAATTCTGTGATTCCTCATGTCAGCAAAGAAGAAGATCCTGCCTCCTACGCTTCAAAACATACTTACACGGAGGAGGAGCCCATGAAACTGGGGCAGCTGGGCAGCGCTGGGAGCCCCTTGCCCTTCTCGCTCAACTTTTATCTCCCAGAGCAAGTGCTTCTTACTGACAAAAGTCCTGAGCTTAATTCAAGCCAAAATGGGTTTTCAAAGCAAAGAAGCACGATGACTGATTAAGCCATTCCAACTCGTTCATTTTAATAATCAATGTCCTTATCTCTACCACATGGAGACCATTAAGAGCTTTGTTCATTTGTTGTCATTAAGCGCCGCTTGCCAAAACCAGAAAAAGATGTTACTGATCCCGGCGGGTGCCGAAGCGTGAGTCACTTACAAAGACAAATGATTGCAGAGAGTAAAACACTGACGGAGGCACCTCGTTTGAGATCAGAACGGAACACACCGCATGTTCTACCCTACGGCTTTGCTCCCCGACGTTGAGAACTTGAGCGCTTGGGACTCCCTTTGGGAAAAAAATCGCTCACAGTACGATAACCCGACGGCTCGACAGCCTCGGGCATGTCCGAATTCAGCCCGTGCCAACGGTTATTCATGTCAAAGTCAAATCCACCAGCTGACATAAGGGCCCATCAATCCATTTTAGCCGTAATACATTTATTCCACGAGTAGGTGTGACACTGCGGATCATAAATATCACTCGAGGAACCACAGCACTTAAATTCTTGAGCGCAACCTCACAGTAATGTTGTGTGCTGGGCGTTTTGGTGTGTTTTTATGGTTTGTTTTTTAGCAGAACGACATTTTAAAGCGATTTATTTCTTAGTTACGGGATGCAGGTAACGACGATGCTGTCAATATTGTGATGTGTAACTCGGGAGAAGCCACTCATCTATATGAACAACACACACTTTACTATTGCTTAGGGTTTTTTTTTTTGCGTATTCCAGATTTCGTGGACAGAGTCGAGTTCCCCCAACGAGATTTATTTAGAAAAGCATCTCGTATTTGACCTGGTTTTGGACAACTCTTCAGAAGTATCAATATTTTATGTACATTGACGCTCCAAATATAACATCGTCGTTCACGTCTTCACCTGGTAGGAACTTCTTTGTCTTCCTACTGAGTCTGGCTCCTGCACTGTGCGGCTGAGTAAATCATTTGTAACAAACAAGTTCTTCTACAGAGAATAGTTTGGGGTTTTTTTTTTAACAGATTGTATGCCAGGATGCGGCAATTTTTGCGCGTGGAGGGTTATCCGCGCGCACGATTCGATGGAAAATGAAGTATTGCGCGCGTGTTGGAAATAATTCGCACACAGCCTCCCTGCAAATCGTATGTGTAGAGTTGATACTCATCCCTTGCTCTGATGATACTTAAGGTCAAGGTGACACCAAATCAGTTTGCACGTGGGCTGTTAAAACAAAAAATGGTGAAAGCTGCCTCGCCGGGACACTGCGGGTCATGGAGGTTTTAAGCCTGACCCAAAAATGGAAAAAAAGAAATGAAGACTTAAATTTGCCTGAATTCATCAAGGAGGAAAAGTTGGGCTAAGAGGGGATGTCTTATTTACTAAAAGATGCAATATTTTGCGGGGTTTTAGTCTAGGTCCAACGGGAAAAGAAACATTAAATTGTCCAAATTGCATCTCCTGCGGTCTCTCCGAAGAAAGGGTGGTTGTGGAGGAAAAAGTCTGAAACAAATTCATTTAATATTCACTTTTCCATATCGTATTCGTTCGCGTATCTGGAAGTAATTACAGGCAAAGGAGAGGAGTCACGAATTTAAATAATAACTATTAACTTTCTCGCTAGGTACATTAATTTTATGACAAGTCATTTGCCTACGATAATTAGTTTGGTGATACTGAGGTACTTTCTTAATAAATCATACAAAATAAATGGACTTGAAAGTTACATTATTTCACGTTAGGAATCAGGGTTTCTACGCAAATGGCGAAAAACGGTGACTTCTGCCCCATCGATGTCGCAAACATCGACAGGGAGAGTTTTTGCCCTGTTCTTCCACATTTTGGAGAAACCAGAAAGTTCTTCTCGCTCGATGGAAACCCTCTTCTTCGAGCTTCCGCAGCTCAGAACTTCTAGGGCCAAGGACAGGGTTGGCTGGGTTTTTTTTTTTTTCCTATTTTTTCCTGGGTTAGTTTTCTTTTGTGCCTCCATGAGCTATTTAAAAATCATATAGTTCTTATGCCCTAAGGATAGCTCGGGGGCTAGAAGCACCTCTGCCAAATTTCGCACTGCTTTTTTTTTGCATTTCATTTGCGCTGCCTCTGAGAGACCCGCGAATAAAAAGAAGGAAAAGGAAAACGTTCAGCCAGGCTGGTCCCATGACACACGTGCAATTAAATTTTACTCTCAGAATTAAATTTTACCCTCACAAATGCCCACGATGAAGAATTTCCATCTCGCGTGCTCCTTCGGCACTCCTCCCTTCTGTTGATGAGCTCCTGTAGTCGCCAGAATAAAATTAGCCGGTCCCGCTCCGATATCAGCACTGAATAGCTGTGGTGGCCTGCTCGCAATCAATCTTTGGGAAAAGGAGAGAAAAGGGTTATTAAAAATGAAAAAAAATATATATATGAAGCACTTTGCACAACTGGAGAAGCCCAGCTCGAGGAGCAAGCCTGGGCTGGCCCATGGGTGGAAGAAATAATCCGGCAAAGACGCGTTTCCTGATTTCCTCTTCCAGCGAAACCCCAAGAAGTGGGTTTTCAACCAAACCCCGAGAAGTGGGTTTTCAACCAGACCCCGAGAAGTGGGTTTTCAACCAAACCCCGAGAAGTGGGTTTTCAACCAAACCCCGAGAAGTGGGTTTTCAACCAAACCCCGAGAAGTGGGTTTTCAACCAGACCCCAAGAAGTGGGAAGGGACTGTTTACACGGAGCTAAAGAGCACCAGACCTCTCAAAACTTGCTTATGAAACGAGTAAACCAAGTGAGAGATCTGATGGAAATTCTGATTTAAACGAAACGTGGAAAAAAGAGCGTTCGATTTAGGAGCGAGAAACCGCGTTTTTATTTTCCCTGCAGCAGAAAACTACAAGGAGAACTGAATTAAATTGATACGCAGTGAAGGAAACTTAAAAAAAAACTAGACGAGACAAAGAGCTTTGGAATTTTTCGTTCTCATTTTGGCTGCCGTGCCCTTTTGTAACATCTTTGTTACACACCGCTGAGAGACGGGATTGAAAACCGCTCCAGCACCAGCAAAAAAGAACCAAAAAAACAAGAAAAAAAACCAAACAGGAAAGGCTGGGGAGAGCTCTAATTTGCAGAAGGCATTGCTGAAGGTGCACCGGGGAACGTGGGAATCAACGGATCGATTCGGTGACCGGAGCATCAATTTTTTTTACAGACCAGAGCACAGGATCCCGCGTAGCACAAAGAAGGGTAGAACGAGAAGCGCGAGCGAGGAACACGATGTACCGGCAGGTTTTCAAGTAACGCGTTTCGCTTGGACCTGGGCAGGATTTGCAAAGTCACGTCCGGCTTAAGAAACCCAAACTGAAAGGAATAAGATTTTTTTTTTGGTTTTTTTTTTTTTTTTTTTAAATGCCAGACTGGATTCAGACTAAGCAATTATGAGCTTTTCTGCTTTATGAGCTTTTTCTGCTTGGGACTGTATCATTTTTTTCAGCAATCGCCCGCTCTGAGGTTATTAATCCGAAGTAAATACGGGAGTCGGAACCGAAACGACGGAAGCAACGCACATAAAAAGGGTGAACAAAAATCAGAGCGATCGATCACGCAGTAAACGGTGACGCGGGGTAAGCGACACATCGCTTTGGTTTCGACTCAGAATCAAAAGGAATTGCTCGGTTTGGCTCTCGGGAGAGCCCCAGGGTGACATCGGAAAGCGGGGAGGAGCAGCACAGGGTTTCGGTGTCGGTGGGTCTGAGCACACTTGACCCCGAAACCGGACGAAAGACAAAGACGACAAACGCTCCAGTGGCTTAAACCGACTTGATTAAGCCAGGAAATAATTGAGCTGGGAAAAGAATGCTTAGATGTACATCGGGTCCCGTAGGCGGCGTTTTCTCCCGCTCAGATACGTTGCTTTTTGTTTTAAAGAACTGCATTTAATACTTTCTGTCAGCCTATTCTATTCCATCAGTAGTTCTGCATTTTGTTTTTCATCGCTGCTGGTTCTTCCTGCAGACAACGTACTATTGCCCGGATGCCGGATGCTGTTTAATTGACACTGAAAAGGTGGCACGTCGAGAGAATAAATTTAAAAAATATATATATTTCCCTTCTGAGAGCTGAGCAATAAAGACTTTATGGCAGAAAAGTGAATTCCTCTTTTGGTGCTGGTGGAAGACGCCAACCCAATAGGCCTGAAAACTGAATGATCCATGGTCAGGAGGGTCTACAAAAAACCAAGGAGAGGCTGAGAGAGGTTGTTTTTCCAACCTTAGAAGAGGAAGTTTCGGAGAGACGTTGCGATTTTTGGATTTGGTAGAGAATACCGAACCAAGCTCTACTCTGAGGTGTGCAGTGATGAGGATCCAAGTTGCAGCCCAGAAAATTCCCGTTAAATGCAACGAGGAAAACTTTTCACCATGAAGACGGTCAAATATCGAAAGACGGGCTCGAGCGGTTGCGGATTCTCCTTCTTTGGAGATACTTAAGGACTTTGAGCAACTACTTGGAACCCTCTTCGAACATGAGAATGAGCGAGATGACTCCCCGAGGTCTTTTCCGACCTAAATGATTTGGGAGCTCCACGTTTTTGGAGCCCAGCAATGGGATTGGCACCAACATAAGGGGACTCAAAAGTACTTATGAGCTTAAAGGCACAACTTTCAGGCAATTTTGAGTAAGAACACTAAAATGAGGCAAACCAGAAATGGTTTTATCCCCCCCTCGAGATCTGGCTTCAGTAGGATTTTGATGCTTTTACCTGTGCGCAAGTAATAAAGCAAAAATAAGGACACGAACCAGCTGGGGTCCCTCTGCCCTCGCTCTTCCTTGTGCTCCTCCAAAGAAAGGTCTGGCTGGGTGAAATTACAAATAAACGCTTTTTAGTAGCGGCGCTTTCTCATCGTCTGCGTTAAGGGCAGCCCTGGCAGGGAGAACACTCAGTCCTAAACATCTTCTTTTCCTTCCCTGCTTTTCTTTGCCCCGAAATTCGACGCGTTGGCTCCCTTCGCGTTTTGACTTGGCCAAAAATTGTGCCAACCATCGGAGGAAAACGATTCCGGATGCTTCTCTGGATGCTTTTCCATGTCCATCCCAACAACTTTTCGTCTGGAATTGAAGCTGCACCGATGATGAAGAAAAAAGCCCTCGTGGCTGCAAGAACAGGGACGGCGATGACCGGTTGTTTCCGCAACTCCGTGAACGCCGCCGTGACACGGGTGTGAAGGCGAAAGCCCTTCTAGGTGCTGTTTATGCGGCAAAAAGGAAAAAATCCATTTGATAATAATGGGCTGTCTATTTGTTTATTAATAAAACGATGCAAAGCGGGTGTGTAACGAGTCATTTAGGTCTGCGGCACTTTCCCCGGATTAATAATCCAAATGCCCGAATTAAGATTTATCTAATGGAACCTTAAGGGCCCTGTTACCGTCGTTTTTTGTTAAATAATTTCCTTCCAAGTCGCACAAGTAAACACGGTTTTCGCCTACTAAAGCCTAATAGCTCCTAAGAAACCATTACACTCATCTGTGAAATAATATGCATGTTTAAATGCAGCTAAATGCATTTTTAATGTATTTGTGCTATTCCAAGGGAGACCGTAATGCCTCTTGTGCCAGCAATAATGTTTTATTGTGTTGATTTTCATACGCGCGAGCTTTTTTTTTCCGGCCGCCCTTCCTAGCACAAAAGCGGCGCGAAATGAAGCCGTAAAATCGGCGCTCGAGCGAACAATTATAGATTTCACCTAATCCCGCCGAAACCGGGAAATGAAGAGCATAAAAACCGTTGAGGCTTTTATCCCTTGCTTGTAATTACAGCAGGGTTTGCTGGAGGAGGTCACGGATTAAAAAAACCTGGTATTAATTCCGGAGAGGACAATTAGGACACGAGCCACGAGCTGCTGCCTTCACGCCCCGAGTTGGGCGAGCAAAAAATTGCCAACAGGTCAAGGATCCTCCTTCTCTACTCAGTGCTGGTGAGACCACCCCTGGAGTAAGCGTGTCCTGGGCTCCCCAGGATAAGAGGGACGTGGAGATACTGGAGAGAGCCCAAGGAAAGGCCACGAAGATGATGATGGGACTGGAGGATGAGTAAAGGAGGGGGGACCTGGAGGTCTTGAGCCTCAAGAATTGAGAAGATCTGGGGGGGATCTTGTCAAAGTGGGTCAATACTTGAAGAGACGGTGCCAAGAGGATGGAGCCAAGCTCCATCGAGGACAGGCCAAGAGGCAACGGGCACAACCTGGTGCCACCCGAGCGCCACCAAACACTTTTTCCCCGCGAGGGTGACCAAGGGTTGGCAGAGGTTGCTTAAGGATGTTGTGGAGCCTCCACCCTTGGAGATACTCAAAAACCTCCTGGGTGTGGTCCTGGGAAATCCTCCAGGAGAGGACCGCAAATAATTCACGCAGCGAGGACTGAAAGGGCGACGCGGGAACCCAAACCCAGCACGTGGGCGACTAAAACGCGCCGGAACTGAATTGGCATTTTCCTTACTTTAAAACCTGGGTGGTTTATGCTCTAAAATAGGGTTTTAGCAGACCTTCCCGTAACCGAAACGCAACCGAATCGTGTCAAAAAGGGGTTTTGCTGATATTTCCATGTTTGTTGCTTGTATTTTCCCTGGAGACCACCCCTTTCTGCAGAGTTTTTAGAGGTGAATTCAAGTGAAGCGACGACATCTACAAGGGATTTGCGTCCGGGCACATTCCACGATGGCGACAAATTCCAGATATTTTAACTATTTGTATCGTTCAGCTGAAAAAGCAAGCCAGGCAATTAGGAATAATTGCCCTCGCATTCCCCTTCCTGCTACACGCTCCAGCTAAGCTTATACTCCTCACCTTGAAAGCTAAAGAAAACCAAAGGATTCTTATTTTATTTGTAAAAATTCCTTTGAGCTTCCGGGTATTTCTTCTAAACTTTATATGCGCACTTCTGCTTTTCTCTCCTTTTTTTCCTGCGCCAATTTTTTACCGTGTTTTTTTTCCTTTTCCTAAGGCTTCTCATTCAAAAAATGGGGGAAAAAAAAACCCTTATCCTAAATATAACTCCAAACATCTTCCTCCCAAAGCTTGTTTGCCGGGGAAGGAAACGAATCTCTCTCCTTTTAAGCACAAATCGTGATGCTCGTCGTTTCAGAACTTCGGATTCGGGAAAGAGCCACTTGGGCATCCATCAAAACCTCATCTCGAGTCGGGAAGAGGCAGCACGAGCTGCTGGTAGGAGGAAGATTTCGAACGCAAACAGCAAGAACAAACGCGTAGAAATAAATCACTCAAAGCCAGGTTTTTCTTCCGCCGCTGCGGATGTTAACGGAGAAAAGAATTCATTTGAGCTACTGAAAAGGAAAAATCGTATCGTGTCATATCATATCAATGAATTACTCAGAAAAAAAAAAAATAATTCAGAATCTTCGGGGCTTGTATTTCATCCGTTGTTCTTTTATTTTCTCTTTAAACATCCAGCTCTTCCGTTAGATACTGGCCTTTGTGGAAAAATAAAACTTTTTGCATTTTCTTCTCTTCCCTGAAACTTCCAGAAAAGTTCTAATAAGTTCTATAATTTTACGAAGTTATAAAGTTCTCCCGTCCCTCAGCTATGCTTGTAGGGTAAGGCCGCCGCACGAGCTCGTTTCATTTTTAATACGAATAATTCTCTAGTTATTGCTCCATAACTTTCCTGCTGGTGGACTCCAGGATATAAAACTGAAAAATGCACCGAAGGGGAAAAAAAAAATTAAAATCAGGCTGTGAACGCTGGAGGAGTAAGATCTTGTCATTGTCAGGGATAAAAAAAAAAAAAAGGACTTTGTGTAGCTTTAAACGTAGAGAAATTTCTAACGATCTGGATGACGAGAAATCCGTGAGATCCAAGAGTTCCTTTCGGAATTCCACGAGCAAGTCTAGAGTAAAGCAGGAGGGGTTCAAGTCCTCTACTGAATTTTGGATTTGGGGTTTTTTTTTAAAAAAAAAAAGACATCTCTGACAGGTTTCCAGTGGCTTCACCGAAAAAAAAATGGGATTTTTTGCACGTCCTTTTCTGTCGTTTTGGAAATTGTGTCTTACGTTGTAATATTACAGACGTTGCACTCACATTTAGGGATGAACCAACGACAAAACCAACCCCAGATTCCAAAAACTCCGCAGGATCTTCCCTTGCAAATCGATTCTCCTGTGCTGGGAACGAAGGGTTTCTAACGACGGGAGCGGAACTGTGAGCGCTGACCGAACCAACACCAGAAAGAAAATTTATTGCGTTAATTACACCTCCCTTGCAACTCCTAGAATGAGAGCTGTTGGGAGAAGTTACTGGAAATGCAAAATATTGACAATATTGATTAACTCTGAGAGCGGTAATAAAAATTCTCCTGTGTCCCGGAACCTGGTTCGCTGCTTTTTTTTTAATTTCTCCCCTTATCTTCTTCACCTTCTGATCTCAACCTTTTCATTTTAACTTCATCCTTCTATTAAAAGCAGAAAAAAACAAAAATGGAAGGTCATTTTTGTCCTTTATGACCTTGGAAGAGCAGAGATGATTTCTTTAACGATCCTCGTAAAGGCAACGAGGTTCGGGTGCGCTCACGCACCAGGAAATTTCCCCCCAAATCATTTTTGGAATAATTGTTGGAACAATCATTGGAATAATCGTTCCCTAAGAGTTATTTCCTCACAATCCGAAACCATTCCTTTTTTTCCGCCCACCTGGAGGCGGATGGAGCTGAAAATGAAAAATCAAATAAAAAATCATAACAATCTGGAAGAAATTTCCACCGAGGCCCTCGTGGGAATAACTTTTGGGGAATAATTAGGCCGTCACCGTTCCGCTGGCCGTCTTCCAAGCCTTGATAGGGACTTATTTCTCTTTTTTTGCCCAGCCCAGGGCACAGTTTTTACTTTCTAAAACGCTTTAGGGGTGCAAACTATCACCGGTGGGTTTAATCGCAAAAGCCAAATGCTCTTTCTTTTGGATTCCCACCACAGGATGCCTCTGCGGAGCCCCCAAAATATCTTTTCCGCGTATTTCTCTGGATTCGAGGATGCAAATCAGAGGAGTTTCCCTGCTAAACTTCAAGAAGAGGCAAGCGCTTCTTATTTTTTTTTTTTCACCACACATTTTCCCCGGAGACAAATATCAATACGATCATCCAAGAGACTAAAATCTGCCCTGAAGACAGGAATCAATATTTCTGTTTTAAGCCTCGTTCGCGGAGAAGGAGTACGTGCCAAAGCAGCCCGGAACGGATCGGGTGTTGACAGCTGATCATCTGTCACCAAAACACTCCAGAAATATTTCTCTCACACCCCGTACGAAGATCTGTAGGAGATCGCTGTTCATTACACAGGTGCAAGAAGCCACTTCTTATTTTTTTATTTTCTATTTGCAAATCGCGGAAACGGTTCCTCAGTTCGCTTTTAATTCAGCTCCGTTGCGCTTCGGGGAGAGCAAAGCCGCCCGCAAACAGAAGGTTTCGTCTGGTTTATTTTCAAGCCAGAAAACCAAGTTTTCATTGCAAACAGAAGGTTTTGGAGGATACTGTCTGGTTTTCTTCAAGCCACAAACCCAAGTTTTCATTGTGTGGCCTGATTTCCTCCCTGACGTTTCAGCTTCCTCACCAAGGAATAAATCTGTTTGCGGCGGCTCGGGGAAGACTTTGGGCGTGGGAAAACGCGAAGCATCTACCCCTTTAAAACCCAGCGGCGTCCGTATCCGTCCTTCTTGTGCTTTTTTGGCTCAGGTGCAGCCGAACTGCTGCGAAAACCTCAGCGAACAACTAAATTCTGACCGGGCGGACGTTCAGATCCGGGCTAACTCCGAAAGCCAAGCCCAAAATAACCGCGTTCCAAGGGCTCCTTCCAACTGGACGCGCCGAAATCCTGGCCGACCCCGTCCTGTTGCATATTCATGGCGCGAGCCACCCGGGCGGTCACAGGAGCAGGTTTCCAGTGTTAATTGTCTGGGTTTATTAGCTCCTAGTTAGGATTAAAAATGCAAATAACGACGGGCTTACGGCTGCTTCCATCGGCTCCTCGCTTTGGCAGGAGAGTGCGGGATACGGGGTTTTTGGAGACTCGGCTCCCAAGCTGCCTCACTTTAAAAATGAGCCTCAGCTAAAGCGGGTTAGAGACAACTAGTTTGGGTCTCTCCCCCTAGATTTCAAAAGGCTGCGGATCAAACCGCAGTATTCAAGCGAGACGGCGAAGCCTCAGCTCTCTCCAACCTTTCCTGTTTTTAGAGCTCGACGTACTTTGCGCCTAATTCACCAACCAGGCTGCCTAGAGAGGAGGTGGAGGCCCCGTTCCCCCCAAAAACCCTCTTTTTTTCCCTTTCCAGGGCTTTTTCAGAACCTCATTGCTTGAGCTGCACTGCCCTCTAGAGGTTTCAGCCCCAACTGCCGGCTTTGTTGCGCAATTTAGGAAATTTTGGTGCGATTCCCTTTAGGCGACTTAAGGACGGGCATCCGCTCGACGCCTGGGCATCTTGCCCTGCCAATAAAATAGGTACCAGCCCTCCCCGCAGCCCGACACACATTAAAGTCATGAAATTTTCTGATATTAAAGCTAGGAAAAAACCAACAAGTCGTTGCGGTGTGGATATAACAAGGAGAGCGCGTGCCCAGGTCTGTCTAAAGCCCGTGAAAAAGCAGCTGCTTTTTTTCTTGTCGAGATGTGTTTGAGCGGAGAACTTTAGCACCCCCAAGAGACTACCGGGTTATTTTTAAGCAACGTCTGCCTCAAAAGATACACAAGGCAACAGGCGATGCGTACTCACTGCCTACGCGTAGCCCGTACCGCCGCCGTTGCTCTCCCCGACGAACGTGAGAGGAGTCCGCAGGAGCAGGGTGGGATGGAGAGAAGCAGGAGGAGGAGGAAGAGGAGGAAGAGGAGGAAGAGGAGCGTAAAAACCTTCCACCTTCAGCCAAAAAATCCCTTTTTATGACGAAGGGGACATTTCTGGGATGGGATGCCCGGCCCCCGTGGGGCACCTGCCCTGGTTTCTGCCCCTCCCAGATCAAGCTCCTGGTATTTCATTTCATTTCATGTGTCTATACTTGATTATTGCAGTTTTATTACAGCTGGTTTAGTTTTACAATCCGTAAGACTCCCAGCCTTATCCCCTTTTCTTTTTGGGGAGGTTATTAGAGAGCCTCTCTCATTCATTTAGCGCCCGGCCTGAACCCTCGACACCCTCAAAGAGAGAGGAGGAGGAATCCCCGTGGTGGATAATAATCCGCGGTGAAGGGTTGGAACAGGCTGCCCAGGGAAGTGGTGGAGCCACCATCTGTGGAGGCGCTCAGAGAAAACGTGTAGACGTGGCGCTTAATTAACGATCAATCTGTTTCAGAACTGAAATACCTGGCAACAGCTACGCAGGGGAAGTCGCTCGCAGCCCCGCTCGGGAACTCTTGGGTCAGCGATTACGTGACACAGCTCTGGAATCAGAATGAGTCCAAACTGTTATTAAATCCAACTAATTATCAGTCGTGACGCGCTTTCATTCGTCTTCACTCGAGTTCTCCTTTCTGATTTTTACCAGCCAAACCGTGCGGGAAAAGTTACCGGACGTTCCCAAAATGTCACCTCGAGGAAATCCACCAAATCAGGTTTTTGACTGCTTGGAATATAATCATTTATTTATCTTTACAGTGATGACGGAAGAATGTACAGGTGCTTTCACCCATAGGTATAAAAATCTGTTTATATACAGAGTCACAATAATCTTTTCATCGGGAAATCTGTTCTCCTGATCCATTCTTTTACTATAAACCACAGGAAAAAAAAAAACAAAAACCAAAACAAACGACCAAACAAAAAAACCCAAACAAATATTTAGTACAGGCAATAGAATTCCAGTAGGTTTGCAACCTGGCATCAAAAGCTCAGCTTTAGATTCAAGGGTAACGTTCGATACTTAAAAAAGGACTTTGAGTCGTAGGACACAAAATAAAGTTGGCTTTTTCAAATAAGATATATACATCAAAAAATAGGAGTCTAAAAAAAGGCATTGGTTTTAATGCTATTAGAAAGCTATATAAATGTGCATTGGGTCTGTTTCTTCTCATAACGAACGACCGAAGGAGAAAGTGCCTCGTCTTTTTAGGAAGTTCCTCCTGGGATAAGTCAGTTAAAAGTACCTGGAAGAGAGAAAGTGAGAAGCTTGTTTGGAAAAACGAAGGCTGGCGGCTGCCGCATCAAATCAAACGACTTTTTCGGAGCCCTTCCGGCCACGTTGCGGCTCCATCGGTAGTTTGTTAAGTGGGTAAGATAAAAAAAAGGACGCAAAAAGATCGCAGCCTGTATAAAGGGAAAGAAAACCCACACAACTTGCATTATTTCAAGCTATTTTAACTAATTCACTGACTTGGAAGTTTTGTAATTGAAGCCAGCTAGGGCGGGAAACAAAAAAAAAAAGGCGGTTTTAGAGAATGTACAATGGAAACAAGAGAATGAATCACCATTCCACTCCAGATAATTGAAAAAAAGAACGACTTTTTTTTTTTAAGGAAGCGGCAAATCCACAGAGCAGGGCTCTGAAGAGGTAGAAGCTACAAGAAGATGCCTTGGAAAATCAGTATGTCGGGGTATTACCCGTTGAAAACCAAAAATCTCAGCAACTTGGGTCATTTTACTCAACTTGAAGAACACTTTGATACTTCACACCAAGTCTTAAGTGCCACAAAACACACCCGCAACGGTTTCTAAGGAGGGAGTCTTTGCCATAAAGGATGAAAACCACTGTCGTGGGGTCATTTTCTCCTCTGTGCCTCACCTGATTTCTTTTTTTTTTTTTTACGCTTCGTCTCCGTTATCCATTTCCACGTCTATATCTTTCGTCGTGTCGGCCGCCCGCGACAAGATATCGGCCATGAGCGCCTCCTCCAGCTTTTTGCGCACTTGTTGCACCCGCTCTTCTTGTTTTCTGAAGGGAGAGGAGGGGAGCTGTTAACTCACAAAGCCCACGGGGCGATCTCTCAAAGCCCGGGGCAGAAAAATCAAACAAAAGCAAAGATGCCTTCACTGTGATGGAGGAGAAATGACAAGTTAGGGGGGAAAAAAATCAGTATTTGTTAACGGAACGGAAGAGCGACCCCAGGAGCGCGCGGAGGCTTCAGGAGAATTTTAAAAAAATAAAGCAGCAAGAAGAAGTCGTCACCATCTCGCTGTCGCAATACCCGACGAACCAAGCAAAGATTAGGGGAATCAACTAGTCGAAATCCATTTTATTCTTTCTCCTTTTTGGCTTTAGAAAACCATTTTGCAAAAGAACTTGAACCGAGCAAGACAAAGGGGCTGTCGCAAACCGAAAGGTGGGATTTTTGGAAGCGGTTTCCGCGCGTTCGGAAAAGGAAACCCCCTGCAAACTGGAAGCTTTAGCAAATCCCGCCAGGGAGACGTTTGAAAAGACCGTCTCAAGAGAAACGATCTCACAGGCTCGGTACGGGAGAAGATGGTTAATCGGGAATTCTAAAAACCTGCCTTAGGAGGCTCAGATTTGGATGGAAAAACCACTGGGACCCTCATTTTACGCGCTTCCCTTTCACGAGGCTGGAATCGAGAAGCTCAGAACGATTCAAAAGGCGCGTCCCACAAGTGAAGAAGAAAAATTAAAAAGGGATCACACGGTTGCGTCCCACACTCTCGCAAGCGGTGGATGCAACGAGAAATCCTCTCTCTTTGCTCGGTCCTAACCTTGAAAGTCAGTACTCGAAGAAGGATGAGTCTAGAAAATCAACAAAAAATCAAACCCCACAAGATCTTCGCTGTGCTCTTCGCGTCCTACGATGGTTGGATTCGACGACCGTAAAGGTTTCTTCCAAGCAAAAGAGGCAGAAACCCGCTTGAAGCGGCCTGGCTTTGCGTTTCGCTCACCTGATGTCGTCGTCCGTGACGATGAAAGCTTTGCAGAGGGGTTGAGACGTGTTGAGCCACACGGCCGGGTTCTTCTCGACGGCCGCCGAGAGCTGCCCCGTGATGGGCGCGGAACTGGTGTGCAAAGCGCTGGCGACGGCCGACAGCAGGGTGTCGTCGTTGTTACCGGGGCCGACTCCTAAAACCGGGGAGAACGGAAGAGTTATCGCCTCGCGGCCGTAATTCCCCTTAGTTCTGAATTAACGCTACAAGGTCTTGAATTAATTCTGCGGAAGAAACGCCGGAGATTTGGAGGACACTCAAAATTCCCCCCAAAAAATCCCCGAAGCAGCAAGACAAATTTTGAACTGAGGCTCGAAGGCATTTTAGGTCAACTTTCACCAGTCAGAGTCCAGTTCTGACGCGTGGTTTGCGTTGAACTCAAACTTCAGAGCGTGAAA
The DNA here is from genome assembly GCA_020746105.1 of Trogon surrucura. Classification (NCBI taxonomy): domain Eukaryota; kingdom Metazoa; phylum Chordata; class Aves; order Trogoniformes; family Trogonidae; genus Trogon; species Trogon surrucura. The sequence goes on from CM036658.1 coordinate 86,850,546, forward strand.
AACTCTGTCCTTTTAAAGCCCAAACGATTTTGGGGAATCTGAAGCAACTGAGGTTTAAGTGAACGCGATTACCTTGTAGGCCTTTCGGTAGCTCCATGGATTTTATGATTTGTTCGCTGACGTCCGACGCGCTGAGGCCTTGTAACCTCTTCTCCCAGAAAAGCTGAAGAAGGGAAAACAAGATCGTTCGTTAGAAATAATAAATAAAATTATAAAAGCCGCTAAATCAGCTCATGGAAATAAAAAGGGCTCATGGAGAAACTTTCCACCAGACCAGGTTGCTCCAAGCCCCGTCCAGTTTGGGTTTGAACACTTCCAGGCATCCACAGCTTTGTGAATAACGGTGAATCATAATCTAACCCGTAAGCGCTGCAAAAACAATCTCCGAAGCAACAAAGAAATGATAATTAGGCAAGAACTACTGCAAGAGCCACCAAACACAAACATCTTAGGAGCTGTTCCTTTCCCTTGGATGAATAAAAGTCGACTCGCAGTTGCTCAAGCAATGGGAGCCTCGAGGAGATCTTCGCTGGAAAGGAAGCCGTTCAAATTCTATTATTTTTAAAAGAAAAGCACATTAAACATTCCTGATTTAGGCTTAAATCAATCGAACCCCTTGAATTTCCTCAAGCTCTTCTCTTCCAATCAAAACCGCAGCGCTCCTTGAGCTGCCTGGGAGAGGAAGAGGAATTTTAGCTATCGCATCGGGTTCCTTCCATCCCTCTTTTTCGAGGATTCTAACGCATGTTAACCTTGAGTTTTCCAATCCCCGGGGAAGAAAATCGCATCTACCGGCCAAAACGCGAAGTGCCGAGAGCTAAACGTGCCTTTCTTGTCAAGAAGACACACATAACGTGACATCTTGCCATTTTTTTTTCTCAAAAATCAGGTTTTTCATACTGCGCAGAGCTTATGTCAAAACGCCGCTACGGCCGGATTTAATTTGTCAGCTCGAATCCTGTTTGATAATCCAGTACAGCACAACCCACCCCTAAGATACGTGACAGTAAGTAGGAAAGCGACTTGCAAATCCATTTAAAACTGTCGTTTGGGGGTATTTTTTCTTGCGAGGTTTCCTTTTCTCACAGTGGTTTATCAGCGAGGGGGGAAAAAAACCCAACGAAGCCAAAGGAACAGTAAGAAAACGTATTTTAAGGAAGCTTATGGAGGGTCAAAATATTTTAAGATGCTCGTCTTGCAGAGCTTGAAAAAGGCTTAAACGACCTCGGGACCCTTCTCGTGCGCATCGAACTAGCACGGGGGGCGTATGGAACCGGCAGCTGCCGCGAAAATGCTCCGGTTAGACCTTTTGAAAAGGTAGAAATGATAAAGCTTTCGGAGATGGGTACCTGGAACGACAGAGGCAGGAATCCCTTCTGGGATTTGGGCTGACAGTGGAAGAAAGAGGGAGGGAAGGTCGCTGGAAGCGGCAAATGAGTAAGATTGAGGTACAAACAGGCAACGCAGCCGGTGTTTCAGCACTCGGTTTGCGCTGAAGATGAAAAACGAGAAGGCGCTGACGCACGTAGGGATTATATAATGTCAGGAAAACACAGGTTTTGTCTGGAGGGGAAGAGATTTCAAATACACATGCAAGGCTGCGTCTGCCCAACAAGTAGATTTAAACTGGGTGGGTTTGAAAAGAGCCTGTTCTCCAAATCCTGACTCAGATGACACGGGACACCTTCCCAAAGCTTTCAGTCGCTACGTATTTATAGATACTACTTCTCAATAATGCGGATTTTATAGAAACTTCTACCAAGCAGCTGCATACGATGGTTTTTTTTGTATTTTCTATCTGATTGTGGCATATATTTGAATTTCCAGGGGACCGCGGTACTGAAATACGAACGTTTTGGCTTGAGAAATATTAATCTCCAGTTAACTCACCGTTACTCCTGTATATTTCTTTGAAAAGTACGTATTTGTAGGCAACCTTCACGACAGGAATTGTGCTCTGCGACCGAAGCGCAGCTGAAAACAAGCAACTTTCCGTCTTGTTTCAGCTTCCCGAGCGGTAACAACGGGGAGAGATTAATTCTCACCTGTCGCGGCTGCTCCGTCACTCGCTGCGGATCCGACCGGACTTTGTTGCTCGGATGGTTGGTAACTTTGGTGACGGGCTGCTTGAAAATCGAGGCGGTCTGTCTGATCGGTAAAGTCGTATTTAAGTCTGGTTTTCCCTGTCAAAAAAAGAAAGAAGAAGGGGAAAAAAAAAACGTGAGTCAACACGAATTATACAGAAAAAACACCCAAATTAACGTTGGGTTCATCCTCTTGTACCGATGTGCAAAAGGAGTCATCCATTAAAAAAAAATAAATAAGGAGTCATCCATTAAAAAAAAATAAATAAAATAATGCTCTAGTGGTTCCACACATTTTTCACCTTCTCGGGAAGAACCAAACTGCTTGAAAGTCCACCTCGCCTCTCGTTAACATATATTCGTTAATTGGAATTTCTTAACAACTGAAATAAGTCCCTATTTTTTCTTTTTTTTTCCAAGGGTGTCACTGAAAAGCGACATCGACACAGGAAGGACACTGCAAATAAATACGCCGTGCTACCTATTTCCAAAAAAAAAAGGCAAATTCACTCTTTTGCAGGATGCTCTTAAGCACCTCAGAACGTTTAAAAGCCGTATCCAGTTTCCGCCAAAGCAAACTGGTTCGTTTCGAAGTGTACAAAAGGAAGAAAAAGAAGCTCCTACGTAATATTTCAGAAGCTTTACAAGAGGCTCAAAGGTGACACAATGAACACTGACACCAGATTCTATCCAAGGATGAGGTTAAAAGAGTTTTTCATTAGGTTATACTCTATTTTTTTTGAGAAAAAACAACCTCCAACTATTGGATTCCTCGCTCGGGAGGGGAAAGAAGCAACGGAAGAGCCTCCTGAGGACGGTGCGGCGCTGGTAGATCCCTCCTGGTAGGAAAAAGAAAGAATTCCTCCAGGTCATTCTGCAGAACGGCAGCACCGAAATAACGGCTGGTGTTTATCTCGGCACCTCAGCGTAACGGTTATAACATTTCTGGCCTCGGTCATTCATGCCGATGGCGAAGACGGGGATCTGTCGCGACTAATTATTAATTATTCAACGCCAGGACCCGATTGAGACACTCACTTTGGCGGTTCCATAGGAAATATTGGTTTGCTCATCCTCTCCGAAAAGCCAAACCGTTTTTTTTTCCCCCAAAATAAAAACCCGCTGGAACACACAGGTCAATTCTGACAGAGTTCTCGAAATCTGGAAGCAGTTCTGATCCCAGGTCTCTATTCCCATCGCTCCTTTGAATCTCTCTCGTTATTTTATACGTCCCCTTTCCTCACCGTTTCCAGGTTAACTCGCTAAAAAGGAAAGGCTGTGGAAGTTTGCCGCAGAAATTGAGGCGCTTGCCGTTTTCGCTCTCTAAATTACAGCCTTTTTTTTTTGGCGGATAAATCTGGGTTCTAAATTACAACCCGGCCTCCCCCGTGTCTCGCAATATTACGGCTTTCGAAGGGGAAATCTCGTCAGAGCTCTCCATCCACCAGCAGGGTGGTCACGTTGCACAAAACATTTCGACAACGAACTCGCCTCGCGCCGCGGAACTTAACCCACACCGGAACCTTCACAGATCCATCCTGATCTTGTGACATCGAGTTCAAAGGAGTATTTAAAGCTTTTAAGTCCAGGCCCCCCGGGGCATTCTGCGCAGTAGGAGCGGTATTAGGGGTAAAATAGCCATTAAGAGTGATAAAAGCCATAATATCGCAGAGCCATCTGCCACGCGGCGGGGGGGATAAACCTGGTTTAGCCAAGATTTCCGGAGCGAGGGTCATTGCTTCAAGTTCACGAGGCTCCTTTAGGTCAGCAATGTGACTTAAGAGAGAAGTTAAAAAGGAAATCCGTTAAGGAACATTAAAAGGGGGAGATTCCTTCAGGCAGCGTGAGAGATGAAGCAGATTCAGCTCAATTAATGATGGGAATGAAAGCAAACACCGTGATGAGTTATAAACTACGCGGGGAATAGAGGCTCAAGGGCTAGATGGCCCCTGTTGCTTTTTCTCAACGCTAGAAAATACAAAACCAAACTGTTTAAGCTAAGAACTTCCGCGCTTTATTGCCTTTCCGACCGTCGCCACACCTGGGCTTTCCGATCTCGCCCTAACCAGTCTCTCATCCGCGGTGCTGAGCTCTGAAGCAGAGGAATCAACCCCGCAGCGCAGAAACTCGCTCGGCTCGCCCGTCCCCAGCGCCCGCAGACAGATCTTCGCTCGGACGGGGAAAAGAAACAACCGCTGATATTCGGGGAAATTCTTCTCCGCCACAAATGCTACGGCAGCCGTGTGTGAGACTTCCTCAGGAGCGAGGAAAAGCTGCTCCGACCAGCAACAAGGATCTCTACAACCCGAGATCTCTACACCAAAGACCTCCCTTCTGAAGAACAGAGAGCTCGTTGGAGCTAGCAGAAACACCAACGCCCCCTGCGTTGACTTACTAGGAGCATTTTCCGCTCCAACAACAGCTTCCACAAGAATTTCAGGCCGCTATCTTTGCGAAGACGTGTCTTTCCAAGAAGCGTCAACGTGCGAAAACCTTTTAAAAATTCAGTGATGTGTTTCCAGGCCTTTCAACAACCAGACAGCATGTTTAACCAGTACCCTCTCTCACGTTTTCTTCTCAAAATAAAGAATTGATGAGCACCCGTTGGCCCTTCTCCCGTCACTGGACATCCCCAGGAAGAGCCTGGCTCCGTCCTCCTGACACTCACCTTTTACGTATTTACCAACAGGTCCTCAACCTGTTGGGGGGGCACAGGGGGTTGTTCTTTCCCAGATGCAAGACTCTCCACTTGCCCTTGTTGGATTTCCTAAAATTTCCCCCCCCGCCCAACTCTCCAAACTCTCAACTCGCTCCTCACCCACGCCTGGACAGAACTCGATACGGTCCACGTCAAAAACAGCTCCATCGCTCCCCTTCTTGGCCTGGCTTTCCTAAAAAGGACAGAGCCACCCACGAGCACGCTCCAGCTCCGCGAGCTGTCCCGCCCCGCCTCTGTGATTGCCACCAGATCCTAACCCCTTGCCCGCGCGCGGATTTTTAACTTCGGCTCTCGGCCGGGTCACCTTCTCGGCGGAACACCCCGTGATTCTCTCGAGGTGTTCTAGGGGTGTTTCCCCGTTGGCTCCTACTACCGCAGGAGCCCCTGGTGACACAGAAAACAACGGCAAGACCCGTATCGAAGCAAAACTCCTCCTCTGGCGTAACGAAACCTACCAAATATCGGCCTTTATCGCCGAAACGCTAATCCGCTAACGATGAGAATCTCCAAAATTACAAGGATGGCAAGACAGCCTCTCCATCCGCCAGCTGCCTGGGCACGTCCGAGAGGAAGGACTTCGTTATATTTTGATTTTCCTTCTCGAAACTTCAGGGGAGCTAAAGAATCTAGCAACACTTGCAGAAAAGTCTTTGTTAGGAAAACAAACAGCCCATAAGATCGTTGAGTTTGTGCACAAACTTGCCTACGCAGGTCTGGTTTTTACGGCCCCCCAGCAGCAAACCTCAGGAATAAGTTGAGATTTTCTTTTTAACTCGCCCGGGAATATCGCAGAGATCCTTGAAAGCTCAGGATTTACGGATTCAAGCCACTTATAAAGAGTAAATGTTATCTATCTAAAAAAAAACCTCCGTATTTTTTTCCCTAATCTTGTATTTAAACAGAGCGACATTCAAGTTATCAAAGATCACAGGAATACAAGGTGAGTACAAATTCATTGAAGTTTTATACACCGAATTTTTGTGGCAAAAAGCCTAACGAAAGCGTTTCCTCAGACTACCCCCAAATTATTCGAAAGCCTCATGTTTCTGCCAAGAAAATATCAAATCATCCCAGCATGTGCTTTAATGAAAAAGGAATCGGCGTGAAATGCCTGGTTGCCACATGTACAAAGGGCAGATGACAAAAAAACCCACCAGTGCACAAGACATGACTCTAACTCGTTCGGTGTTTTCATGCGCTGAGTTACAACATCCTGAAGAATCAAACACTTTAAAAAGTGCTACAGGGTGTTACAGAAACCCTTTCCAACTGCTGTACGAGGTTTCTAAAGCTGGTCCAGGACCAGTCAAATAAATTTGTCCCATCCCTACATGCTACATCGATTATTTCACTCCAGCCTTTTACTCCTCGTCTACCTCCCGCGTTTTCTTCTGCACTCACGAAGGACACGCCGTTGCTCAAAAAACCAAATAAGACAGAGAACAGAGGGATCAATTGGGATAGACCCAATCTCCAACAGAAAAAAACCCACCTGGCCTTGCTAAGCCGGACGCAGCGTCCAGGTTTGTAGGGATAAATACGTCTGCCTCAGAAATCAAGCTTCCCGGCACGCATCGCGCGTGTTAAAACCGTGACTCGGAACAGGAAGAGGAACACCGCGACCTTAAGCCTCGCGCAGGAGAACCTCTCGGCGTTAACCGTCCTAATTTTTCCCGTAGAAGGTAGAAGACTAGCACTGAGGTTCTTAGGCCGAACTCCTGAACTCCTCAAACGTTTGATTCGGACTTTAACCTCACCTCGATATTTTCTTGGTAGGAGCAGAGCATTCCTTCCAGTTACCGATTCACGGCTCCACCGCTACTCAAAATTCAACCCCCGCGTACGTCTGAGAGGCGGCCTGCTTTCCGCAGAAACGCAACGGCTAAACGAACTAGAAGGCAAGGAAATTCTTAGGGTTATCCTTAAACACAGTATTTACTAACAAACCTTATTTTGATTGAGGGAATCATTCCTTAGTCTCTGTTTGTTCTTCTGCAATTTACTGGGCATCATCTTTCCCGTTCTGAAGTCAAAACTGCTGAGATCAACAGTGTTTCCCAGGTATCTTGCCAACTGAGGCTTGCTTCTGAACTTCTTACCACTTGGACTAAAAAGAAGAAAACACTTTAGTATGTTTCGTCGTACAAGCGGATACAACCTTGACTTCTTACAACAGGTTTTTTTATTGTTCCAGCGCTAAAAGGTTACGTTGGCTTTATTCCACCGGGTGGGGGCACGACTGACCTCTTGCGTATCCGCCGGGGATTTAACGCGCTGCGGGGACGTCGGGATACGCCTCGGGAAGGGGGTTTAGCACTCCGGCTAAACCGAAAAAAAACTATGAACTTCCAAGCGCGGGATCCTCGCCACGCAAGGGTTAAGCTCGGCGCTAGCTAAGGCCAACGTAGACTCAACAGCAACCCTTCTCGGCTACCGAAAAAAAGCGAGGCGTTAAGGAGATGAGCGAAAAAAAAAAACAAACTAGGAGCTGAGGTGGCAGGATTTCTCGTGGCTCTTCCATCACCGAGATGGGTGAGCGAAGCCAGACGAGGAACGGAGCAACGAGCAAGCAAGCAGCAAGCGAGACGGTGCAGGATGCGGAAGAGGTCCCAAGCTGAGATTAGACACACAGACCCCACCACAACGCGTGAAATCAGCCGCAGGGAAGTTAGTTAAACCTCGTCTTCGTCTGCAATTATCATTAGGCCAAAGTTCCAGCTGATGTTTCTGAGTAACGGCAGCAAACGGGCAATTTCTTCGTGAGGAAGCGGCGTTTCTGCCGACCTCTCCGTCGCGGGATTCCCCATCCCCACATCTCTACTTCGCCCTCGAGCACCTCGGACGCACGTTGCCTGCGCTAAATACGCATCCACGCGTATTTTCGCCGACCGCCCTGAGGATTTCTGTCGATTTAGGAAGCCTGTGTTTGAGCCATCGCTAACAAGCACCTCTGACAAGAAGCTACAAATGGTGACGGTGTTGCCCCCAAACTTCAAAGCTCAAATCTCGAGAACGTCTACGAAACACTCAGGCAGCAACACCAGTTTGTGAGAGCCTCTGAGCACAAAAGAACGGAGCAAACGGGTAAATTCCCAGCACGGAGAAGCCAACAACCCTTGAGTCTAATGCAAATTTCTCTCGGCTGTCAAAACGCTCCCGACTACGAGTGTCAAAATGCTCCCGACTACCGAAACCCAAAAGGTTGACTGAGCTCCGAGAGCTTTTCACGCCACTTCCTTTCCGCAGAAAAAGGTTTTTGTTTCCTTCGCCCTTCCAAAGCATCTTTTTATTTATTTATTTCTGTATTTTTTTTACACTTGCAAACACCTTGAGGCAAGAGCTTCCCCGCGGGACAACGCCTATTGAATTCTGGGAGGAATCGCTCATTAAGCCAAACGTTTTTCAAAGCCATTTAAATGACTCCAGAAATACGGGCAAAGGCGTAATTAACGAGGGGGCAAAGGGGCGGGAGAAGAAAAGACTTGAAACAGATCGCAATCTGAGGCTAACCTCCGCAAGGATGGGTGTGGGAGGGGGGGGGGAAATGAAAAAAATAAACCAACCATCAACAAAAAACCCCACCGCACACATACATCCCACCACAAAACTCCTTTCTGCTTCTCCTAAAGACCGAAGCTGCGCCGTCAGCCAAGCGGAACACGCCGAGAGTTTTATTTTACGGAGCGCAGATTGACGCGCTGGTTTGTTAACGGCCGTAAAAAAATTCTGGGGGACAGAGCGAGTCTTTGGGGGGGAACACACGTAGGTTTGCTGTTCAAATAATGCGCTTTTCATTCTTATTCAAAGCACAAAGCAATTGGATTTCCTACAATTTATCGTAGCCTCACTTTGGTAGGGAGTTCCTGAGGAAAAGCGAATTTTACGGACGCGTGCGACGCTGTTTAAATTCTGTATTTTCACATCTAACAGCTCGGGGGGGGGCTTGTCGGTTCGTTTTGGTCAGTGACCCGCAAGCAAATCAAGGCGCAGGATTCCACGTTCCACGTGAAGCATCTGGGGGGGTATTAAAAACTATTTCAATCCACAGAACAAAATCGACCATCGGAGGCAACAGCGAAACGCTCAGCGGGGAGGTGAACGCGTGAGCTGGAAGGATTTAAATAAACTTAGAATTTGATTTCCACCCCACCTATATTCATTTTTTCACTACCGGTCGCGCAGTCGTTTCCATTTTCCACTCTGTGTCAAACCACTCGGGTAACGCCTTAATTCCTGAATCAGTCCCAGATTATCTTCAACCTCTAAACCTGCTCCTGCTGCAAAGCCTTCTCCTACCTGCGGAGAAAAAAGCCGAAGAAAAGGCCTCCTTGCAGAGGTTTTATTTGAACATCTGTTAAATAATTAGTGCGCAAAGAGGGAGGTTATAGAACCTTTTTAAACCAGTCGGGCGACAAAAGCCGGCTACTTACACACCTTGCTTGAAACTATGAAAACAGTACGTTCTGCCTTATTTTTTTTCATTTTTTAAGGCGTTAAACTCAAGTTTAAGTTCAACCTCAGTTCTGAGTAGGAAAGAACGGCAGAAGGGGGAGGTAGGAAGCTCTGTTATCTCTGAGAAGGAGCCGTGGACGATGCTTCGGAGGGATCTCAGAAGTCAAACCGCGAAGGACGTCGCCAAAAGCTCGGAGTCCCGAGTCACGCTCGCTGCGGGAGGTTTTGTTAAAAACGCTTCGCTCCGGGGTCCCCTAAAATTTCAACCGCTACAAAAGCCGGAAGCACGGCCTACCACGTCGCCCAGATACGGGAGAAATCAGGAAAATTTGATCCCGTCCACACGTTCTGCACGTTTATTGATTCTTTCACGCGCCGAAGCGCGAGCGGCTCTGTCAGGGTGCGGTGCCAGACTAAATCGCAGCGTGACCCAACATTGAGACGATTAAAAATTGCAGGATCCGCGTGGAATCGCATGGGAATACCTCCGGATATCAACGATGGATCGCTATTTTTATCAGCTTTAACTCCACGTTACAAACACTTCATCTTACCTACAGACAGGTAACTCGCTGGAGCTTGTCTAAAAACCAAAATTAACTTCGAGTCTCCGGCTTGTTTCTTTTGACAAAGAGAAATGTAAAATATTTAGCGCACCCCAGACCCTTCGTCCTACTTCCTCCCGTCAAATTAAACGCCCTGCGACGTTCTTCGACGTAACCAATTAGCAAAGACCAGCGCACCCCAAGAGGTGACAGGCAACGATGCCTAAAAATTATCACTTTAGCGACGCTATCAAGGCTCAGCTCACTTTGTACAAGATTAAACGAAGAGCGCAACCCCTCGCCTGCAGCAAGACGCTCGTGCAACCTCACGTCTTCTCAAGATTGAAGCTCCTAGTGGGCTGAAGCAATCACGTTACGTAACGAACTCGCACGGAGCTTTATTAAAAGACCCTAATTAACGCACGAGGAAGTCACCTGGAATTTTATCACGCAGCAAAACCCATTTGATGCGAGCCTGTCTGGCCCCCTCAGCTCAAAATGTCGAGCAAGTTTACAGGTGGTTTATTAAACAGCAACTTTCCTGGGCTTGGTTGCTTCCAAAAAAAACCCCAAAATCCTTTCAGCAAACCTCCTTTCCTTTTTATTTTGAGCTTCGCTCTCCCCGTCAAACACCTCTTGGAGGAAAATCTCAACCGCGGCGAGCTAGATGCTCGAAGAGCGGGTTGCTAACAGGACAGATGCTGTCTTCTCCGGGTTTAAAACATCTCGATTTTCAAAGCAGCTCTGCAGCAGCGGCTGTTAAACCTCTGATTCAGTCGCTCAGGATCCCCGCCGGCAGACTGGGCTCTGACTTCAGGCCACACAGCAACAGAGAGAGAGAAAAACGCTTCGGAAAAGGCAATTCAGACTGAAGACAGCTCCAGTTGGGAGCGCAAGGCGAAACGTTTCGAACAACCGGGAAGGCAGGCAAGGGAATTCAGACTGAAGACGTACCCGAGCGTTTCGCGGAGTACCGGTACAAAAGACCCCAGAAATGCCAGAATAAAAGGAGTTGTTTGATCTTACGTTCAAGGGAACCCAACGCTGGACAACTGCTGCCTAAAGCCTCCTCTAAGTAGCTGCCCTCTAAGGGAACAGGACAGATTTGCTTGTCGGGAGATCAAAACCGCTGCGCCATCGTCGGAGATCTTTCCTCCCAGATTTGTTTGCTTGAACTCATGCTCTAAGGTGTTCAGAGATTCAGAAGAGAAATCACTACACAAAGAGCACACAATAATACATCTGCAGGCCTTCAGAGGAGCTCTGCACTTGGCATCTAATTTGACTCGCCACAAACCCGTGTTTTTGACACGATAATACACATAGTTCATCCCACCGTGGGGTATCGCCAGCACCGAGCGACTGTGAAAGGTTAATTTCCAGACCGGTATTTCATCTGCTATTTACGGCAACAGTTGGGATTCCTTTCTCAGAATCTATTTCTGTTTCCTAAACAACCTGACCAACTCCTTGGCGAGGACAGGGGACTGGTTCACCGTGCCCTCGGAAAACGAACTCGGAGTTTAACCACCAGCACCTTGGAATAATCATTATTATCAGAATGCACCCCGTAAAGAAAATAAATTTATTTTTACACACTAAGGCAGCAGGGTACAAGGAGCATTCCCAAATTTAAGTAGGGGAGATGCGTTTTCCCAGATGCAAGTAAGAGACTCGTGGAAGTACAAAGCAACACCCGCTCCATTTAAACTTATTTTTTTTACATTCTCCTTGGGCCAGGCAGCCAAATTACTCAAACTAAAACTTGATTTGATCCGAGAAAGCCTACACGAGGTTGGTTATGTCTTGCACAGAAGGCGAGGTAGGTCCTCAAAATTTAGACCTCGCTTACCAGGGCTTGCTCTGCGCTCTAATTACCTTTGGAAACAAAATACCCATAAGCCTACGGAGAACACAGAACTGAGCATCCCTCAGGAAGCCCTGCTTTTAAAGATGAAGGCAAAGGACTCCCTGAAAAAAAGAAATAAAAAAAGCGCACAAAATTAAACTAACCTGACCGTCACGGGAAACTCTCCGGCGTTTATCTCACTGCGAAACCACAAGACAAACTTCAAAGGGATGTCTGTTTGCCCCACGGCTACACCTAGGCTGGAGAAGCTTTTGTAGTTAAACTGAGCAGTCTATTAGAACCCGGGGAAAGCGGTGTCGGCTACGTGGCTTTTTTAATCTCGAGGAGGGGGGAAAAAAAAAAAAAGAGGGAGCTTTTTTTCCCACGCAGAACAAATGCATCTAAACCAGAATATTAACTCGCTGCCGCTGTGAGAGCGGTAATTTCGTGCCAGAGTTGAAGAAGCATTTTTCAACAGGCAAACGCTCTAGGGGGTTACAGGCACTAAAGAGATTTTACCGGCAAAAAGAAAAGGGGTAGAGAGAGCAGGAGCTGAGATACCCACGTTCAAAGTCCCCACTTCCCCCAGACTTTTGCAGGATTTTGGGAGCCCGATCGAATCTTTGGGCAGGAGAGCAGCACCCCCTACCTCACAGCAGAGCAAATAAATCATGCTTGAAAACAAACCGTGGCGCTGATTTACTACTGTCCACAAATAGGTTATTGCAGGAAAGCCACTTAAAAAAGAAAAAAAAAGAAAAAAAAGCCGTTTGTGTCGGTACATTTTTGACTGGAATGAGACAACAGCAGTTCCAACTAATTGGAAATACGGTTCATACAAGCACAGCAGCTTGAAAAATCCGACGTATGGTAATATCCTGTGACAGAATATTCTCAGATTGTCACTCTGCAGGTCTCAGATCATCACTCTGCAGGTACAGGGAGGATCTTATAAAGGCCTCGTGGCAAAGAGAAGCAAGTCGTTCAGAAGGAGGACTTCTTATTCTGGAGGGTCACCACAAAAATTGCCTTCCAGCTCGTCTTCGCCGCAAACTGAGAGCTCACCTTCCAGCAGGGGCAGGATGGGCATTAAGAGAATTCCTGCCTTCTTTAAACTAGGAAAAACCACGTGCGTTCCCAGAGGTTGCTAAAAGAACCCCGTTCGGCCTCAGCACCGTCACAACCTTCCCGACTTTCATCCACATCGTTGGCACCTTGATTATTCCTCCCTCTCGAGACCGACTCGGACAAGCGCCGGAGCTACAGGCACCGCAGGCCAGACGCGCCGCACGTCCCACCTTCCAGGGAGCTACCTGGCGCGGGGATTAAAGCCCGAAGCAAGGATTTACGCCGAGAACGCCGCGCCGGCTTCGCGTTTGTCCTACATCCCGCGCCGCGATTTGTAACGCGCTGTTCCCTAGATCCAAAAAGTTTTGTGTTACTACAGTCAGTCCTCCCTCAAACACAGCTCCAGCAGAATTAGGTTTTTCTCCGTCCCCACTAACGCACTTCTCCCCATCACCAATTCGATTTTTCTCCATCACCACCAACAGTTAGATTTTTCTCCATCACCAATTAGGTTTTTCTCCGTCCCCACTAACGCACTTTTCCCCATCACCAATTCGATTTTTCTCCGTCACCATCAACAATTGGATTTTTCCCCGTCACCATCACCAATTAGATTTTTCTCCGTCACCACCAACAATTAGATTTTTCTCCGTCACCACCAACAATTAGATTTTTCTCCGCCACCATCGACTTTGCGAGCCAAGCCGGGCCTCCGGCGTCGCCCGCGCGAGCCTACGACGCTCAGACCGAAACGCAGACGGAATTTTGAGCTCTCCCGACCGCTCGCACAAAACCAAGCGACTGGAAGTCTAAGTGAATCATCCTGAAGACGCACGAACTTCAAACGCAGCCTGCATTTTTGTCACTGTCCCACACTTGCCAAAAAAAAAAACCAAAAAAAAAAGAGCGCGGCATTACTCTCGAAGGCGTCGTGCTAAATCTGGACTAGGCTTTTAGGGAATATTAATCCTATTTTAGGGAATATTAATCTGTCTAAGGCACATCAACCAAATCCCACTTTGTGCCCAGCTACATATTTTAACAACGTCGTGTTTATTAATGTTCTTTTTTTTTTTTTTTTCTTCCCCCCCCAACAGAACTAGGGTGACATAACACTTTTGAATGTATTTGGCCTGCTCTACTTAGTGGATCAAAACAGATTTTCATTTGTTTTAAATATAGCTGTGCCGAAATCTGCCTCGTAGCTATAACAGAATGAAAAGAGGGGGGGAAAAAAAAAAAAAAAAAGATAAATTTCCTTTGCCAGTCCTGCCTGCAGCCATAAAAACATTTTTTATTTGTTTCACTTTGGTCGAGCTGAAGTAGCTCTGTTACTGAAGTTATTTCTCCAGACATAAACGACTACTTCTTTTTTCCAAACCTTTAATCTGCAGCGAAATCAACAAACTCGAAGCTACGAGTTGCCCGGTAAGTTTTTAGTTGCAATTTTGCGGTCGTTTGGCAGAAGATCTGCATCACTGCTAACCAGGCTGGAAGGCGTCCTAAAATGTGAAACATTTATTCCTACCGCGTTCCCACATGAAACGAGACGGAGCTCCGGAGCCAGCGATGAGCAGATTAGAGTCTTGCATCTCCAACAGAAACTGTGTTAAAGAGCTCCTCAGCGGGGCAAAAATCCGAAGGGGGAAGGCTCGGATCGCCGCGCAGAAAGCCGCGTTTTGGATCTAGTACCTCTGAAATATTTCCACCACGCCCTTCTCTTAATGGCTTTTTTTTTTTTTTTTTATGAGAATCGCAAAGGTCAGAAGACTCGGGGAGCCACGTGAAGAGGGGCAAAGAACACCCCTCCCAGAACTTACTGGAAGCGCTTCACTCGCTTCACGTCTTCCTCGAGCGCGACGCGTTCAAATACCCGGCGCGTTAAAAGAAAAGCCGTCCCGAAACAAGCAAATTTCAAAACGTTGCGACACGTATCAATCTTGCCAGAGTCGTCCTTAATTGCTATTGCTGTTATTTAGACCATCGCAGTAAATTAAGCTTTGTCCAATCCCTTTTGGGTTTTTTTTTTCCCCTAGCCTTAAGAAATCATTAAAAACATACACCTCAGGTTTTTAGGCAGCTAACGACGGGTGCCTTAATGAACTTAACGAGGTTACGGATCGCTCTTTGCAAAGCGAATATGAAAACCCGGAGATCCTAGAACTCACTGCGTTTTCCCCACGTTTAATTAAGGATCTGTAACGCATAAAACACTGATGTGGCTCAGCTCAAGTGGTTTTAAAACAGGTCATTCTAAGCAAATAGCTGAAGTTACTTGGGCCTTCTACCCGAAATCTATTCCAACACAGTCAGCAGCCTGAGGGAAAAAAAAAATCTGGCATTTAATTCTGGAAAGAATCGCCCTACGCAGAAAAGTTCAGTTTAAGCAACCCGCAGAAAGCCAGGGCCCGTCCGGAAAACAGGGTTGAGGCCGCAGGCTCGAGCGCGATCGTTCAGGCAGGCTTCACGAGGCAGAAGGGAAAGGCAGATGCAAAGAGGTCGACAGCGACGCCAGATGCTACCCAAGCATCCGCCGCAGGATTAGCATACGGTCGGGAGCGTAAGTCAGACAAAGGCGGCAAGACAAAACCAGAACTCATCTTAAAAAAAAAAAAAAAAAAAAAAAAAGTTTGCAGCGGGATTCACTCAAAAAACTCGTGAAATATCCGCGTTCCTCCTCCACATCTAGGGAGCCAGACGTTTTTGTTGTCCTGAGCGGCGATGCCACGTTCGGCCCTGCGAGAAACCAACTTTTCCATCAGCTGGAACGCGAGAGGGAGGCAAGCGCGACTTCTCGCCCTTCCAGCCGGGCGGCGGAAAGACCGAGTCGGTTCAGCGCAGCGAAAGGAGGCTGCTAGGCCTGCTCAGAAGCAGCGGTGTTAGGGAGAAGTTTCAGGTGTGGCTCGTCAGGCGCGCAGAGAGCTATAAATAGAGGGGCTGTGGTAAGAGGTTATTAGCCCTTGCAGGAGACAGCTTCCTCTGCTTGCGCAGCAGGCTGGACTTACAGAAGCGTGGCCTGAGAGCGAGGCTCGAGAATTCATTCGCTTTCTGCTCGAGAGAAAAAGAACCGTCTTTTTTTTTGGGGGTTTTTTTTCGGTTTCCGAAGGCAAGCAGGAGGGCGAAACCAAACTCAGGTTGCTGTTGCTTCTTTCGGTTTTACTACCAGCCGTGCAGTAATAACGGGGCCGTTTCGCAGCGGCGAGGCTTCTCCAACCTGCAGATGTTCCTTCTCCGATCTGCAGATGTTCTTACCTTTGCTAAAACCTCACCCCTTGTCGCTTCCTAATTAACTCCGTGTGCGGTGCGTGTCCCCGTACCCGCTCCCCATGCCCTAACTAGCTCGGCAGGACACCCAGGGCACAGATTACAGCAGCTCTGACTTAGTTTAAATAAGGGGGTGAGTTTTTTTTAAAGGCTGGTCCTGCTCTGCTACAGAGCCCAGCGTTCTCACGGGCCAGCTTAAAGGAAAACCGGGCCGGGGGGGGTTAAAAATCCTTCCAAAGGGAAACCTCCCGACTGATGGGGGCGGCAGGAAAATGGGCGGGGGGGGGCTGAGGGGCCGGTGTCGGCGGGAGGCGGCCGAGCCAGCCCCGGGGAGAGCCCGCCCGGCCGCCTCCTCCCTTCTCCCGCCTCAGCGCGGCCTCTCCCCGCCGCGGCCCCCGTGAGGCGGGAGGGCCCGGCCTCACCCCCCTGACAGGGCGGCCGTGGCGGCCTCTGACAGGGACCGGCCTCGCCCTCGCCCCGGCCCTTGACAGGGAGCGGAGGGAGCCCCTCCGCCGCCCCCTGGCAGGCGGCCCGGCCGTGTGACAGGAGGGCTCCCGCTGACGGGAGGGCGTTCGGGGAGCAGGTGGCGGTGGAGCCGGGGCGGGGGGGGGGGGGGGGGGGGGGTGGTGCTGGCGGAGGTCCCTACCCGCCGTCCCGCCGGGGGAGCCGCCTGTCAGCGGGGCCGTACCTGAAGTAGTAGACATCGCTCTTGCCGGCGCTGAGGCCCGACTTGCGGATCACCTCTTCCTTCTTCCAGCCCGGGGGCAGCGCGGGACAGTCCATCCTGCCCTGCTTCTCCATGCACTGGGCGCCGGGCCCGCGGCGGCGGCGCCGCCTGACGACGATGACGAGGAGGAGGAGGAGGAGGAGGAGGAAGGACGAGCGGGGAAGGGGCTCGCCCGCAACAAGAGCCTTATTGTTCCCGGACGCGGCCGGGGCCGGGACCCCCTGGCGATGGCGGCCGCGGCTCGGCGCTGCTCGGCGCTGCCAGGAGCGCGGGCTGCGCGCGCAGCCGGCGGAACGTTCGCCCCAGCGCCCGCTTCCGCGGCCGAGCCCCGGAATAACCCGTGGCAGCGGCCCGGGGAGGGGGGGGGGGCCGGAGCGGCCAACCCCCGCCCGACCATAGAGAGGGCGCCGGGGGCGGGACAGAGCGGCCGCGGAGGTGCCGGCGTCGGAGCCGCCATCGGCGGCATCTTTGCGGCGCCGGAGGACGCGGGGTCGGGCTCTCCGGCGGCGGCACCGTCCGGGAGGGAGAGCGGGGCTGGCTGGGGACGCGCCGCGGCGTCAGAGCCCGGCAGGGCGGCGACGCAACCCGAATTCACCCGTGTTCTCGCCCCAAGCGAAGGAAGCGCTTCCCCTGGGTGCCCCGCGCTCAGTTTATTCGTGCGCTCTGCGCCCCGACACCCGCGACCCGCCGACAGCCCCGGTGGCCGCCGCGCTGCCGCTCGCTCCCGGGCGCGGAGCTGGGGCGCTTTCCCCGTAACTCGGACACCCTCCCCCAGCAGCCCCGCAACGGAGCCACCGCTTCTCGGCAAAGCCGCGCAACCCCACGCCCTCCCCGGGTAGCGCCGCGCTCGGCCTCGGCGGCTTCTCAAGCGGCGGCGCTAGGACCTGCGCGGCGCCTCCTCCTCCGCCTCGGCGGGGCGGGCGCAGCGCGAAGGGAGCGGCGGGAGCGCGGCCGAGCCCGGCGGCGGCGGCGGCGGCGGTTGGAGGGAGCGGCTGCGGGGCGGCCGCTGAGTCAGCCCCGAGGCGGCATGGAGCCCTTCCCGCCGCCCACGGAGGAGGAGGAGGACGGCGACGACGAGGACTGGCTTCGCCCGCAGCCGCCCGCCCCGTGTGAGTGCGGGCCCGGCAGCGATGGCGCCCGCCGCGGGGGGCGGCCACCGGGGAGCCCCTCCTGCCCCTCCAGGGACCCTCCTGCCCCTCCACGGGCCCTCCTGCCTCTCCAGGGACCCTCCTGCCGCCCCGAAACCTCCGCCCTGGGGCTCGGGAACACGCGTGGGGCTCGGAAGGCGGAGAGGAGCTGCGGGGCCCGAACCGGCGGGAGCCCCGAAGAGGGGAAAACCCCCTCAGCAGCCATAACCCTGCCTTTAACTTCCATTTTTATTCAAATTATTTCTAACCCTGCCTTTAACCTTCGTTTTTTTTCAAATTATTTCCTTGTTCCTGCCCTTCCTCACTTTGTTTCTCCGCTTAGACCTCGATAGCACCGCCCCCAAAGCAGCCTGCAGCAACAGACCAGGGTTTCCTTTGGCCTATATCGAGTTTTGGGGGGTTTTTTTCAGCTTAGAGAAATAAAAGCCCTTTTTAAAAAACTTATTATTTTATTTTAACTTGGCAGGCTTGTTTTCCTAGCAGGGTTTGCTGCTTGTTGGATGGCGCTTGCCCCCTCCGTTGGCCGCCCCTGGGGGAGGCGGGTGTCTGGCGGAGCTATTTTAGAGGAGTTCAAGCCAGATTATTTCACAAAAGTACATTAAAAAGAAGCTTCCAGCTGTGAAAGGGTATTGGAGCAGTAAAGCAATGTTCTAAACGGGCCCAGCGAGAAACAAACACTGCTCCTCCAAACCCAGGAGTGGTTCATAGTAAGCTGAGTTGCTCTTAATGATTTAGTAATCCTGGAATTAACGCAGTGCTAGAATTAGTATAAAAACGTGTAAATTTCTGATTCTTCCTGTAATATCTGTTCATTAGCGTGGATTAACTTTTCGAAACGGTGACCCCGCATGTAAGGCTGCTAGTAATTTCTGTTCCCTTCCTTGATTTTGCCTTGCAGCAAGCCCCTGCAAGTCTGCATCGGCGAGAGGCGCGGCGTGCCGAGTGGTTGTGCACCTCGACTTGGACTGCTTCTACGCCCAAGTCGAAATGATCCGCAATCCTGAACTCAGAGACCAGCCTTTAGGTACGAGTTGACTTTGCTGTTCCTGTGGGGATTATGGGGATTCAGGCAGAAGAGACTAAGGAGATAAAGTAAGGAGGTGCCTGTGTGGTGAGATACGGGCAGCGGCGCCGGAGCTGTAACCACATCCAGAGCCAGCAAGGTGCAGTCCGGACTCCACGGAGCTGCGACTACGAGATTAATAAATCTCTCTGCAGTGGCTCATGGTCTTCTGTGAAGTACCAGGAAACCTAAAGTCCTTAAAAAAACCATTTAACTTTTGTTTGTAGGCGTGCAGCAGAAATACCTTGTCGTTACCTGTAACTACGAAGCCAGAAAACTTGGGGTTCAGAAATTGATGTCTGTCAAGGATGCTAAAGAGAAGTGTCCTCAGCTGGTCCTGGTTAACGGAGAAGATTTAACTCCATACAGGGAAATGTCCTACAAGGTTACAGGTACGACACGAACCATTTTTCAGTGGAGGGCAGACACCTCCTGTTAAATTCAGCGTGCAGGGGAGAAGCAGATGACGATTTTCCTCTTCTACAAGCTCTTAGGACGAGCCTCCCACGGTGGCGATTGGATTGACAGTGCTACAAAGTATTTCATAAGATGAGCCGTTGGACTTGGTTGCAGATCGATGCAGACATGAAAACCTCACGTTACCTCTCGTGTGAATATTAATCCTCGGGTCTCTTTTGCTCCTAGAGTTGTTGGGGGAGTTTTGTCCGCTGGTGGAAAGGCTTGGGTTCGATGAGAATTTTGTGGATATCACAGAGATTGTAGAGAAAAGACTAAACCAGCTACAGCGAAGCGGATGTTGCAGAGCCAGCGTGTCCGGCCACGTGTACGACAGCCAGGGTGAGTTAAAGCTTCTCCGCGTTGAAAAATAGGAGGAACGTTTGGGAAGTTCAGTACAAAGTATCTGTCTGCTTCTGGGTGTTGTCCAGAGCTGGAAACTCAGATCGCTTTGTGCTCCTTGTGTATTTGAGAGCGCACACATCACAAATGTTGCAACTGGCTCATACAACAAAAAAAAAATCTCTGTGATCGATAAGCGCGTACAGTGATTTGGGAGAACAGTTGTTCACTGCCAATTTTTTTTCCCTTTAAAATAGTGTCACTAGACGTAGAATTTTGTTTCCGCTCGAGTGTTGTCGTCGGCGAAACTGAATGAGTTGAACGAATCAAAAAGCAAATTTTTGCTCCGGCCACTGGGTCGGGAATAGACTTACTGAGACCGAAGCAAAGAATAATAGATAAAAAAATACCTAAATCTTGCCATACCGAGTGCTTTCTTTTTCTTTGCAGCTGTCAATTTGCACGACGCGACGCACGTCAGGCTAGTTCTTGGATCTCAGATTGCTGAAGAGTTCAGGGAAGCCATATACGAGAGGCTGGGCCTCACGGGCTGCGCAGGAGTGGCCTCGAACAAATTACTGGCTAAACTGGTATCCGGGACCTTCAAACCAAACCAACAAACAGTTCTTCTGCCTGAAAGCTGTCAAGATCTCCTCCGCAGCCTCGACTGCATCCAAAAAGTGCCCGGTGAGTCCGGTGCTACGAGCAAAGATGGGGGAGAGAGTGCTGACAACTCGAAGTAAAAAATACTGCAAAAAATAAATGATTTTAAGATCTAGCTCTCCCAAGCAGGCGTGTTATTAAAACAATCTGCTGGAGCCTGACAGAATACTCTTGAGGAAGGATTTTTCCTGATTATTCTGCGCTGGCGTAGGCTACAGACCTTTGCTGGGTGACTTTCCTAACGGCCGATTCTAAAACTTGAACGGAAACTCAGCAAAAACGTTGCTGGAAATAATTGTCCATTAGGTGGGTGGGAATTTTCCATATATATACGTGTATACACACTTTTCTGTGTATTTTCATACACGTTTCATTTAGGCATTGGCTACAAAACCACCAAACGCCTCGAAGCGCTGGGTGTGAGGACCGTGTGTGATCTCCAGGCGTTTCCGCCTGCTGCTTTAGAGAAGGAACTGGGGGTTTCTGTCGCTCAGCGTATCCAAAAGCTCAGCTACGGAGAAGACGACTCCCCTGTTGCTCCATCAGGCCCTCCTCAGGTACAAGTTTTGCTCGGAAGCACTTCAGAAAGAGCAAAAAAATGACTTTTTTTAGTCCAGAGGATGTGGGTTTGTGCATCTCCTCAGTGTAATTCTCCTGAATTATCTCTGCGTGTCAGAGATATATCTTGGTGTTAATTCGACACCTTTGCGATGGTTGTTTTCAGAAATCTCGAAGTCAATATAAAATTGAGAGGACTAACGGGGGGCATTTTTTTTTTTTTTTTTTAGTCCTTTAGTGATGAAGATTCCTTCAAAAAATGTTCATCCGAAGCGGAAGTTAAAGAGAAGATCGAAGAACTGCTTCCTAACCTCTTGGACAGGTGACTGTCTTCCCTAGCTCTTTCTGATGCCTGAAATTGTGACCTGAAGGGATTTGGAAGCGTCCGTTAGGTTTGTCTCATACTCTGTATTTCTTCTCTCAGCAAAATGCATTTATAGGGACTAGCATCTGCCTCTCCAACTTGCTCCTTTTTTTATTTTATTTCTCGATCCATGGGTTATCCTGCTGTATTGCCCCACTTCCCTCTTGCCTTCATCTTCTTTCTCTGGAGGTTTTCTTTCTGTGACTTTTCTACTTTCAGACCCTCAGGGATCGGTACCGATGCGTGTCCGCTGATCCACAGCTTGTTTTTCTGTCAGTCTGAAAGAAAGTTTTTCACTTCTTCCTCCTTCCCTTGCCTTGTGAAACCACAGGCAGTATCTGAGCGCAAGATACTCGACGAAAACACCAGCGGAGCAGGAGGATGTGTTTACTCACATCTTGACTCTTGTGGCTTTCTATCCTGGGACGCTCTTAAATTTATAAAAACAAGGAGTACTTGTAGTCCTACTTTTTGCTTTGTGCCTGTTAATGCTCCACAGGATATCCAAGGACGGAAGACAACCGCACACCATCAGACTGACCATCCGCCAGTTCTCCGCCACCGAGAAGTGGTTTAATCGGGAAAGTCGACAGGGTCCTATTCCACCTCACCTCGTCCAGAAATTTGGAAAAGGTGAACTTAGAATTTTTGGAAAGTAACGACTTCGTGCTGCTACCACTTCTCTGTAAAACTCCATTCCTTAATTTCATTATATTAGGCCCTACACCTAATATTTCTAACCTTTCCATTACTCATAAAGGATGTATCTCAGGAAGATATGCTAAAATCAGGTAGAACTCCACTTGTAGGAATAACTTGTACGTTACTACTCTGTGTAACCCACTTTGGCTGGATTCCTGGCAGTGGGTTTCTTGGGGAGGGGGTGACTGGGTGCTTCATCCCAGATGAATAATCTGCTTTTCTTTGTCAGGGATTTGAATTATGTTCTGAGTTTTATCATGGAATAAAATGTCCTTTCGTTGTACCTCTGGAAATTAGTAACGTGAAGGCTCCCATCCTTGTCAGGCTTTGCTGTTTAAATCCATCTTATTCAGTCAGTTTTGATTTTATATATACATATATTACCTTTTTTTCTACCTTTTTTTTTTAGAAAGCAGCAACATTATAGCCCCGTTGGTTGATATCCTAATGAAACTCTTCCGAAAGATGATAGATGTCGATCTGCCGTTCCATCTTACCCTTTTGAACGTCTGCTTCGCCAACCTCAAAGATCTTCCCAGCAGCAAGAAAGGATCGATTGGTTTCTACCTAAAGCACGGCTCGGCTCCGTCAGGCTCTGGTAAACGCCTCCGGGTAAGCTGAAAAATAGCAAAAACTGTCTTCTAAAAAAAAAAAATTAAAATAATTGCTGAATTTGGCTGTTCATTCCAGTTTAAGCATTTGTGAAACAACAGCGTCGTGGTGAAGCATCTTAGACTAAAATCTTGAAGTTGCTCATCATTTATCTTGTTCCTTTTATTAAGTACAGTGATTCGTTGCCTTCCTAAGCGTTCTCTCTGTTCAGACGGGGAGGTAATCAGAGATAAAAAAGCAGTTACTGTCTGTTAAGGAGTAATTTGAGGAAACAGCGCTTGGTCACTAACAGGTTACACAGAACGTACTCCTGGTTTTTTTCTGTATGTTTGTTTGCCACAGGAAGTGGGAGGTACCTCGCAAGTTGATGAGGGATGTGCTTCTTGCATCCAGACCTGCAACAGAACTGGAACTACAAAAACTAGGAAGCTTTCGGAGGAAAAGCAAAGCAACATAAAAGAAGCTGCTGGAATTCGTGATTCCCCCTTCCATTTGTCTGCCGGTGGCATCGACCAGGAAGTCTTCAGGCAACTTCCAGAAGATATTCAAAGAGAAATCCTTTCTGAAAAGACAGAAGCGATCCCTACTGAGAATGTTTCCGACTCCCTGAACGTCAGAGGGACGGATCCGTCGGCTCCGGAAGCTGGAACCAGCCAGGCTGTTCTGGGTGTGCCCGTCTCGGATAAAGAGAAGTTGTTTGGACCAACTTTGGAGGCTAAAACTTGCAGTGGGCAAGCGGGAGTTGGCTTTCCTCCCGACATCGACACAAAGACTTTTTATGAACTACCTGCAGATGTGCAAAAAGAACTCTTAGCCGAGTGGAGGAGTCGGGAACCGGCGTCCCAAAGTTCAGTGGGTAAACCCGCTGAAAAGCCGAAAGCAAGTAAAGGCAGGAGGAGCGCAGCGCCGCGTTTCTCGCCGTCTAACAGTTTGCTAAGATATTTTAAACCGCAGTGAAACAGTTTTCATAGCGGGGACGCTTGCACGAATCAGCACTTGAAGGCACTTTGAGTTTACTTTCAGTTGTAAAGCTGTAAAAATTCAAAATACAGTTTGGCAACTTTTGACATTAGAACCTGCTGGTGACTCCGCTTAAGTAGTCAAGAGTCTCGCTTGATTTTTTTCTCCCCTAAGTTGACATTCATCTGATGAATCTTGCCTTGTGCTAAAAACCCAACGGCGTGCAAACGTATTTCAGTATTCACTGTTAATGCTTTTAACACGCTGACCGAAGGGGAGGGATACTGACTTTAATTTTTGTCGAGTTACACTGGTAAAAGAAACATGGTTATCAGTATTTCCTGCAGTTAACTTGTAACCAGAGGTATCAGAAATACTAATGGCTAACGGGAAGCATTTCTTCCCAATGAATCATAGCGCCAGCTTGTTCCTGGAAATTAGTCAGCCTATAAAAATGCTTTGGGTTTGGTGTTCAGAAGGCAGAAAATGACGAACGAGGCCACGTATAAAGAGCAGCTTTTAATGAGACGCTACGTACAAATTCGTCAGGCTTTCCTTCAAATATTTCGTTCCAAACCAGCAAAATAGTCGATAACTCCACTCGCACGCTTACAGGTACTAAACATGTTTAAAGTCTCAAGTACACAAGATGTTTGCTTCAGGCAAGAGTACCTAATTGAGGTAAAAATTTCGCAAAGCCCGTTTAAAGCTACGGCAAAATCTTTTTAACTACTGTGTTTTTCCACTGCTGTAAGTTCTATCATCAGATTCTTATGTGTGTGTGTGTATATATATATATATATTCTTTGCATATAAAGTGCAAAAATAGTACAAAACATCACCTGCTCACATTGAAAGCAACACCCTGTACTTCAGTGGCCCTTCAGTGGGAATTCTTGCGGTGTTCCCCAGAACAGAGAAAACCAGCGTTGACCATTTTAACGGTTAAGCTTTCTCTCTTTCCATTTACCCCACAATTAAAATCAACTTCATCACCCGCTTTAAAAAGGAAGGCAAGTAAAACACGCACGGACCTTAAGTGCTTGTTATTTTCCCACTTACGTTTAATTACGGTCTTTGAAGCCTTTGAGTCCAGCTCTTGTATCGGTGATTAAGTTTATGAGAGTAGCAGGTAATGCTGTCTCCACCACGGAACCTGGAAGCATCCCTCCTAGTTCTGGCTGAATAAATACAACTAGCTTGGAATGCTCTGGATTCCTGTCATGAAAAGAGCAAAAATCCTTCAGTTAACACTTGTCCCCCTTGCTAAGAAACTCGACGACATGTAGAAACATTTACAATTACGTTGAAATTACTTCTGTGGAGAAGTGGAGGAGGTATAAAGTTTCCAAAGTCGGTCACAAAATTATCGGTACCGACCTCTCCAGGTTTGCCCAGAATTAAACTCTCAATTATTCTTTCAAAAAGCTGGGGGGGTTCAGTGAATTTTAAGCAAAAGAGACAACTGAGTAATCAAAAATGCTGCCAGGAGGAGGTTTTAAATACTTACTCAGGCAAAGGTGAACACACGTATCCACAGGGATTATTATAACCTCGGACACAAGAGGGAGTTGGAGGGCAGCTGGAGTAGTCCACGCTGATAGCTGGAAATCACCACACACAAAATCAAATTAATGTTTTTAGGCGTCAATCATACTTAAAAATACCTTCGAAAACCAAACCCACTGCTACAGGACAGTACAAGAGCTCGCAATACGGTTGCTGATGTGACTCCATTCTGTACGTAAACCACCTCAAGGACATGAAATATTTGTGCGAGTCACTCCACACGTGTAAAAACTTCTAGAGGTTTGGGCAGGCGTAGCCTGCGTTTTTCAGTTTTTCAAAGCGAGGCGTAACCAGAGAATAAACAAAGAATGTAAGAACTTCCCCCTGAAGATCAATTTTAATAGTTTACTATTAAAAAAAAACCAACTTTGGGGGACAAATAGGATTGGTAACGTCAGTAAGACCACACACGGAGCAGGATGCTCCCCCGCTGCGGTGAGGCTGCGGGGGTTTCCACGCAAACACACAGCACTTACACCCAACTTACAGTTAGTTGTAAGGATATCGCCAGGGTACGGTTTAACGTGCAGCAGGTCGACGAAATCCCTGGATGAAATCAGCCCCATCCCGTAACTGTGCGTCACACTGTGGTAGATACCCGTGTCCTACGAGTAAGGAAAGGGAATTTTTGGAATTAGTAGGTAAGAAGCGAAGTTTTATTTTGTCGGCAGAGCAGAATTCCACGGTGAATAATGAGTACGGGGCAAAATATAGCATAAACCAGTTCCCTAATTTAGTTGTTTTCCACAGACGTGTCTGAAGCCATTTCTTTCACAATAAATAAATTTCTACATTGCCCTAAATATTTAACTCTAAGGGGAAGGCCACATTTCATACCGATTTTACATGGTTTAGAAGTTTCTCTACCGACCCACAACGTATTTTACGTTAAGAGCTTCCTTCGCCCAAGCAGAGGTGGTTTTAGCCGCCGCGATTCATGCGGGAAGAGTTCAAAGAAAAACTGCGTCTTAAATTCTCCCATTACCTGGTCAATCCTTTCCAACAGCTTGTAAGATTGTAAGGCTTTGTCCCACTTGCTTCGATATTCGGGAAGATACATAAAAGGAATAATTTTACCAGGGACTTCCTTAATTATCCCTTCTCCGCGGTATCTGGGTTAAAAAAACCAAACAAACAGATAAAAAACCCAAACAAACAGATACTGAACTCGCATCTACGAACCAGAAAAAATAAGTTAGACAATAACGAGCATCAAGCAGTTGGCGACGCCAGGCGACGATGAGGTAAAGCACACGAACGTGACCGCACTTGACGGATGCAAGTAGGAACAAGAATTATTATTCTGGTTTTTGAGACCACTGCAGTCTTGACACCACACTTTTAAAACCAATTATTTGTGAGCTATTAGGATCCTGTTAATTTAAATAGATGCATTTCACCTATTAATTTATTTCTTCTGTGTAGATGCTTCTGATCCGTTTTAACACCGGCTGCAAATCTTCTCCCTGTTTGTGAACTAGCACGACCTGGCGCTCCTCCAGCTTTTGCTCACAACCTTCCGAGGAGTTCAAGGGAAAGTTCACAGAGGAGAAGAAGGAGCCTCGCACGAGGAAATAACAAAACTCCGGTAACGCCGGGAACCGCTCGCTAACGCTTCCCCCACCTAGTTCCTGGAGAAACTGTGAATCACTACAGCGAGCGCCCGCAGGCAGCGACTCAGCGCAAAGGTGAAGGATGCCGCAGTGCCGACAGAGCTCAAAAGAGATGACCGTTTGCAGAGTTTCAGAAATGCGAAGTCAGATCGCCAGGCCCAAGTCAGGAAGAGCGAAGGCACCTGGGTTCGAACCCAGAAGCCCTGTAAAATCCTGAGCCTGTTTTTGCCCTCGTCACCTCTTACTGCCTCGCTGGGGCACGCGCAGCGTGGGCATCGAGGACTGCTCCAGAAACCTGCTTCTCCACTAGCTACGGCAGGTCCGACGGTGCCAGAAAACATCTTAATTCCTACACAAACGCAGCAAACGTAAGCTGTGGCAGGACCAGTTAAAACCAGCATTTGGATACACCCTTTATTTCCGTAACTCCCGCGAAATTTCTGTCGACCAATCTCCTAATATCTCTCCTACGCACAGCGCGAGTTGTTAACCGGGAAGACTTCTTGTAGGCAAAGCTTCAGAAAGGCGCAGTCGCTAGAACAAAAAGGGCACACCTGTGGCAAAAAAAAATAAATCTCAACTTCCAGTTTTCACAGTGGATTACTGGGAGCACTGGGAAAAGAGGAACTGGTAAAGACCGCTTGGATCCCGAAATCTAGTCTCACTATCTTAGACAAACTGGAATACATACCTCGCTGTCTCTCTTGAGCTTAGGTGACATAATTCCTACCAAAATTCTCTTTAGCCCTGAACAATCACCTTAACGCTTCCCTGAACTCGCGTTTAGTTTTCCTTTCCAGGCTGTAGGTCTCTTGGCCTCACTCCCTTTCCCTTCCCTTTTAGGGAGGGAGAAGGGTTAGAGAGCATTTATCATTCATTTAGCGGCCGGCCCAGCCCTAACCCTTGACAGAACTGCAAGACAATAAAAATGCCACATATAAAGTATGCAAATTCTCAGCAAGATAACAGCACTTTTAACATATTTTTATGAAATATTACGCTTTAATACTGTAGAGCCATTCCTCTGTAACTCTAGTGATAGAGCATTGTCCTCTGTAATTAATACCTTCTTTGCTCAAACCTTCAGAAATAATTAGAAAAATCAAGCTTTTGCATTTAGAACACCACTCATCACAAATATCTCGCCCTAACGAGAACAAAAAAAGAAGCCGACGCAAATTTTCTCTGCTGCCTCTCTGTCTAGATTGGCATTTCGTATTTATTAAGCATTTAAAAGGATTAAGAGACACAGAGAAGCGAAGGACATGGCGCAAGTGTCCTCTTTCCCCCTGCTTTCGCACACTTCAGTGAGATTTTTTTTTCCTCTTCCCCTGAAAGTTGAAGCTCGGTAAAGAATCAGCTGAGTGCCACAAGTACTTGAAACGAGAAGCAGGACCGGGGAGCCAGGAGAGGGGTAAGGAAGAGGATGGGAGGAACGCGAAGAGCAGAGCCAGCTCCGTCAGGGGCAAGAAGATCAACTTGGTCTGCCCCACCTAACTCCGCCCTCTGGGCCCAATCTAGCTGCTGAACAACAGCACGGAATTCCTTGCTCAAGGAAAGACGGACAAAGTTGCAGCTCCGGAGATCAGACGACCTTATTCTCAGCACAGTCGGTTCAGCTTCAGGTGCCAGGAAGCAAAAGGTACAAAGGACAGAGAAGGGAGAGCGAGAGCGTAAGCACGGCCCCCCCGGGCATCGCTCGTTTCACAGATCCGGCAGGGAGAAAAGCGAAGCCCCGGTGGTAAAATGTGGCGGCTTGAATTGATCGTTCCACCAGGAAGAGCCACCGACGCGCGTTATCTAGTATTTAATTTTCACAGCACGTTTCAAAATTGCTTGGGAAATCCACTTCTTGGATTCCAGCCCTACTGCTAACAAAACAAAACACTGTCGTGAAGGGCAGAACACGGTTAACTTCGCCATTGCGATCCTGTTCAGAAAAAAGACGTTGCTATTCGTTACAAGGACAAACGAAACGTAAATACTTACATATTTCCTGCGTACTCTTGGGAAGGCTTGGAAGAAACTGTAACGTTTTTCTCAAAGCGGAAAAAGGAAAAATAAAAAACTTAGCACTTGATCAGGAGCTGTCAACCAACTTTTAAAGGAAAACAGTTTTAAAAGCTTTTTGCAGCGAGAGGCATTTAATCAAAATAACTTCATAAGCAATATCAACTAAATGTTTTCTTACTGAAACTTTTATCACTCTCCATCCCGCAGTATCTTGACTGTACGATAAAATTTTTTCTGACACTTCATCTGCAATTTTCTTATAGTCCATTTATCTGCAAAGATTTAAAAGCAATTTGCTAGCGGACGACAGAAGCGTTTCTTACAGAGCAAGAAAACACAGGGGTCACTCCTGTATTCTTTCTGTTGGCTTTGAATATTTTGATTCATTATCTTCGATTTCAGGAAGAGACGGTCGTTATTTTAACAAAAGCGACTTCCAGTCTGGGCTACTGGTTGGCTCTTGAGAATGAATTAGGGCACCCAGCAAGACACACCCCATCCCCAACCCATCCTCACTCCCCACTACAAAAGTTGCCCTCGCGGTTTATCACCCGACATTCAGATTCTGCCACAAGCTGCTAGAGAGACCGGCAGCTCAAAAACAGCTCTAACAACTGAAGAGAGATTGGTTTTTTTTTCTCTTGCATCAGAGCTTTATGCAGCAATCCGGGCCGGGCTGCTGGGGAAACTCTTTGGCAAGCGCCAGGCCGGGCTGCAGCAAGGTTGCAGGAGCCACCCTTGCTCCCCAAGAACTCCTCCACCCAGCCCCGACACCTCCTGGGCGCTGGAGCTCCCCACCCTTTCCCTTCCCCAGGATCCTGTAACTCTTTCTTGATCCCTTCTGGATCAGTCTCTTGCAGAAAGGGGAACTCTCACACCTCGCCCTTTCCCTCACGGGTTGCACAGGCTCTTGCAGAGCTACCCTGTGGGGCTCACCCACATCCCCGGGGGAGAGGGGCCTGCCCAGGCCTTCGGAGGAGCCCAAATCCTCCACCAGCACCCCCGGCGGTGCCCTGGGCCCCCACCGCCCCCTCAGCCACACGCAAAGCCCAAGGCCCGACCGGCGGGACCCCCGCAGCCGCACCGAGGCGGCCCTGAGGGGCGGCGGACAAGCCACCCGGCATCCTCAGGGGCTCACTGAAGGAGGAAGAGGAGGAGGAGGAGGAGGGAGAGGGGGCGACAGCGGCTGCTCGCACTCACCTCCGCGCCGCGGCAGCACAGGCACCGGCCCCCGGCCCCGCCTTCCCGCCCTCCCGCCGCGGGGCATGCCGGGACTTGTAGTCCCCCGGCCGCAGAGGCGCCGGCCGCACGATCGGGACTACAATTCCCAGGGGGCACCGCGCGGCCCCCTCAGCGCGCCTGCGCGGCGCCGCTTGTCCCAGAGGCGCCCTCCGTTCAAAAGCGCGGCGCGGCAGCGGCCCGAGGAGCGGCCCAGGCGGCGGCGGGTGGGGCTGCCCGGGCCCCCCGGGTAGGGAGGGGGCTTGGAGCACCCTCCTGGCGTTGTGGAGCTTCGGGAAGTTTCTTCTCCCCGCGCTGATCGCTTCTGGGGAGGGGACAGGGCGGGCCGGGCCTTCCCCGTCTTGGTGAGGGGGGTGAGGATGGGGCCCCCCCGGGCGGGCCGCGAAGGCCTCAGGGCCTGGCGGGGCTCCTCGGTGTTGTGGGAGAAGCTGTGTCGGCCTCCGAAGAGCTGCCCCTGCCCGCGGGGCCTTTCTCCTGTAAACCCTTGGGCCGGTATTTCGCGGTGATCCTCGTACGCGTGGGCTGTCGGATGAAATTATTCCTCTTTGTACCTTATTACAGCACCTTAACTGATTTTTCAGATGGTGTTTTACCTACAGGGGTGGCCTGAGCTGTTGGGTTTCTTTCCGTAACCTTGACCACCCCAATTACAATATTTGGAAGAAGCTGCTGCTTCCACCTCTTCCATTTCCAGCTTGACCCGAGCTGACTGAATTGCACAAATACGAAGATTTGTGCGTGTGCTCGCTGGGATTATATAAAAATATCTGCGAGGGTAATGGCTCTTGTGACATTGGGTCGTTCGTTTTTCACCCTAATCTGCTTTTACTTCTCTTCTTGTCCGTGATTGCTTCTCTTTCGTGCTGGTTCTGGAATTCAAAGTTACGATTCTTCTGTGTGTCTTTGCTGGAGCATCTGTTGGGTGGCAAATGTCAGCAATTCTTACACAAAATTTCGCAAAGGCAGAACACTGAGGTCCCTCTAGAACCAGCAAGGAGCTGGATTTCCTTGCTTTTGTCATATTCCCCTCAACGTTTCAACATACAAGAAGTTTTCCCTATTGTTACTGTTTTTCCAGAGTATTTATTTTCTGCCTTTGCCTTTCCTAGGGGTGACACGTGTGTGCGCCAAACTTCTTTGAAAAGCAGCAAGCTGAGTAGCTGAACAGTTTGGAGGAAAATAACAACTACAGAACAAAAGTAAAGAGACCCTAGATACCGTTGCAGTTTGTGAGAAGGCATTTCCGTGCAGGTGATCGCTTGTGGTCTTGTTTCTTTTTCCGTTTAGGCTGGTGAAAAAGATGAGGGGAAGCCCTGACACAAACCTGGGTGACAAACATGGCAAGCTCAAGAGAAGAAAGCGCTGCCCGCTCTCCTGATTCGACGGTGTCTTCTCTTTTAACCAGCTACAGCACTCACAGCGATAATTCGTGCCCAGACAGCTTGATTCACTACAAGGACAAGCTTTACAGCTCCGCGTCCCAGGCTTTGGACGCTTATATCAAGGATTTTGATTTAAGTCTCACCTCTCCGGAAGCGAGCACGGGCAAAATCCGCATATTTCGAAGCGCTCCCAAGCAAGCGAAGCTTTCGAAACGTCGTGCCCCAAAACCCCGCGGTGCGTCTCTGCCAATATGTTACTTAATAAGTTTGGGTGTTTGCTGGGTTTTTTTTGGTTTTCCTTGCGGATATCTGCGACACCAGGTGTGTTTTGTCGGGGGAATATTCCCCACACGCAACCGCTTGCGAGTCTTTGTGGTAGAGGAAACGATGTTTGGTGTTTTCTCTTTGGATTTTTTGTAAATGCTTGGGGAGGGTTCGTGACCACGCTCATAAACGCCGTCAGAAATTCCAGAACGTGAAACAGAAATTGTATTTTCTCTGTGTGAATATGTCCTCATAACAGTGTGAATCGTTGCTTAGACCTGGAGTCTTGGGGGGTGGGAAAAAAAAGAAAAAATCTGTTTCCTTTCCACGAGAAGTAACATCGGAATCTAATTAATTGAAGGAGTTTTGCTTTGTCTTAGGACAAAGTTTGCCTCTTATCCCTTGATTTTTATGGAATGTACTTCTGGGTCTGAAGTCTAACGAAATACACGGTTCTGAATGTGCAACTGAAAAGAGCTAGATGAAAAATTTAAAAGCTGAAAATGTTCTGTGCTGTGAAAAGAGGGGTAACTCTTGACCCGCAAGGATTTTGTTGAGCTTTTGGTTAGGAATAGAATCACTGTTGCAAGAGCTGTAATGCAGTACCTCCTGGCAAAGAGTATATTTCATCTTTCAGTTATTACTTCGTGTTAGATCTTACAGATGTGTCTTTTCTTTGTGTAGCAATTCATGTAAAACAACTTTGTTTTTCCAGCACTGGATGATTTTAATCTGCACGTAGGACTGGATTCTCTTCCTTCATCCTCCAGGAGACGGAGCGAGTGCGACGTGGACTTGATAAGCCTCGCGACGGATGATCTGTTGGCGTTTCCAGCGGACGGATCGCTGCCGCTTGCCCGGCGTGCTCCTTTGAAATCGAGGCATCGAAGTTGTGAGCGGAAAGGCCGATCCCTTCAGACGCCTCCGTGCCCTGACCAAACCTCATCGCTCCGTAGCGACAGCGGCTTCGCTCTCCGGGAGAACGGCCAAGACCGGAAGCCACGCAAAGATTTCGGCAAAAAGGAACGCGGCGTGCGTACGCCTGGTGGATGCGGCTCCGTCTCGTCTAAAGGAAGTTCGAGACCCTCATCTTTTGAAGAAAACTCTCATATTTTTCCTCTTCAAAATTACCCGAGGTGGCTTACCAGTCAGAAGTCTGACTTAAGCGTGTTGGGGATAAGCAGCGTTCCCAATTTTCGCTACCCAGCCTGGCTGAAGAGTTATAACCTCTTCTCTGCTTCAGCTAAAGAAACCCATGGTCGAAATTTTGCTCCACGAGGCCCAGCTCCTCATGCTTTTGAGATTCTGGAAAGAAGATGCTCTGTAGGTAAAGACAGTTCTGGCTGATTGGGGTTTTTTTTTAACAAATGGTTATCTGGATGTGAGAAGTGAGAGTAGCTTCCGATTTGCTAATTTATTTTTGAAACACACCAAAAAGCCAGTCGGAGGTAACTGTGTTTCCTATAATTTGTGGATTTTTGTTTTGATTTTGAGGGTAGAGTGGATAAAGACATGCACATTCTTTAAACCAAGACTGCACGGTGCGGTAGATTTATTCACATCCACCGTTGACAAATGACTCAAAGCACTTACTGGCAGTTTACTAAGTCAAACAGCTTTTATACTGTGAGTTTTTGTATATAAATCAATATTTAAGTGTTCCTTTTACAGCAAAGAATATTTATTACAGTGGCATGTTTAGTACCTTGCTGTGAGATAATGACAGGAGTTCCAGAAATATTGTAAGAGAATTTCAACGTTAAATTAAATCACATGAAGCGTAACCTCGAGAGAGAGAGAGAGAGGTTCCTAAACATAGTTTGAATGAACCTGTCAAATTGGCAAGAAATATATAATTTATCAGGCAGTCTTCTTCTCCACACAGGCAGCGGGAGATATTTGTAACCCACGTGTTTAGGTTATCCAGGGTATGGAAAGGTTTTGCTTGGGAATCTCTCGCGTAACTCATCTGAAATCTCCGTGAGATTTGCTTTGATAGGAGGGAGGAACATTTTGAAGTGTCAATGACCGTCACTTCGGTCCGAGTTTCTCAATTTAAAAAGAAATATATTTTTTCTTTGGTGTGGAACTCATAAACATTGGTCTCTCCGTTTTTTTTCTGAGATGTTTTATATAAACTAAGTTAAAATATTTTGCCTTCAAAGTGACAAAATGCTGATATAATAATGCCCGTAAACACTAATGTGTGTGCACAACAAACTTTAAATACAGGGTTCTAATTTTCTTTTTTTGCACACAGAAAATGTTACCCATCTTGAAGGGGCTAGGTATTCCATAAAATTAAAAGCAAATATGGAGAAATATTAAAAAAAATCCTCTTGAAGAGGGTTGAACATGTTGTGTCGTTGTTTTATAGAAGACCAGCTTGAGCTGCTCACCTCGAAGGCTGACGGAAGTCCCGAGAGTTCAACTGAAGAGTTGTCAAATAATCCGGAAAATGCCGGCAGTCCTTCTCCTACGGAGATACTGGGGCCAGAAAGATCACGGGAAGACACTCCAGGCACTTTGTAAGTAAGCACCGATTTTTTTGGACTAATTTGCGCGTGGAAATGCATTTAACGTGTTTAATTGCTGCTGTGTAGAGGTTGCAAGTGGTGGTGGTGTGACATGGACCTGAAGAAAGGATTTCCGATCAATTTTCTTGCTAAGGCTAAATGATATTTCAAGGTCAAGGCTCTTGGTGCGGTGCTTTCCCTTTTCCGTTGACTTGCGAGGAGTGCTGGCAAAATTGCTTAATTGTTTTTATAACGTTTCTCATATCTTATTGAGATACAAAGCTGTTTATTTCAAGAGAATTATTCCAGACCTTCCACTGATGGTTTTACTAGTTGGTAATAAACAGCTTAGGAAAAGCAAGTTCATAGTGGGAAGTCCTTTTTTTTCTTTTTTAATAAAAAGCCCTGTTGAGAGGGAGGCTGATAATCCAACCTCCTGCTAGCCACCCACATAGAACATCACCAGAAATCTGACTTTATTAATATCTGTTCCCATGAAGCTATGAGCTTCTTAAAGACTAAAAGAATTAGAAGTCAGTAAGCAGAAAGTCACTGGTTTTCTTCCGATGCTGAATAGGAAAAGTCAGAAAAACTTCCATGATAGCCAAGAAATCCTCACCTTACTCTTTTTTTTTAGTTGATTTTTTTTTTTTTTTAATGGCTACTCGGGAGACCAGGTTTCAATTCTCTTGGCAGAACTAGACAAAAATAATTGTGTGTTTCACACCAAGGGGCTACTCCGCGCCCCCTGATGCGGTGGTGAAATATGTCTGGTTTCATTGTACTTAACTACACCCTAAAGCAACTCTTCATTTGCAAACCCGTCGTTACTCTCCGTTGCACGTCTCGTGCAGGTTTAGGGGACCGCTGGGGCCCGTGTGCCGGGAGGACGCGGAGAGCGCTCTGCCGTTCCCCAAGGCAGATATCATACAGAAGTTCCTGGAAGACTGTTTAAACGACAAAAATAAGGTCAGTAGGATCAAGTATTTCTTTCTGAGAGCGCCCAAAACGTGTAAGACGGGTAAATATTAGAAGGAGCAATACCTGTAAATTGATTTTCTTCATAATATATGTATAA
This sequence comes from Trogon surrucura, assembly GCA_020746105.1. Lineage (NCBI taxonomy): Eukaryota > Metazoa > Chordata > Aves > Trogoniformes > Trogonidae > Trogon > Trogon surrucura. Next base: position 86,885,796 of record CM036658.1, read on the forward strand.
ATTAGTCTAACTGCAGTAGTTCAGTTTTATTTGAGCACAATCAATTCCTACAGTTATTAAATCCTATAATCTTACCCTTGCTCACAGTCACAACTAAGAAAGTACGTAACCAGGAAATGCTTTGCTTAGTTTGTTAGTTGGTTTGCTTATTTTCACACTCCATGTCTAAATAATAATTTGTCCCGCCTCAAATAAAGGAAGAATCTTTTATATTGATGTATTAAATACCCCGAATCTCCCCAAACCTGCTAGTTTCCCTAAAGAGTCACTCGACACGAAACCCAGTGATGTGCAAAAGTAATTGAAATTATTCCGCGTGTTGCTTCAGTGTCATTTCGCCCTTCGTGTTTCCTGTTCTGTAAGACGTGAGGGTTTCTAGCTTATCCACCAGTTCTCGTCGCCGTGAGTTAATTTGCTTTTTTGGCGACGGAGATACGACATAGATGCTAATGATACGAATAAATGTGTGTTTAACAGAAGGAAGGTCTGTCAGTTAGATGGTGAAACACCTGCCGGCACTACCGGGACTGACAGTCTTAACATTTTCAATTTATTTTACACAACGCTGGGGGAACGAGCCTTTAAATAGCTTCAGGGAAACTTCAGAAGCCGGTTGTCGGCTTCCCTCCGCGGTGCGACCTAATTTTTTGGCTTTTGCTTTAGGAGGACGCTTCTCCTGGAGGTCGGCATCACCGGCCCCTCGAAGCTTTGAAGCGAACGTTGTTTAAACTTCAAGCGATCCAGGGGAGTTTAAGCCGGGCCGAAAGCGCAGAGCGGAAGGAAGAGGTGGAAAAAGTGAGTCGCTGGAGAAGTTTGGGGGGTACCTGACAGAAATCTTCCTGCACCTACGAGGAGGGTGTCAAGAAGACGGAGCTTTCCTAGCGGAGCCTTTTAATTTATGGGGCGTCAATTGAAGCGGGAAGTTCCCGCTGGCTCTTGGGAGCAACTTTTTGACCCCGCTGACGCTGGAATGAGTTGCTCAGGAGAGGAGTTCAAGATTTGACCGGGTAGTGCTGGGAACAACCTGCTCTGACCTCTGTTTTGAGCGGGAACCCGCTTCCCCGGGGCCTTCCCGCTGCGAATTACTTTATGGTGCTGTAAAGTTGATGATGGTTCTTACCGATGCCGTGCGCTGTAAAAACTCCGTGTTTTCTGTCATCTTCAGCTGCTTTTTTCTTCCGGCAGTTACCGATATTTCTGCCGTTGTTTTATTTGTTTCCCTTAAGCTCTGTGAAAAAGTGGAGGCTGAATTAAAGCTGTGCGACGGTGAGATATTCCCTCTTACCAACTCTATTCGGAAGTAAGTGACCGTCGATTTTTCTGACTTCGTGTTGCGGAAAGTCCAGGAAAGGGTTGACAAATCAGCTGAGCAACTTGTCGTGTCATCTGAAAACTTTTTTTTGCCCCGAGTGAACCAGCAGTGAATCACTAAACCCGTGGCAAAAAATCTCTATGGTTGCAGAGATGCACTCTGTAAATAAATATTTGCATTTCGCCTGTATCGACAGATTAATTACGGGCTTTAAAATCATCGGGTTTGGAAAATGGGCCAAAGTCTTTTCCTCCTTTTTTTTTTCCTCCTTTTTTTAGCTAGAAGGAGAAGATGCTTCATTAATGGAATCCGCAGAGTCCTGCTGAACGGTTATAAGTGACTAAAGAAATAAGTTTGGGAAAAGGCAGGACGGGGAACAAGGTTTTATAGGGTAGCGCATTTGTTTCAACACAACTCGGTGTTGCAGAGCACTTTAATGTAAAATTGAGCTTTTTGTTCTTTTTTTTGAATTGAAAGATACAGTAATTTTCAGTATTGATACGATATTTTATAATGACTTACGGGGTTTAACATTAAATATCCATTTTGTAATAATTGAATAGAAACTGTCTGCGGGAGCGTCTGTGTTGGAGGTGTGTGTAAAATTTCAGTTCCAGAAAGCGTGTTAGCTTTTAAAAAAAAAAAACTTCTTAGTGTGTTTTGTAATCTCTGCAAACCACATCGTCCTGGGTTAAACGCTGTTGCTAAAGTCTTGGGTTTTCTTCATTTAGGGCTTTACAGCATTTGTCCCGGCTTAAAAGTCTCGAAGATCCCGGGGAGCACCAAGAGCAGAGCGATGACGGTGAAGACAAGCGAGAAAAAGAGAATCACCTGCGAAGCTGATGCCTAAAAACATTTTAATATCGTGCGAATTAAATACTTTGTCAGCCTGACCACTGGTCAAGACTTTTATTTTTGAAAGCTGACCTAGAGCGTGGTCTCCAAAGCGTTGCGTTCAGTAATTCTTGTCGTTAATCGCTTCAAAGCTTAATGGAATATTGGTGCTTCCAGCAGGATGCGACAATATGTGACGAGGTAGCGCTTTTGAAAGACGATTTAATTAAAATAAAGGGAACATTTTCATGGAAGAATCTTTGTGTTTTATATAAATAGATAGAAGTAGGTACTGGGGCCTTACTTGGGTCTGAAAAATGAAATAGAAACCAAAGGGAAAAGAAAAAAAAGGAAGATGAGCTACGTATTTCTTCAGAATTTGTAAGTAGAGAGATGATGATATTTTATTTAGATGATAATGGCTTTTTGTTATTTACGGGGCATCACGAGAGCGTTCATAGATCACAAGGAATGACGTCGTACCGTATTCCAGGTGGATTTTACTCGTCTGCCTCAAACGCTGGGAATCAAGAGTACAGAAAAGGAAATCTTCAAACCACGTAAAGATAATAAGTAAGAAGGGCTTTGAGCATGGATATAGGCCAACAAATAAATGACACCTTCTACTTGTGAGCAATGAAAATTGAAAGAAGAATGGAATTAAAAAAGACAACAAGAAGAAACCACCATTAGTGAGTGGAGACAATGGGTTTTGCATAAAAAGAAATTTTTCTTTCACGCTGGTAAGATTTCTGTGGCTGGTAAAGAGTCAGTGATGCTCTTGTCCCCAGGGCTGGGTCAGAGAAAAGGAATTTTATTGAACTACAGGTAGGGCAAAACAGAAGGGCAGGCGGAAAAAGCAAGAGAGCAGGGTTTGGAGGAAATAACCGGGGGGGGAAAAAAACCAGCAGATAAAAGGAAAGTTTCTCGTCGGGTTCCGAGGAATGTTTGCTAAGGATGTACACAAATATTTGTGACCCTCTGCATTTGCATATTGCAGGAAACCGTTTATGTGAAGGGCACTTCCTGAATGACAGGGTATATAAATGCGTAAAGCGGAGCTGGGGGAAGGAAGCGAAGACTTCGAAGAGCACAAGACTCGTCCTCATCAATCTTGCGAAGGTCTCCTCGGCGGTAAGAGCGTGGCTTGGCGTGGCCGGGGGGGAGATCAGAGGGGATTTTGGGGTCTCTTGGGGATTTTTGCCCTTTGATGAGGGAGCCCATTGCAATACTGGTCATGAGCTGGCCTGACTTTATGCTGAAATTGTCTTTTCCTCTCTAACAATCCATTTCCGTGAGCCCAAAAAGGATGCTGATAGAAGAAAACTTCATTTTAAGCTCCAGATTATCCTGAAGGCTTCCCAGTGCTGGTAGCAGAGAGTTAATCTGGCTCGAGTTTAGACTTGGTTTTGTCTTAATCCTACGTAACTCTGACACTGCCAGAGCAGTTGTCTTTGTTTTCCGAGAGATTCTGATGGATTCTCACGGAAATATAAATTATCTGGAACCGTGAAACCCTTGAAAATTGGGAAACCTTTGCGAATCGTGATGTCTCTTTTCTTCCTTGTCAACCATGGGTTCTGTCACCTACCATGTTTTATTTTTAGTTTTCGTGTCCCTACTCCGGATATTTGGTCAACTTTCCAGTCGTTAGGTTAGAGAGAATCGCTGTGCGGAGGGAAACGAGGGAAACTTTTCATTCGTTGGAATTGATGGGTTAATCCAGGGGCAAAGAAAAGCGGAGGTGGCTCCCGAAGAAAAGGGGTGAATATTTGCCCTCGTGTTTACTAAAATATAGAGGGAGATAACCCGTTAAAAGTAGCTTTATGATAATAAAAAGAGGAAAAAACCCAAGTGCTTTGATGCTGAGGACCTCCCACTAAGAACACAAGAGCGAGAAACTTTTTGGGAGCTCCTAACAGAATAATTTGCCTCGAGGAGATCCAAGTTAACCAATTATTTGCTGGGAAAAATAAATTAAGTAGAGCATCCAGGGTTTTTTTTTTTTTTGATTAGGATGACGTCAGATTTCGATGCGGAAGGTGAAGACCAGAATTTTCTTACAAGGTTTTCAAGGTTTTTGTAACAACTTGTAGTCCTTAATGCTCTTCAAGAAGGAAGCGTAGCGGGAACAGCTACTCTTGTCCCTAAAGATGAGTCACCTTGGACTTTTGTGCTTTTTGGCAAGTCCAAAGCACACAAACGAGACGCCAGGAGGAAAAAAAATACCCCCAAAGTTCCTTATTGCTTGTGACAATGACCAGGGAGTCCCTGGCTGATAGAAGGCAGGAGAATAAAATTTTGGTCTGCGGCTTCAGTGCAGGAAGGAACCATTTCTGTCGGCGGAGGTGTGATGTTTGCTGAAACCCTCAGCGATAACGGCTGGCAGATAAAGTTGTGATTGGGGCGGGGAAAACGGGATTGCTGGGTCTTGGGCGAGGAAATAAGGAGGTTGGGGAAAAAAAAAAAGAGAAAAGCTGTTTAGGACTGTGAAGTGCAGTAAACTCGAGGCCAGAGTCTCAGCAGGTTTAGAAAAGACTTTGTCAAAGTCCTGGAGTTTGAAATTGAAAGGGAAAAGGCTCTTTAGCACCTCTCAGCCGACAGTTCCGCGTGCTTGTAAAGCACGAAAGGTGTAACCTGGAAGTAGCAGCCGGGCTGCGCTCTCCCTTATTTCCTAAAGTCCTGGCAGAGTAACGACTACTCGCGGTCCGAGCATCTCCCCCGGGAGGATGTTTCCCTGCGGAGTTAGGCCCGTCACGAGAGGGTGCGAGCGTAACGGCGCCGTTGCAGCAAGAGGGGTTTCAGCTTGTGCAAACCTTTCTGAAGAATCCTGCCGCGTCGGCGGGGAAACGGGTTGCCAAAGAAGTCGCGGGACCGTTTCTGTGGGCTGGTCGAAGCAGATTACACAACCGGCCCGGGCTGTAATTCAAATACAGCGGGTCTGAGCACAGCTCGGAATTCACGCTCTCGTGTTTCGGTGTTTTCTCTCGTCTTCCAGTGACTGGTGTGGTTCAGCTCGGCTGGAATGGATAACCACGCGTTCGAAATGCACGGAGAGAGCCTGCGCAGGCCTTCGAAAGGAGCAGAGTGGCCAACGAAAGAGGTACCAGTCGTTTTCCTCTTGGCATCTGAGTTAACTTCCTGCAGTAAGAGTTGGGGTATCCCTCCTTGGCTGTTTGTTCGCGGTCAGCCCGGCGCTGCTTCTCGGCTTCTAAACGTCCCGAGACTTGCGATTTCCAACTTGGGATTATTTTTGAGCGACCAGCGAGAGAAACCTGAAGAGCTTTTGTCAAATAGATTCATCAAAAGAGGTCGTTTCGTGAAGGTCGGCGAGCGACCTTCTATTTTTTTTTCCATTTCTGATTGTCCAGCTTAAGATACCCACATTCGTAGCTCCTTTGGAGGCACTTGGCTGGAAAGAAAAAACCAAAACCAAACAGGCTTTTTGAGGTAGATCAAGTAGAGTGTTAAAATTCGGGCGAGACGCTGCCGTCTCGCTTCATCTGAAGCTGCAAATCCAGCAGCAAAAATGGTTCAGGGAGAGAAAATATTGAAATATTTTCAGCCAAGTGGTGTTTTGTGGCGCCAGAAGCGCCTTCTAAAGAACTCGTGTGCTTATTAATTTCAGGAAAAAAAAGGCGGCTGGTCCCTGATGAAGATGTTTTTAGTTTGTCTGCTGGCCTGTCTCATCACCACGGCCATAGGAGTGCTGGCCCTCTCCTTGGTCTACGTGAAGAACCCCGTCTTTATCAAAGACGCTCAAGATAACGGAGCGTCTTCCCCTGAGCCGGCTGAGAAAAGCGCGGATTTCAAATTCCAGTTCCTGAACCGCCTGGGGAAATCCAAGGTAGGATCGGTCGCCTTCCGCAACGACGTTTTGGAGAAGCCAAACGAATTGCTTTCACCCGGCTGCGCTCCGGCTTCCAAACGCACCTTCCGATTTCAAAGAATTCCCAATTGATTTTTTTCGCTTCTCAGCAAAAGAAGGCAAAGATGAGAGAGAAATATTTAGGGATTGTTTGTTCCCCGCCGCCCACGATTCTTACAATTCTCTGCTCTCGCTTCACAGGTATTTAACTACCCCGGCGGCGAAATCCAGTGGGCGAGGTTCAGGAAGGATGTCAGCGAGTACCAAAGCGAGGAGGAAATGGAATTTGGGAAAAGCATCAACAACCATCGCTCCAAAATGACTTTCGGGACCTTACGGATCAAAAGCAAAGGGCTTCGGGCTCCCCACTGGCATTTTAATGCCAACGAGCACGGCTACCTGCTACAGGTACAATCCAATTCTTTCAGTTCAACTTTCTTTCTTTACCTGGAAGGGTCGAACCAGATGATCCTTGAGGTCCCTTCCACCCTGGGATTTTATGATTTCGACTTTCGGAATCTGTTTTGCAGTTTAAAGCAGTGTTTGTATCTAGAAGATGTAGATATGTTTAATATACAAATGTTAACAGGTAACGAAAGCAGAATTGCTATTGGTTGATGTACGGCGCTGGTTTTGTGCCTTGGAATAAGATTATTAATTGATTTCGAAGACTAATAATTCATGGGTTTGATCAGCGTAGAACCAGACAGCTCAGGCTGGAGGGAGGATCTGGCTTGGAGTAAGGCATTCGGTCCTCTCTCTCGCGGTTTTGTGCTCACACATGACTCCTTTGCCGCTGTCTGAATAAAAAATATTTAAATTTGAGCAATGTGTGTTCCTTAAACCTTCTCAAATGTTTTGATGTTAAAATGTCCCTTCAAATGCTATTCTGCGTGGAGTTTGTAACCAGAGTGCATCAGGAGCTGGGTTTATTTGGTTTTTTCCTTCAGGTTGTTTGAATTAAAGGAGATTAAAGGAGAAAAGTTTCGTTACGACCACTAAATTCCAATTTTATTTTTTTTTTATTTCCAGGGTACTGCCTGGATTGGAGTAATCGGCGCCGACGACAGCGTGGTCACCACGTACAACGTCACGGCCGGCCAGGTGATCTTCTTCCCTCGGAACACCGTGCACTGGATCAAGAACGTCGGATCCGAAGACTGCTTTTTCCTGCTCTTCTTTACGACGCACGAAGAACTCCAGACCTTGGACGTCGACGACGCGTTTTTCTCTACCCCGGAGGACATAGCGGCTCGAGCATTAAAGGTTTGTATGACGGGATGGCTGGGCTCTGCCTGGTTTTCTGTACAATACAACAAGTCTGGGGGCTCTGTATTTTTTTGGGGACCTCTCAACCGTTCTTTTCCACGCCGTCTCCTCCGCTCGTCACGTTTATCCCCAGTTCACGGAGGTTCCTCCGTGTTCCCGAGGGGAAAAGCCCAGAGTGAATTTCCCGTTGAAACGAGGTCGTGATAGAGTATTGCCAGGGCGAGGCGGTTGAAGAGAGTTCGTTCGCCGCCCGCTCCTCCACAAAAATCGGAATTCCCCGGCTTGCTCTCGAATTTAACGCGCGCCCGTATCCCCCCGCAGCCACAAGGTGGAGTCAACTTCATCAGAACCTTCAAGAAACAAGCGGAAGATCAAGCCGTTAACCTCCCGCCGAATTTAGACGAGCTCGTCCGAAACGCCACCTACGTGCAGTCTCCGGACAACCTGGTGTGGAGGTACTTCTACAACCTCAAAGGTACGAACCGAAAAGCTCCGGCCGGCCAAGATCGCCGCGTTTTCAGAGGGCGAGAGGGGGGAGCCCATAATCCATTTGCCAAAAGCCAAAAAATCCATCGATTACACGTCTAATTACAGCCCTTTAACCCTGTTCTCATCTCCCAGTAGTTCTCACTTTTGATTTGGATGTTTCCATCGGGTTCTTTACTGACGGACGTAACGAGGCTGGTGTGTTAACGATAACTTAAACCTCCAATCTTCATTCAGAAATTAAAATCTGACAGGCCGGCGTCGTTCCCCAAACCTCGTTGGGAACGCTCACTCGGCCACCTCTTGCTTTTAGGGTCGGCGGAATATCCCTTCCCAGGAGGAGTCTTCCAGTGGGCCCGTTACCGCAGGAACGGCACCGGCCTCAACGAAACGGAAAAAATATTCAGCGAGTCGCTGAACAAGGTAACGCGCCCTCCGTCGGAGGGGAAAGCGACGAAACGGAACTGGTTTGGGCAATTCTCTGAGCGTTCGGGTCTCGCTTTTCAGCACGAGGACACCCTCACCTTGGCGACTCTGCGGATATTCAGCAACGGGCTGGGCCAGCCTCATTTCCACTTCAACGCCAACGAGATGGGCTACGTCATCAGCGGCTGCGCGCAGGTAACTCGGGACGCGGCGGGAGGGAGGAATCGGCGGAGTTTGGGCCGGAAAAACCAATTAAAACCCAGATAACGATGAACAACCCCCCCAACGAGTGATTTCAACCTTTAACAAAAAGCTGAATTTCCTTGCGACAGGTCGGAGTTATTCTCTCCGGAGCCACGGCCAACTTCAACATCGGCATCGGCGACGTCATTTTTTTCCCCGTCGGGACCCAACATTATATCAAGAGCGTGTGCGACGAGGATTTGCTTTTGATCCTCGCCTACAGTACGGGAAACCAGGTGAGAATTGGGCAAGGAGAGTTAAAAAAAAAAAAACCAAATATACTAAAACTAAGCGAGTAGCCACGATTATTCCTTGTAAAATATTGTCTTTTTTTTCTCTTCGTAGCTGGAAACTCTCCGCATGAACGACTATTTCCATTCGACGGCCGATCATATCCTCGCTCAGCTTTTCTTCAAGGAACAGGCCGAGTTTAAGAAGTTCCCGAAAGCCAAATAACCTCGCTCAGCCTTTTTTTCACCGTCGCCGCCTTTCTGGCGGCATTTTTCTCGCTGTTTATCCAGAGGGAGGTGAAAAAAGGACTTGGGGGGGGAGGGGGCGGTGTTTCCTAATTGTAAAAAGTCTTTTCCTTTTTCTATTTTTCTAACATTTTATTTATGGCGCGATTCGATTGTGTATTAAAGCGATTTTTACCCTTTCCCACGGCTCTGTGCTCTTTAAGGTGACAAACTCCTTTTCCCCGACTGCTTCGGAAGAAACATTTTGAGGCCCCGCAGAAACTCTGGGTGGAAACTGGGCCAAAAAGAAGCAAAGGTGGCCAAAAAATTATATATTTTTTTTTTATCCCCTTGGGATATACTTGCCTAGTTCACCGGGGTTTCAATCCAAGTGAGCTCAAAGCTATTTCTTGATTTATTAATCAGGAAGAAACAGGGATTCAGCGAAATACAGTTGGGGTTGGATTTCGTTTCGAGGCTCCTGGTAATCCCTTGGTTTATTCTGAAATCCAGCAGTTGTTCCTCAGTTTTACCAGTTTGGGGGGAGCTTTTACCAGTTTGGGGCACTCTGCTTTGGCTAATTAGTAGGTAATTAAGTGCTTTCCGGTGTTATGAGAGAAACAGCCCCATTGCCATGAAGTCAAGGGAAAGAAACGCGAGCAAAGTTGAGGGAATTCTCTTCCCCACGCCCGGCGCTGCGGGGTCACCCCGAAGGTAGGAACAGCTTATGAAGTGGCTAAAAAATTTACAAAAAACACATTCAGAGCAACAAAAAGCTCTGAAATCTATTCGAAAATTCTAATTATTCTTCAAGAAGCAGCAGAACTCGGGTGTATTCGCACATTAAACCTGCTCCGCACGTCTCGGACCCGCGGCGTCCTGCCCGACTCGAGTTTTATAGATCCCAAAGGCCAAGAGGAAATTTCTGGTGCGTTATCGCGATGGGGAGAAATCTTCCTCTTTCCCAAAGAAACGCAAAAATCCCCACCCTGACCCCGTTCGCCCCGCGAGGCCTCTCAGAAGCTGACGGAGCTTTTGAAGGCGAGCCAAGGGCTGCGGGATCCGAGGGAAGGGTTGGTGGCTGCCTACCCGGAAACGGCTTCGTTTATGGAACGATATCGTTAATTAGCGGCGTGGAATCCCTTTGTAGTGCCGGGTTATCCGTTCCACCGGGCAGCACCTTCAAAGGGACCTGCCACGTCCTTCCTGGGTTTACGGGCTGTCGTTAGGGTGGGCAAACGCGACGGGTTCAAGGGGAAAATTAAATCCGCGGAGACGCCACTTACTTCCCTCTTCGGGAAAGCGACGGGTGTGGGCGAATACGCGATTTCTGCCGTCGGATCTGGGAAGACGACGGGCGTTTCTCGGCGCGTTCCTTTGAAAAATAACGCCGGGCTGACACTGACGGCGCTTTGCAGGAGAACAGAGAGTCCCCCGGGGTGGCGCTGAGCGTGGACAAAGGGCTCCCATATGATAAATATCCCTACAATCATAAATAGACACATTTTAAAAACCCAGCAGCTCAGAAACGTGCTGCGGTTGATAGTTTTGGGGTGGAAACAGGGTGTTAAAGTCAAATAAACCTCGCGACGAGGCTCTGCTAAGAAGTTTGATGACCGCAAATCGGTAACAAAACGATAAATTCATGTTCTCCTGCGGCAGAGCTCTCTGTGCGGACCCACTGGAGATTTAAATTGCCCGAGGAAAGAGTCTTGTCCTCTCCTGAGGGTCGGAGAGGCATTGAAAGAATTTGGAAAATGTCCAGTGTGCCCTTATGGGAAAGAATTGCCCCGTAAAGCAGGTGGGTGCCGCCTGCCGGGCTGCCCGCTCAGGGCTGGAAGCCCCGAGGAGGAGGTAATTTAGGCTGAAAAATGAGAAATGTCGACCAAGAGCGGAACGTTTCCCCTTTGGCGACGTCCCAGCTGTATCACAGGGACGCGCAGCTTCGCCGGCCCCGTTTCATTTTACCTCCCGCGCCGCCGGGAGCGCCTCGTGGTTCCGAGGTTGGGCTGAAGACGACGCCAGGGAAGAGCAGCCGCTTATTTGCAAATGTTTTGCAGCCAGACAGAGCTTCCCCGGAGCCTTCTGCACAAATCCTGCCTCTGGTGTTCCCCGTTGGGGGACGTTTGAGCTGAATGTGGTTTAACTGACTAAAATCAAAAATAAATAATAACGCACAACTTGCGAGAGAGCAGGCTGCACCCCGGACCGATGGTTGGAGAATTGATTGTCCAACAGGCAGATATTAGGAAACGATCGGATATCGGGGGAAGAAGAATTTCTTTACGGAAAGAGGGGTGAAGCGTCCGAACGGGTGGAGTCGCCATCCCTGGACGTGGCACTTGGGGACGCGGTTTAGTGGTCACGGTAGGTCGATGGTCGGTACATACGACTCTTCAGACATTCTTTAGACCCCCTGTAAGCGCAGCGAATCGGTTTCCACCCGATAAAATTCAGCTTACGGCGTGCTCCTCCTCTAATAAAGATTCATGAGACAATATTTCGCGCCGACGGGACGCGGTAAAATCCAAATGATTTCCCTGGTGCTGTGGGGATGTTAATAACTCGAAATCCTCTTCAACCTGTACCCCCGTGAGTTTGGCCTTTCCTTGCCGCTGAATTGAATTCAGGAATCAGAATTACTTCTTTTCGAAGGAGGAATCCAGAGTATTTCATTTTCTTCTCATTCTCATAATCCATTTTCTGAAGTTATTGCTTTCTGTACTCACTCCCAGCTCTGTGCAAGCCCGCGGGAGATCCGGCGCTGGAAAGCATGGCAAGAAAAGATTTATTTTCTCTATTTTGACCGTGATGACTTAGTTTTACGAGCGATGAGAGAATTGGAGTGTAGGGGAGAGTGATGGGGAGTGGGTTTGTTTGTGGTTTTTTTTAAAATCAACCCCTTGGGAGGGGCGATGTTGGGGTTTGCCCGACCGGCATGAAATATAGACATGAAATATAAAATCACAGAAAGGTTTGGGCCGGGAGGGACCTTAAAGATCTAGTTCCACCCCCGATATGTTCCTTCACGAAGCGTCGTCCTTGCTCCTTGGAGGGGTTTCAAAAAAAAGGAGCAGTGCAGAAATACGATATATAATGTCCTATACATGATATAATATATTAATTATGCAACGACCAAGTGCTGTTTCGCTCTGTCGCCTATTTGCCCTCTTTTTTGGGAGCAGAACCAAGGTGCCGGTGGATCGCCCCGCTAAATAAACGGCAAATAAGGCACTTTGGGGAAGGTGCGGAGAAGAAGGGGCGAGCAAGCAGCGGAAAATACCCTCAGAAGTGGAAAAACCGACGTTGAGATGAAAGCTGAGCAGCCAGCGAGGGAGGATGAAATTATTAATTAATAACGCGTGGGAGGAAAAAGCTCGACGAGCTCGGAACATCTCACAGCACGTCGGGAACTTCTGCTGGAAAGGGGAGGTTTTGATTTTACGATCCCGTTTTCTCTCTGCCAGCGCTCTCAGACTGGGGCTACTGGTTGTCGGCAGGTGTCCTACAAGCCCACTGGTTTATTTTAAGAACATCTCTCTGGTGGGCTGGTCCTACCCCCTTCCTAGACGGCGGCAGGACAACCCAGCAGACGTCCTCCCAGCGTCCTTTCCGCCCTCTCGAATCAATTAAATGTTAAATATTTCATGAATGCCCCTATAAAAACCTGGTTCGGTCCCGAAAGCTTCGCTCCGATCGCTCCCGGCGACTCGGCGGGCAGACGCCCTCGCCGACATTTCCGCGCGTTTTCAACTGACTCGGGAGATGTAGGGCACCGAGTAAATGGCAGCTTTTAAATAATTAAGGCGCCGCTAATCCTCGGGAAATGTCAGGAAGTCCCCGAGAGATACCGCAGGGGTTCCTCTTCCGTGGGTAATTAAAAGGCTCCTTTTCATTGGGAATAAAGAACCGCGTGAGGCCGTCGGCTCGCCGTGGGGGAAGGAGGGCTGTTGGCAGGCGGGCGCCTCGACGTTTCCTCATTTGACAGGTAAAAATATCAAGAAAGAAAACCTGAGGCTGTTTCATGGGCATGTGAACGGCTGCAGCACCTTGAGATGGACACAACGAGGTCCCAGAAGCTGCTGGAGACCTGCAGGTGAGTCCAGACCGAAGAAAGGGGCTTGTGCAATAAATTAAAGAAGTTCGTTAGCGCGGGTGAGGTGCCCCGGGTTTGCCCGGCGTAGGGAACTCTCGGTTGTCCGCGCCTGATTCCTTCTCCGTTCTTCAGGAGCTCCGTCTGGTCGTCGATAATGCAAAAAAAAAGACAAAAGACATGGCTGAGTTTGGAATCTTCTGTTGGGGGAAGCGGGGTGGGAGCTAAACGGGCAGAATGGTGGCTCTCGGGCATTTTGTTAAATAAAAACCAAGCAGCAGCTAGAGGAAAAAAATCTGTTGCTTTCGAGAGGAATTTTTTCCTCGACGGCAACAAAAAGCAGAAATTTGATGGCTTGGACTTTAGAGAAGGGACCACCGGCGTTTCGCTCGCGGTTAAAACGTCTTTAAATTCCTCCCCCCGATGGGAAATAGAGGGTGGAACCGCTGCGGTGGAGCCTGAGTGAAAATATATCCTGGAGAGACTTTTTAAGAGGAAGAAAGGGCAAATTTGGGCGATATCTTTGGGGTGAGACGCGCTGAGCGGCGCGGCTGCGCCTCCCGGGGCGAAAGCAAACTTGGCTTTGCCCCCTCCTGCACCAAAATCTCCTTTATTCGACCCATTCTCCAGCCCCGGGGTGGGAGCAGCACCCTCCCTCCTGCCCGAGAACAGCAAAGAGAGGAACCTGAGGAAGAAAGAAGATGGTTTGATTTTCTTTTAATCGTTTTTTTTTTTTTAATTATTCCTTTTACCCCCTCCCTGCTTCTCTCAGGCAGAACTTCACAGCGGGGAGGGGGACGGGAGGCGCGCGTTTAACTCTTCTCTCCCCTAAGCCAGATTTAACGCCGGGAGCAAGAGGCGTTAAACCGGAGCTCCGGAGGCGCCTCCGATGAGTCCTCGGAGGGCGAAAAGCCCCGTCTCCCCTCGTGGGGTGTTATTTTATTGCCAGAAAAGAGAGAATCGAGAGCGGGCGCTGCCGATCGCAGCAGGGAGCTCATCCCACTCGCTGCCCCGTTGCCTTTTCCCAGGTGAGATGCCACCCCCGGGGTGGTTTTGCAGTTTAAGGAGAATTTGTAGGAATTAGGAACCGCTCGAGACCTTTACGAACCAGGGCGACGCCGCGGGAGCTGGCTTTAATATTTCATAGCGCGGCCATGAATTATTGCGCAGACGCCGGCAACCGGCAGGAGGCAGCAGAAGGATTAAACCTGGGCTGGATCTCGATTGATTTTATTACGCTCGAATACTTTGTTTATTAGTTCGGATTAATGGGAAGTCGCTTCTCTGAGGAAGATAAACGGGGAAACGTCGCAGCCGCGGCGCCGCGGTGATTTACGACGCTTCGCCGCCGCTTCCCCTCTGCTGTGTAAGAAGTTGTTTTAAACGTTTCCTTTTAGGAGGCTCTTCCTGAACCTGCAGGAGGGGGATTTGGGTCAGTCCGTCTTTTGCTGCCAGATCTAATTGAATCGGGAGCGGAATTAGGGGACTAATGGCAGCTTTTTATTTAATCTGTTCTCGTAAAAAAATGAAGACAACGGGACTGGGGTCTCCGGGTGGGCTCGTCGGTCGCCGCCGCGGGAAGACAACACATAGAGCTCGTTGCTTTTCCCCCAAACCTGGAAAGTGTGTGTTTGCCCTCAAAATAACTACATTTTTCTATAAAGAAGCAGTGGAGTGGGAATAAATATCCCTTTCTCGATGTTATCGCTCTTCTACAGTGGGAATTTTTTGGAGTGAAGCTTCTCAAGGAGCATCTAAACAGGATGTTCCCGACAGGGTATCAAAATGATGTGACAAAATAAAGTAGCCGGGAGGTCCTGAGTGTACGTTTAAGCACCCTTAAAGTTAGGTGGGAACTTTAAGTATTTGCTGAGCAGCGTCTAAATGATGCTGAATGCTAAATGGGATCTCTAAAAATCCCCACCGAGGTGTTTCCGACGGCACATTTCACCAAACCGTGACGCAGGCACAATCGGACTCACAAGGATCCAACCCTGGGGTTAAAAAGGCCGCCCCGTTGCGGCAAAATGGACCGAAAGCTGGAGGCAAATTTGGGGAAATGCACCCCTGGCTCCTCAAATCTCTGGATTTTCTTTTTTGCTCCTGAGAAGCAGCAGGTTTGGCCGCTGTGGCAAGTAGAAACCTTTGGGGTGCGTGTGGTTATGTTGGAAATACCGCAGGTATCCGTCGTCCCCGGGTAAACTCTGATCTTCGCAGCAGCAACAAAATTAACCTCTGCAAAAGCCGCCCGGCGAGCCGTTGCTAAGGCAACGCTCTCCCCAAAGCTGGGATCTTCCGCGCGGCTTTTTAGCGCCGCTCCATCGAGCCCGAAGCGGGTTCGGCCCGCGAAGAGCTCGGCTTCGCTTCCCCAACCTTCCCACGGCCCCGAGGTGCAAAAGGGAGGAGGGAGCAAACGTCACTGGGGTGGGTGTCTTGGGTGTTGGGGTGGTGGAGGTCAGGGGGAGAGCCCAGACCCCGCGTCCGTGCTGTCGCGCACGGGCTGGGCAACACCTGGTGGGCTCAAAGGCGCTTAAACAGAGTTCACTTAAACTCTAAAATCGATGGGTGATGGTCAAATCTGTGAAATCCCAGTCGGAAATAATTTTGGCGGGCGTACGTCGCGCGTTCAGGAAGCTACATGGGGGATAAATACTCGTTTATCTCAATAATTCTGCGATTCTCTGATGTATTCAACACAATCTGGGCTTTGTTTCCGAATGTCCTCTGTTTAATTAGGTCCTCCCCGGCACTTTCCAGACAGAAACTCGGGGAAAATAGTGACGGGATCTGGGCAGGGCCGTTTATTCTGCGCTGCAGGCACCGAGGTTGCACTCGGAGTAGGAGGGAGAAATTACTTACCCTGGAAACAGATATTTATCTTTCTAGATAACGAATTCCTCACTTGGTTTGTAGAGAAATCCTGAAGTTTTCTGTTGGCCAGACCGCTGCGTAGGGCTCCTTGTTTGTGTGAGGAGTTGCTCTTCCTTCTCTTCGCTCCAGTAAAAAAAAACTTCCTTTAAAACTGGGCTTCTGACCGCGATCGAGGTTGTTTCGTTATCTCCCCTGAGGAGCTGCCCGAGGAAATGGGTATCGTCCACGGAATCGATATTTCTTGCCAGATGCTTCCCCGTTATTTCACAGGACAGACATAATTTTTGCCAGCAGCCAGGCACTGAGATGTGCAGATGCGTGGAACGAGGGGAAAAGGCAACTGGGAGTCCAGATTTAGTGGGAATGCCCGGACACCCCGCTTTGCCAGGTCTCCCGTGTGGATCGATGCTCCCACTTCGAGGCAGATTTGGGCTCTTTGCGGCGTCTGTGTCCAAAATCACCGGAATTAACCCCGTGATTCCACCGATCCTGCAAAACCGTAGCTTACAAGGTCATGCCGCCGGCACGACGCTCGCGACGCGCGTCTGGGTTTCCGTGGGAGCGAGGAGGAGCAGATTGCGAGGGGAAAAGGCAGAGGCAGCGCGAAAACCGGTTCTGTTTCAGTTCAATCCCTTCTCCTCGCAGGTGTAAAATTCCAAAATAACCCAGCCAGTTCACGAGAGGCTGCAGGCTGCGCCGTCGGCGTAGCGCCGCGGCGAGCAGCCTTCGTCTCTTGCCTCTGGAAACAGATGCGCGGTGAGAGGTGAAGGTGGCAGAACTGGAAAACTCGGTTTGAAACCATTCCGTCTCGTCTAGACAGCACGATCATGTGCGTTGCCTCTTCTACGGCTTTTAATTTAACAAGTTTCCGTATTCTTTCAGATAAAAATGCTGTTTGCCTCCCCGCTGTGTGCTTGGCAGTGCCATTAGGGCAATTATTCGTTTCTTAATTTTAGTGTGTGCCCTCAAATGCTTATACGAGAAGGTTTTGATACTAACAACGTATTTCTGCATGATTATAACATGTAGATTATTCTTTAGGCTACTCAGTGGGGAAGAAACCCCTTTTCTGATAATATTCTGGTTTTTCTTAACCAGCAGTCACAGACCTTTGCTGTCATCTATGGGAAAACACGGTTGTGACTCACTGACAGCCCATGCACGGGTTTAAAATGACAGATTTAAAAATACCCCCGGTCTGATTTCCTAAATCCTACGCGACCGCTCAGAGAAATTCCGCAGGAGTTCCTCATGGGTTGTCTTTAAAAACCAGGGAGCAAACCCCAAGGGATCGGCTCGACTGAGCCGCCAGGAGCAGTAGGTTCGGGGCCGTTAATCACAACAGGGAAGCGCCTCGTCATGAGCTTCACTAAAGGCCCCTAATTAGCTCCGCGGGGCTTGGGATGTGTCCCAGTGCTCGGCGTTTCCCAGCTGCCTGTGTCTGGAGAGCTTGGTTTTGGTTTGTTGGGGTTTTTGTCAGAGTTCTGGATTTCTAGGTCTGGGTAGGAGCGTGAGTTCGCGCTGTCCTGCAACCTCGCTCCTGGCAAGGGACGCGGCGCAGGAAAAGAGGTTGTAAAGTCCTTGCCTGACCTCCGAACGGACACTGGGGGATAGAATCAGAGTCATCGAATCATTCAGGTTGGAAAAGACCTCTAAGATCATCTAGTCCAACCGCCAGCCCAACACTGCCATGACCACTAAACCACATCCCCACGTGCCACATCCGTGGCCACCCTCATGCCACCGTCTACACCGGTGTGATCTGCAGGGAATGGTTGTGATGGGCAGGCATTTTTTAAAACAAACGTTGAAATTTCGACTTAAAAACGAATACAAAGGACTATTTACTTGTTCGTAGCCCTCTCCAAGCACTGTATTGGAAGAGAATCTACCTGCATCATTCTCTTCTTGTAAGGTACGACGCCGAGAATTAGATTCCCAAAGCAAAAGAGGAACGAAAAGAAACTTCTCCTGGTGAAAAACTGTGAGGACATCAGAGACAAGAGGAAAATAGTGCGTCTATGGTTAGGAGTTCTTGCAGAAAGGAGGCTTAAGCCACGCCAAGCGAGCCATTCGCCACTCACTGGGGTTGTAAAATCTTGGTGGATTGTTTCCATGGAAAATAAAAGATATTAGCTTGCTCAAGAGAACAGGATCACCCTCTGCGAAGCTTTGCGCGCTGTTTGTGCTCCAGGCGCCGACGGTGGGAACACCTGCAAATAAAAAAAAGAAAAAAATAAGAAAAAAAAAAGAAGAAGACAGCTAGAAAATAACTGATAAAAGGCTTGGAAGCCACCTGGGTAACACCAAGCAGGAGCTACGAAGGCTTAATGAGTCTTGAATTTGCGCTGCCGATCACCGCGGTAGCGAATCTTTATTTTGTGTCGTAACGCTTCTGTTTCGACGTGCAGAGCCACTTCTTGTTGAAGCTGGGGAGCACTGAGGCCATTTTTTGTTTCTTCTGGGCCAAATCTCCTGTTCCTTCTCCAAACTTGAAGCGAGGACCAACCGGCTGCCCAGCGGCGCTGGTTCCATGCTGCCAGAGGGCTCTCCGACCCCGCGCTGCTCCTGCGGGGTTTAATTCGCCGCGGCGCGTCCAGAAGCTTTTCTCAGCGCGTCGTAATTTTTGCGGAAATCTCGTCAGATGAATTTTTAGCAGGGTTAAAGCACTCCTCGTTCTCGGAACTCCCCACTATCAGGCTCGCTCGGCACGCTAAGGAGCACCCCGTTCCCAGGTTTTAGAGATTAATTTCCTTCAGAGCTTTTTAGCCCTCGTTACATCGCGGGTAACAAGCGGCCCTTTCGGTGCGAAGACAGATTTTTTTGGTCTGGTTTTGTAATGTTTCCGTAGATAACGTGCAAATGTCCAGAGGAAGCTTAGGCAAAAGGAACCCGCGCAGACACGGCGTGATAAGCTGTTCTAAATCAGCTCAAATGAAGTCAAGATAATGCGACGGGGTCTGTTCAAATTAGAGCTTTTATTTTTTTTAGCTCCAAGGAGTGAAAAGGAACGTTATTGTATTTCCAACTGGCCAGCACTTAGTAACTGCTGCTTCTGCAGCGAGTGAGAATCACGGGAGACACAGTAAAAAAATCAAGGAATTGGTGAAGTCCAACACAGGATTTATTATGCAGCTTTCCTAAGCATAAATATATAATTGCAATTATTTAGGTGTTGGCAGCATCAAAGCCATCCGTGTTTGTCTCTGACCGGTTGGGCACATGAAATATTTAAAACATTTTAGCACAGGGAACGAGGGAAAACGGGCGCGTTCTGATGTTCGACAGCAGACCCGATTTTAAAGAGCGATGCAAATTCCTTGCAATCGCAGACGGAGTTTTTGACTCAGCAGAAACGCTCGAGGTCAATCTCTGCTGGCCTTGACCATGTCCTTGTCCCACGAAAATGACGTTTTCCGGGTCTGAAAAAAAATCCGTCGCAACCTTCTGGACGAAAAATAATTTGATCCAAAAACTTCGTGGCAATAACTAAAAAACCCGGGCTTTTCTTTTTAACATCGTTTGGGCGGAAGAGGATACTGGCTTCCTAACAGCCTCGTTCATTCCTCTTATTCTTAACTAATGAGATATAGACTAGACCAGAGTAGAATAAAATAGAAGAATAGAATAGGAAGAGAAGAGAAGAGGAAGAGAAGAGAAGAGGAAGAGAAGAGGAAGAGAAGAGGAAGAGAAGAGAATATTTGATTAGGAGGGACCTACAGCTCACATCCAGCGAGCACACGGACCAGAGACGGGAGCTCCTGGGGACCTGAACCTCATTGCAACTGGGAGGGGATGCAGGTGGAGGAGGAAGGGGAAAGCAGCAGGATAGACACAAAAGACTTACTCATTAAGTAAATCTGCCGTACCCACCTTATCTAATTAACTCGCTGGCCTTATGGAATTAAGCCGAGGGTTTGCTCCGTATCTAGTTTCCAGCTCCTAATCTAAATAAGCCTTTCACAAATGGCTTACACCGTGGCTTTAGTCTGGGTGGTTTCTCCTCGCGGCCCCACGCTGAAGCTTGTAGCAGCTTAATGAGGTCGAACATACATTAATTTAGCCTGCATTAGCGAGACGAAGAACGACGCTATTAATACGCGGTGGAAAACCACAGCCGAGCCACAAGAACCGGCTTGAGACGGCTGACTTCAAGGCACGCACTGGTTTCGCTAAACGCACTTAAAACGGGGGTTGTTTGGGTTTTAAAGAAACATTTGAATAAGAAATAACTCTCTGGGATAATTAAAGGAAAAACAGGGGAGGGAGAGAGAGCTGGCTGCAACTTCTTCCTTGTTGCTGGAGAGGAGTGAAGCTATGCCGAGCCGGGCAGCCGCTGCCAGCTGGGATCCGGCCCCAGCCGCGGGCACCGGGAGAGCAGGTGAGATAAGATATTTGCTTTCGCCGTGGAGCCGTATCGCAGCTAATGCAAATATTCTCATCACCGGGAACGTAAATACCACATCCTGCTATTACTTTGCAAAGCAGATCCAGCCCTCTTTTTTCTTTTTTTTTTTTTTTAAAAAAAAGTGCATCAGGAAACACAACCCTTTGGTTATTAATTTTGTATGATTTGCTCTAATAACTCTGCAAAGCGCTTGTTTAGCCGCCGCTGCTTCGCTTGGCATTTCTCTATCTGGAAAGAACAGGATCCACACACATTTCCTGTTCTTCTGAATAACGCTGGATTTTAATTGTTAGAGGAAGAAGCAGGAAACCGAAGTTACTAAGACCTTTAAGGGACCCAAAAGAAACACAACCACCACAGTTGGATTGAATGTTTAGCGGCCTCGAGGAGTTAAGAGAAAACTTATCTAGAAGCTGCAAGGGCTTCGGAGAAGTGCTGCTGTCTGAAACCGTCCATCGCAGCAAAACATTTCGAGTTACATAAAAAGAGCTGGCAACCAGCGGAGCTCCTAATTGCCTGTGTGGCCACACTGAATCACTGCCGACCGCGAGCCAATTTGTCAGCCACCGCGTGGGTGCGAAGTTCTGGGCTGCGAGGCCTCCGAGAAATGTTTGCCAACAGCTCGATCGCCTCCGTCTACCAGCACCGGGCATTTACCAGAGGGGAAAGGGGTGAGCAGCCCCGCGATAGCCCGTTTACGAACGTGGCAGCAGCTCATGCTGGCAACGGGGCTGACTGCTCTTAAGCTGCTGTTCCCAGCCGAGCTGCGTGGAGAGTTATTTTTCCCCAAAAAAAGGCCATGTGCGCCGTCAGTGAGAAGGTTTATTCGTGAGCTGTGCAGCCCAAAGAACAAAATTGTTCCCAAAAAATTAGTTTTCTTGTGGCAGCGACGGCGCCGCTCGGAAATATTGTCCGTAAGAGACCCCAGGGAAGGGCAGGAGCCATTTAAACGGACCTTTAAGCTATGAAATGCTCAAAGGTGAGGCTGAGCACAGGATCACCCTCCCGGGATCATGCAAGGTTATCTGCAGCTACCCCAGTTTTACAGCTATCTCTGGGCACGCAGAAAGCAAAATGGGAAATAAATACTGATTCCAGCAGGGTACAAAGCTTGAACTCCCACTTCTTTGCTCCTCACCCGATGATGTGCTCTAGCAACCTGCTCTGTCATCCCAGGGCTTAGCAATACGCTGTAACCCTGCCAAAACAAGCACGCAGGGGAACACCAGCCTCTGTTTTCGTGCTGCTCTCGCTCAGCTCTCTCTCCCTCCCGCGTTCTTATTTTTCCAGAAGATATTTCAGGGCCAAACTCCGCCAGGACTCCGTGCCAGTTAGCAGCAACGCGGGGCAAACGTAATTGCTTTCTGCACGAACACCGATGAGCCGTACGAGGGAGAGGACGCACCTCTCCCAGCCCCGCGAGGCTTCTCAAGCGCTCGGTGACGGAGACATCGAATTCTTCGATGGCCTGAGGGGGAAAATCAGGGAAGATTTTATTGTGAGATGTCTTCTAGCGTGGCCAGGAGGCGATTCCGCCTCCGCTGAGGCCCCGCCTGGAGTTCTGTGTCCATCATGAGAAAAATGTGGATCCCTTGAAGGTCCAGAGGAGGCCACAAAGGGCTGGAGCATCTTTTGCCTGAAGAAGCTACAGATTCCTCATCCCTGGAAGGGTCTGAGGCCAGGTTGGATGAGATTTAGAGCAACCTGGCCTGGTGCGCGGCGTCCCTGCCCACGCAGGGGGTTAGAACGGGATGATCTTTAAGGTCCCTTCCGACTCAAACCACTCTATGATTCTAGGATGATTCTGGAGTGGTTCTGTGATGGTTCTGTGGTGGTTCTGTGATGGTTCTGTGATGGTTCTGTGGTGGTTCTGTGCTGATTTTGCGATTCTCCCCCCTCTCTGAGGGCTTCAGCCTGACTCCCTCCCAGCCTCCCGCCCGCAGGTTGTCCCCCGACTCCCCTGAAGGAAAAACGCCACACCACAAAACACCCACACCCGCGGAAGGTGCTTTCCCCGCAGGAAAACACCCCATTTCTTCCTCCACCCCCTCTTCCTCCATATCCCCGCCCCTCCAAGCGACGCCTCCTCCCTCCTTCTCCCTCAGCCCAGCCTCAGCGCCGGGCTCCCGCAGAGGGGAGGTGCTTCACCTCCTCTTTCCCCCCCATTCCCCTTTTTTTCCAGCAACCACCGGCAAGGAGAAACGCTCCGGGAGAACAGGTCTCTGCCTCTTTGAGGAGAGGGGAAGGGGGGGCGGGAAAAAAAGAAAAAAACACCCCAAAACCCGCGGCCACCCTTTGCGTCTTCCCCCTGCCCGGCGGGGAGGCGCTGAGGGGAAGGCCCGCGGCGGGGCGGCCCCGCGCGGATTTTTCGTGGGCTTTGGGTGAAAAAACGGTAAAATGGAGAGCGGGGGTGGGGAAAAGGGGTGGTTTGTAATCGTTTGAGGGTGAGGAGAGAGCATGGTTCATCGCCCCGGGGCCGCGGGGTGGGCCGGGGCGCTTGGCGGGAATCCCCTCCCCGATATATCGCGACTCCCGACAGGAGATTCTACCTTGTATTTCTTTTTTTTTGGAAGGTTTGTGGCTGTCAAAAGAGCTGGGCAAGCGTCCAGTATAAAAAAAAAAAAAGGGGAGGGGGTGTTATTAAATCCTTCAGGTGTTGCGGGAATTATCCTGGACGTGGTCGCCCCGAAATAGGTGGTAAAAAGGGTGTGATGTGATATTCTTTTTTTTTTTTTTTTTATTAAAATAGCTGCTTCAGAAATACCAGCAGACTATATTATTGTGCCAACAGGCGGTTAATCCTCTTTTTGTACCCTTTAAATTAAGATTATTGCGGCGAGGCTTCTTTCGCGCGGTTTTTCTGTGCAAATTTGGTCTTTTTAGAGTTTAACTGGGGCAGAAAGAGAAAAAGCAGGGGCGTGAAATAGCAAAGGAATAGTTTGCCTCCTCTGAACTCTGATTGTAAAAGCTCTTTTCAAGTAGCTCAACGCCGGCTGGGGAAAAAAAAAAATCAAATAATAAATTGCCAAAGGTGAAGTGAGTTGCGTATTTGCAGGCATATGGGGGAAGAAAGGCCTGAGTCTTGGAGTTGTGCTGATTCCCAGCAGCGAGTGTGACGCCCCTTTGGGTTCTTTAACCAGAGTTTGACTCGAAGGAGAAAGGGTTTTCCCCTGGGGAAAAACTCCTCTCGATAGATCTGGCGGGTTTTTGGCCGCGTGCGAAGTTGTCAAGACGGGGCGTTACGGGTGAACGCGCGAGAAGGCGTCGTGGGCAAGCTCTGTTTTAAAAAAACCCGTGGTGCTGGGGAGGTTTGGACAGCTGCGGAGCGAAACGGCAGCTCTCCCGGCCACGGTGCTTATTTTCGCCTTCAGCGAAACGGCGACACGTTGCAGCCGGCGAAAAGGTGCGAGCTGGGGAGCAGCAACGCGCTCGCTCGGAGCACGCCTAGAAGCCGCGAAGGCTGACGTCTCGCAACCTGGTCGTTACTGAAACGCGTTGTAGGCTGCTTACCTGCCTGCTGAAATTCCCAATTTGCATTTGCGAGAGCCGAGTGGTTTGGTTTTCTTTTTTTTCCTGGGAGAAGCTGTTCTTCTCTCACCGTTCACGCAGCCACAATTTTCCACGCCGGTTTTCCTGCCGGCGTCTGGCGAAGTCTTTGGTGTCGCAACTGCTGCGCAGGTGACTCTTCGGCGTGCGTCGTGCCGGTTCCCACGAAAGCGCGGGGGTTTGCTCTTGCTTTCGTGGAGGAAACGAAACAGCCCGGAGTAATTCAGCAGAAAGGCCGCGTTGAAACGCCGCACGGGGGAAGCGGCGCGGTCGGCAGCGTGACGCCGCGGGTCTGGGTTTGAGCTGGGTGGCGTTAGGGAAAAGTTGGAGCCTGGCAGTCACCAGGTTGAGGTTGTTGGCCTGGGTGGAGGTCACCGTGGCCGGCAGGCGAGATAAAGCGTGGCCCAGCGCCTGCAACCGAGTATTCCCTGCCGCGATATCCCCTGTGCTTTGTTCTGGTTCAGGCAGCATTATGAACCGGCGAGGCGACGTGGAAATAGGCGGTTTCTGTCATCAAAACCACGGCAGGTTTGTCAAGCGGCGGATAATTCTTGAGGATGACTAACTGATGAGAGAGCGGACCACGTAATCACAAAATTTGGTGTTGGGGAAGGAGCCTCGAGATGTACGTTTCCTTCTGAACCCTGAAGAACTCAGGAATTGCCATGGGCTAAAGTGGTAAAACTCACTGCTAATCTTCCTTGTGCTGGCTCCTCGTTCGCTAATTCTTGCCCTCAAAACCCTTTCGTTTTCTTGTCTGCCCCCAAACTCCCGCGTCTGCTCCCGGCACCGTCGGCGTGGGAGGGGCAGGGCTGGCATTAACCGGGGTGGGGTGGGTACGGCTGGTTCTTGAGAGATGGAAGGAGAAGCAGCTGATGGCAGAAGTTTGGAGGTGGGATTCCTGGTGTCTGCCTGCTGCGTCCTCGTGCGAGCAGAAGGCCACTGGTGCAGAGAGAGGAGAGACCCCCCGGGAAGCTTGCTGGTGGCTTCACGGACGCGGGCGATATCCCAGGAGGAACATCTCTGTACCAGCTGGAGAAGAGAAGCAGCTTTAAGGGGTTAAAACTTCTGGGATAACCAATTTGTGCCTGAGCAGTACAATAGAGTTTAATTCCTAAAACCTTTCACGGAATAATCAGATTGCTGCAACGTTCACATAAGATTGTCTGCCGGAGAAGGAAAAAATGATTTGCTGTTTCAAAAGCAGTGATTTCAATGTGTAATAGCCATTAGCTTGTTAGGACTAATGACTTTCTAGCTTGAGGAGCCCTCTTTACAATTTGCGGTCCTTAAAGAGCCACGTTAAATAGGATCAGGTTATTTGACAAGCTAACTACACTAAATATTATTTCTCAGTGAAGTTTTGATGTTTTAGTTGGTCACGTTTAATGTTAATATTTCAAATACAGTGCCGTTTAAAACTAGTCACAACTGATGCTTTGTCTGGATAAATACCTTACACAGACATACAAGGTTTGAATTTGAACCAGCTGCATCTAAGTGATACGGAATAATTGACCTTCTTCGCACTTCATTGACCTTCTTCGCCCTTCATTGACCTTCTTCGCCCCTCTTTGACCTTCTTCGCCCCTCTTTGCCCCTCGTCGACCTTCTCCAACCTCCCGTATCTTCGTTCCTGAAGCCTTTCCATGAACGATTAGACGAGCCCAACCGTTCTGATCCTCGTTGTACATCTTTACTCGAACAGAAAGGTGACGGGAGTGGAAATCTGCTGTGCTGTGTGACGGGAGGTGTAGCTGCTGTTGTGGCTAACGACGATTGCAGAGCTTGCTTAAGGGGCTGCTCCAAGCGTTAGGGCTTGGAGAGAAGACATTACTTTTCAGCGATGCCAAAAATCCCTTTACTGGTCTGACAGCGAAAGGACGGCGACTGGGAACGTTGCATTTCTAAATCAGGTCTGTGGTGGCCGTCTATAAGGGCATGATCCCTTTTGTTTCAGGCGGTGGCGTGTGCTCGCTTTGGTTCCTGCTAGCAGGCAGGGAAGGGCAGGCCACTCGCACAGCGATAGGAATGACTGAAGTTTGAGGAAGCTGCATTTTTATTTTTATGTTTTAGAAAGAAGGACTGTCAGCATTACAGGTAAAGCAGCCACGATGTTTCAAAGCCTGTAGCCAGGCTCTGCTCTCTGTTTTCTCTCCGTTCCCACACTATTAACGCCTGGGTTTCCTTTTTTCTTTCCCTTTAATGTCCACACAGCAGCACAAACCAGAAATTCTCCCAGTCTTAATCTTGACTCAGGCTATGAAGATTCTCCGAAAGACAAGGTTGGGTTGATTCGGGCATCAGTTAGAGGGATCGTGGGCAGCCCTGGGTTCCCCCGCTGCTTCCGAAAAGCTTTTTCGGAAAGAGATTGGATAGGATCCGCCGTAACGGAGTGGAGCTGTATTGGCCTGCCTGTACCTGCAACCCAGCGTAACTGGTTCGTGGAGCGATGCTCTTTACCGTCGGGGGACAGCCCCAGCTATCGCGAGAGGCTTTCTGAGCTGTGGAGTCGACTTTCCTCCCTCCACCCCTTCGCTCTTGACTCCGTTGATAACTGCTCGTTGCACATATTGGCTCGTGCACACAGGAAGAAGTAGCTGGCAAACGTTCAGGGCTTTTCGATGCAGGCATCCAGTTCGGGGTCTTCATCGGCATATCGGGGTTCCTAAATTCAAATGGAGGTCGGCAGGAAAACCAGCGTGGCGGTCACGCACGTGGTGGCGAAGGCCGGGCTGTGTCACGAGAGTTTTTACAAAAGATTTCTGACGCGTTTTGGATTCAAAACACGAATTTGATAAGGTCAGGGAGAGCTGAAGTGTGGATGATGATATCGTGCTGCTGCAGTTAAAAGGGAGGTCCAGCCCACTTCATGTCTTTCAGATAATGATATTGGCTCGTAAATGTTCACAGAATCTATTTATTTATTCATTTTTTTCCTCCCTCACGCATGGACAGAGAAGGAACCTGATGGACGGGAGCTTTCGCTTGCCTTCAAAAGAGCAGGAGAGACCTGGTGGGTCAGCAGGGAGCTCCTCAGCGTCGGAAGGGTGGGAAGTGACCCCGCGCAGTCCCGATATCCCCCTGCTCTCCTGGTTTGACCAGGCTGCTTCCCCATGTATGTCCAATCCTTTGTACAATTTCAGGCTTAAAGGGCGTTAACGTGATTTAGATATAAGATTTTATGACTCTCAGTGAGTCACCCAGACTTCCTCATCGCAGCCGCCTTCCTTCTTCAAGGCATTCCTGTAAATGCCATTAATGACCGGGCTTGTTTCACTTTTTGAAGCGTGAGTGAAAGGTTGAGAGTATTTGCCGTCCGGGTTGTTTTGACAGCGGCAGGATTCTGCTGCCTTTCACAAAACCCGTTTCTGGCTCGTGTCTCCCGCAGGTGTTCCGCAAACCGCCGTGACTTTCGCCTCGGCGGCGCGGTTCTGTTTGTGCAGCCAGTCGAGTGTGATAGACTGGATTACGTGCTAAACAGAGACCTACTGGGCAACCCAGAACTCATTCCTGTACTTACCGAGCAGGTTTTGAAAGCGGTGAAATAAAGGGAAATGATGTGTGTGGTCGCTTGTGTTACAATACTCTGCATTTGGCCTAGAGGGAAAAAAAGCACAGGGGAAGCGTCGTGGTAGGAGCTTCTGGTAACGGTTGGGCGCGGTCTTTGTCTTCGTTTTTTGGGTTTTTTTAATTGTGTTGCATCTGGTTTTCATATTGATTAGCCCCGAAAATGACTGAATTAGTCGCTCCTTCTTCCCTTTCCCACCCAAACGTAAATACGCGCGGGAGGAGACACCGCGTCGGCTGGAAGGGAAGGTGCTTCGGCTCTTGAGCGGTGGAGCGCGCCGTTGGAGGAGAGAATCCCAAAAGGTGCGACCAGAAAACAGGGGTGGACGTGGCGAGCTGCCAGCGCTGCTCGGTTTATCCTCGAATGCGTGGCCACACGAGTGTCTGGTGTTCACCTGTTTATTTGGAGATTTTACTGATTATTTTTTAACGCCCGCTGCGGGCTTCTGGTGGCTTGAAAGGGAATTTCAAGCGGAAGGGCACGTGCAGCAGCGAGGAGCAGGGTAACACTCGCTTTCTTGCCTGTGCGCTCCTTTTTTTTGTTCTGCAGAAGGAATAGAAGCCACCTTTGCCGGGCTTTTGTGTTGGATTCTTTACCTGTTAAATGTCTCCCGTTGAAAAATGATCTGAGAACGCAAATTTTAGGGTGAGACGGCAAAGCGATGTGGTAACGTCGGTTAAATAATAGAAAACTTCAAGCGATCAGTTCAATTTTAGATATTATTAGACCTGGCTGCAAGTGATTTTTAAATTTCCAGGAGGCTTCAGAAAAAACAACCTTTTTGAGGAAGAGAACGTATTTGTCGGGTGTTTTCGGTATCAGCCCGTGCTGAAAGCTGCACGTCCATGTATTTAAAGAATTTCTAAAATGCAGTATGCTCTGTGTACGTTTCTTTGTTAAAAAGGGTAGCCTGGCTTCCTAAAAAAGAGTAGTAGGTGGCTGTGGCTTGCCAAGAGTCTTTACATGCTGCAGCCTGAAGCTGTCTGCGGTGAAATGCTGCGAGGCATCCGTGCCAGAAAGGATCCGTCTGGTCCTCCGGGGGGTTTCCACTGGAAGGAAGAAAAGGAGGGAAGATCATTTCTTTCATGCTACCGTCACATTTGTTACGTGTTGTCGCTCCCAGCTCCTGGATGGAAATTCTTGCATGTGTCTAATTCTGAGCAGAGAAGCCGGCTTTAATTTCGTCTCAGCGTAGCTCCAGTGAGTTGTTTGATTTTTTTTTTGAGGAGGGAAAAAATGTTTGGCTCGTTGTGGGCCATTTATTTGGCAGCTGTCAGGCTCTGCTTTTCTGGCAGATGATTGCAGACAAATTATAGCGTGATGCTGGATGACTGGACGGGGTTTTATCTTATCTTTTTCTGTATCCTGTCTCTTCCTCCCGCTCAGGAAGGACTTGCGAGGCTGCTTTCCGATAACGCGCGCTTCAGTTTCGGTCTGGCTGCTCCACTTTGCGTTGCAGATGTTCCTGTGTGTTCTTTCTACGAGGGAAAAAGTGTCTAATTTGGCCGTGTTAATGAGTTAGGTGTTAATCATCTGATTCTTTCTTGGACGCTCCGTTTGGAGAGAGACATCCCACGGCAACAGAGCAACAGGTTTTGAGGGTGACGAGGGACTGGAGTTTAGTCCTTCGCTAAATTGATGGGGGAGGGTTAATACTGCTCAGAATCAGGGGAAAGAAATTTTCTGCAGAAGACCAGGGGAGGTTTTCTCTTCGTGTTACTGACCTTTACGGTTCTGTTCGAAGGATGTAGCTGAAGAACTTCGAGGACCAGCCACGTCCAGGTCAATCATGGGCCGTCTTTCTGTTCCATCCTATATGATTTCTTCAGGATAGCCAGAGCTAGGAATAATGCGTTTGTTTTTACGTAACAACTCTGATTTTCCAACAGGAACCTGCTGCCGTCAGTGTTTTTCATCTCCTAGAAGTGACTCGAACAGGAAGCTTAGCAGGCAGCCTGCGCTCCCCTCCCCAGATCAGCTTTGCCTCCCTCTCTGCTCTTTGCTCCGTTGGAAGTCTCCACGCAGCTCTTGCTTTATCAGAAAGTCAATGGTACGTCTGTGGGGCTGAGAGCAGGTCTTGGTGGTACCGTGTCACACTCGGTCCGTGCCCACCTGCCTCTCAGCCCCTTCCCAAAGTATTTCGGAACCCTGAGTTGGCGCTGGGGTCATCTCTCCGCGTGCCCTTGGTAGGTGCTCTCGTTGCCTGCATCCTGAGGTGGCCTTCAGGAGGACACTGATTTTGATGTTACTGTTCTTACACTTCAATAATATATAAACTTGGGTGGGTAGTAGCGGTGCTGATGTATTTTGCTGCGGAGGGAATGAATTTCTTGCTGACCAGCTGCTGGTGCAATACGCCTGCCACGATTTTTATCCTGCCTTTTCTGGAGCCGGTGCTATTTACGCAGCGCTTTGTTCGACTTTTAACGAGTCGCGTGCGTCGAGGGGGATAAAACTTTGTTTTCTGCAGCTGACTTCCTCACGCGTAATGTTACCTCGCTGGTGTTCCCGTTAGCCGCTCACGCGGTTGTAGAATCGCTTTCCGCAGCTCTCCGTGTTCCAGCAAAGTGCTGGAGCCCTCCTGCTTCTTCCGCCTTTGGAGGGGCTCAGTTTGGACGTGGTGGGATTCGCAGAGCCGCAGAGGGTAGGAACGGTGCCCGAGGAGTAGATTTTCCTCTCCCCGGAGGCTATAACTGAATGTCTAAAGGATTATGTGAAGCCGTCTCTCTCAATCAAGAAAATGTTCCCTGGAGTATCTGCTGACAATTTGAAATGATCTCTCCCGCTGTAGCTAGAGGACATTAAATAGGGGTGGAACAAAATAATCAATCGAGGCGCGAGATAACTGCTTCTGGTCTAGATGGGAATCTTGTCTGCCAAGAAAGCAGTGAGGGAGGGGCAGGGAAGGTTTTTAAACCAAGCTCCATCTAGTCGCACAGCCTGGAAGAACAGCATTGAGACGTCACCTTGTCCCCTGGCTGCTGGCCGTGTTGGTAGAGAGGATTGGAAGGGACGGCCAGGAGGCCTCTTTGGGTTCTTATAAAGCTTAACTGGCACCGTGGTGACACGGGCTTGCGGGTTGGACTGTGCCGGTTGAGCGGAAAGTTGGTTTTTTTGGGATCGTGTGGGTGCTTGCGGGTTGACTGAGCCCTGTGGGATCGATGAGGGGGGGAGCCCTTGCTGGTTTTGGCTGCTCTGGCTGCTGAGGATCTGTGGTGGAGTCGCTACAAAACCTGTCCCCAGCGCTGGTTTTACAGCTTTGAGTCCGTTGAGATGCTTTCAGGACGGTGAATCTGGGGGTCATCATGGAAATCACGAATTGAGTTGCTTTGGTTTAGCCGTGTGAGATTCTGTGGTACAGCCCAGGGCTGTTTCTTTTCGGAAGCTCGATATATCAAGCCAGTTAGAATTAGAGTCAAAGGAAGAATATTGCAAAGCCTTGTTAATAAATCCCTGCTATAACATTCTGAAGATTTTTTTCTGGAAGAAATTCTCTCGAAATAAAGTCTCTTTGCTTTAATAACCCCAAACCTCCTCCACGGAAGAACCTGGCTTTTGTTTCAGATCTAGCCTAGGATTTTTATGCTCCGATTGTATGCGCTGTGTAAGTTAACATTTGTCATGAAACGTTCAGCATTTTCAAATCCAATTAATTACAGACATTTTAAGTCATGCTTAGCTGGTTCTCTAGTAGTAGTCAGTGGTGATTTTAACTCTTTCATCCCAAATGAAATTAAAACCCTAATGCTCACATTTCCCGTGGAGCAAGATCTTAAGTTGCTGCACTGCAGCGCCTAATCCCAAATTAATCATTTGTGCAACCAATCAAGCATTTGGGGAAGAACTAACTCCCGAGATGCCTGTCGCGTTCTGATTCGAGGAATGAAACGCCTGAAGAGCCGTTAATTGCGTCGACCAGAAATCCTTGGGTTTTGAGAATCCTCAAACTTCTGGGGAGAAATTCCTGTTGCTCAGCGGAGCCTTGGGGTAAACTTGGGTTATTCTGGAAGGGACGAAAAGCCTCGAAATTTAACTTTCGTGAAGTCGCTGCGTCCGTGCTTTAGCTTTCCCCTCCCCGGTGCCATGAGGTCAGGGTCTTTTTTTTCTCTAAATTCATTTAAACCTTTCTCATCAGAAGGTGAATTTCTCAGAATCTCAACCCGCCTCTCTGGGCACCTCTGTCTCAGTCAAAGATATAAGTCTTGGACAGCGAAACCGCTCGGTGCGCAGTCAGCTTTTTCCTTCCTCGAAGTTGAAATGCAGGATGTTTCAAGCGGATTGAGTTTGTTATTTTACTCAAAATGGGTCAGTACTTGCTGATTTAAACGCCCCAGGAAGGGAGAGTTTATTCTGATGGAAATGAAAAACTTCTAGTGAAACGGGCAGGAGTTTTTATGAATGCGGCAGGGCCCAGAGTCTGATACCGCAGTAATTAGTCTTGGTGCAAATCTGAATGAAATGACTGTTCTTCCGCGCTGAGGACGAACGAGATCTTTCGGTATCATTAAATCGTGGGGTTTTTTTCTTCCTCTTTACGTAGGTTCCTAAAAATTAGCACTATGACTGATGGAGACTACGATTATCTGATCAAACTCCTGGCCCTCGGAGACTCTGGGGTTGGCAAAACGACGTTCCTGTACAGATACACCGACAACAAATTCAACCCAAAGTTCATCACGACAGTTGGGATAGACTTTCGGGAAAAACGAGTGGTAAGTCGTGTCATACAGATGATATTTTTTTACTTTTATTCGTTTTCTACTGAGCACAAACTTTATATAAAGGCTTACAGGGGGTAGAGTGAGTTGATAATGCTTCTCCTTGTCTGGTTTTTAGCTTGAGTCCTGAATAGGAACTGGATAAAAGGGAAAAATGTTGTTCTTACCCTGCTGTTGGATTGTGAAATGGTTTATTGCACATGGGTGTAAAAGAATCCTTCCTTCTCTGTTTTCTGATGTTAAGTAGAAGATGAGAGTCTTCCGTAGTGTCAGTCAGGTGCTTTTTGTGGCTTTTGGAGAGTTTTATTTAATGTGACTGACAGGTCTGTTCCCAGATCCTGATAAATAAAGCCTAAACATAGGGGACAAGCTCAGCTTTTTAACAGGAATCCTCTTAGCTCGAGCAGTAAAACCATAACAAATACAAGTAAAACCAATACAAATACAAGTAAAACCATACAAATACAATTATTTCCTTAATCAAAAGAAACAGAAATACTTGCCCAGCTGAAAGATGGAAACCTCTTGCAAAACTTAAGCGCTCCTCAGCCCTTGGTGGGGTTAATGTAAGAACCAAAGACTTGTTTCTACTGTTTATTATTAATGATCGTTTACACCGTTTCCCAGCGCTGTGTGAGTTCAGGGCGGTGAAGTTCAAGTTGCAGTGGAACCAGGCTCCTTCTCTGCAGTGGTGTAATAAGAGTAAAATATTGAAAACGTGGTTTTATTCCAAGGAAATGACTGAACATGCAAATTACTGGAATACCCTGTCCCTGGCTGCTCAGGTGCTCGTTAACATGTTTTGAACGCGGCTGCTGGATTCCTTCCAGAGGCTTGAACTTTTCTGCTGAAGGTTCTTCTGTAGTTTTGCACATTTTGGAGTAAGACGTAGGCGTGGGAGGAACGACATCTTACCAGATTTGAAGTATCTCAGAGGGGTTTTTTGCCTCTCTTCGCCTCCGTCTTTGACCGCACCGGCTAATTTACACCGTGTTAGTAAAAGAATTGAACCGCAATGAAAGGTCACGGCGATTTCTTTAAGCACCGTGACTTTTTAGCTGCAGTTAGTGAGGAAGTCGTTAGTGTCCAACAGAAGTTAATGAGGAAAAAATAGCTTTTTCTAACGGTGGTTCATCCCGTCAGCCAGCTGTGCATTTTCTAAGACAGCAACGAAATGACACGGAAAGCTGGCTCAGCACAGCGCTGGGCCAAGCTCTAAAGAATCGGCGTCTAATTCGAAGCGTTAAATCCCACTAAATTATCTCCAAAGTTCAGCTTTCGTGGCCGTTTCGTATGGCTCCTGGGTTTTCAAATGTTCTTAGAAGCAATCTGAAGTAGCTTCTGGAGGTGGGAGTCAGCTTTTACTGGAGGGATGAACTTTTCACTCCTCGTTTGCACAAAACCCAAGTGTGTGACCCGGTGTGAGCTGTACTGATTCGTCTCTCTCGTCAGGTGTACAACAGCAGAGGACCAAATGGATCTCCGGGAAAAGCCTTCAAAGTACATCTCCAGCTTTGGGACACAGCCGGACAAGAAAGGTAACAGAATTGAGGTCATTAGAAAGCAATTCTCAGGGTTTTTTTCCACCTTGCTGGGTAAACCCTTAGTCCGTTTGGGTCCAAAATCTCAAAAAATCTCATATTTCTCCTTATTGGTTTGTTGGTTAGGTTTTTTCTTTCAGTTTGTGCTGTTATTTTGGCTTCGTAACATGTTCCTAATCTCCTCTAGAAGGGAATTCCAGTTCAAATCTGACCAGTGCTGGGTAGAATCGCTTCTTATCTTCTGCTTTTGGTTTGGTTTGTCTTCCTCATCGACATCCATTAAGTTTGCGAGCGAGGAGAATCCTCCTTCACAGACAGATTCTTTTATCTAACCAATTTCTTTTCAGCAAAAAACCCCAAAGCCACCAGCTTTTTCTTTATTCTCTTTAATACCAACTGTGTTGAGTAGTGCACATCCATCGGCTGAGCATCACGTTGGCAGACGAGTCCGTTTCTGTCGCCGCGATCTGCGACGCGCTAAATTCTTCAGCATCTCCTTTTTTTTTCTCTTCCACTTTCAGATTTCGAAGCCTCACCACAGCGTTTTTCAGAGATGCCATGGGCTTCTTGCTGATGTTCGATCTCACCAGCCAACAGAGCTTCTTAAATGTCAGAAATTGGATGAGTAAGTAGAACCACCGAGCGTGCGTTTATCGGGCGACTTGAAGCTTGCTCGTGCGTTTTCGGCTTCTGAGCTTTACGCGTGTCATCGCTTGCGAGCTGGAAAATGCCCCAAGGAGGTAGTTACGTCTAGTGCAGCTTGTAATTTGGGCTGAAAACCTCATCAGTTTGGAAAGATGTGTTGTGGTTTGTTGTTTTTTTTCTTCATGATAGGCTGTTTTGGGCATTTTCTCTTCTGGATTTGGTACAGTTTGGTTGACGCTTAAAAATCTGTGGCGTGTGACGCTTCCTTGGCCATACCCTGTATTTTAGGTCATACACAGGAGCTTGGAAAACTGGATAATGTTGTTGTCTTTACGGTGTGTTTTTGTTTGTAAAGCAGAGCACGTGATTCCTTCCTGTCTGCTTTGAGGCTTAAATTTAAAATTAAGACCGGCCTTGGAGGATTTGCTTTGAAAGCGCGTAGCGTTCGCTGCTGTTGGCTTCCCTGGAGTAAAAGCGGTTAAATTCTTGAAAAGTTTGGTATTAATTGAGGATATTTAGAGCGTTTTGGAAGGAAAAGCATTCGGCGCGAAGTGGTTGGCTTGAATATTTGGAGGTGGGGAGCGAGGAAGGCGTTTTGAATGATTTTCGTCAACGATCTTCCAACGTTCTCTTAACTCCCCTTTCTTTTTTTGGTTTCTAGGTCAGCTGCAAGCCAACGCGTATTGTGAGAACCCGGACATCGTCTTAATTGGCAATAAAGCTGATTTGTCAGACCAAAGGGAGGTGAACGAAAGGCAAGCGAAAGATCTGGCGGACAAATACGGGTAAGGAAACGACGACAGAAGCTAAATTCAGTCCCTAACGGTTATTAGCGCAGCTGATGACTTGCAAGTGTACTTCAACTCTAAAATTTGTGGCCTTTGTGGTATCACAGACACCAGTGGGGTGATACCCAACTTGAAACACTTTCTGGTCGACCTGTTTGAAATAGAATGGAACGCTCCATTCCATAGTTCAACTAAAACTAGTAGGACCTGAGAAATAAGGCTGGAATGAAACGTTCTTACTAGAAAACTACGTTCTTGGGGTGTTGGCTTAGTCCAAGAGATCAGGACAGAGTATATCCAAGGCATTCTCAGTGGCACAAACTAAATACCTGGGTTTATAACTTGCTTTTCCCTTCTGGAAATGGATTTTAGTCAGGTTGTAGCTGCAGCACTGCATTTATTTGGGTTTTCCTGGTGGATGGTAAAGCTGTCACCAGCCTTTTTCTTCTTGTGGTGAGTTTCTTTGCGCTAATAACACCTGCAGAGCATCCTCTAAGTGTGTAACATAATTAATAAAGAGTCCTGAGGAGTGAAAAGCAAATTAAAAATATTAAAAGAGTGTTAGAGAGCTGCCTGCAGCCAGGTGGGAGCAGTGACACTGCGGAGAAGTTGGCTTATGGCACCTTTCACATGATGCAATTAATTTCTAGGCTTTTCTTCCAAAAAAAAGACGACTTGGAAGGATTGGAAAGAGATTTCAGAATGGAGTATTGAGAAATGGGAAGGAAAGAAGGGAGGTAGTAACGTTGAGAGCTCACTGAGAGGTGACCCTTTTCTTTTCCCCC
Source organism: Trogon surrucura (assembly GCA_020746105.1). NCBI lineage: Eukaryota > Metazoa > Chordata > Aves > Trogoniformes > Trogonidae > Trogon > Trogon surrucura. The sequence continues at coordinate 86,921,655 of CM036658.1, forward strand.
CCCCCCGTAGCATCCCGTACTTCGAGACGAGCGCCGCTAGCGGGCAGAACGTGGAGAAGGCCGTGGACACGCTGCTGGACTTGATCATGAAGCGCATGGAGCAGTGCGTGGACAAGACGCAGGTCTCCGACGCGGCCAACGGAGGGAGCTCGGCGAAGCTGGACGAGGCCAAGGCCGAGGAGAAGAGATGCGCCTGCTAAGCGGCGCCCCGGGACTGTGGGGAACCGCCGAAAAGACGGCGGAATCTCGCCGAGCTGCCGCCAGATCTCAACCCGGCGAGCCGGGCGCGGGAGCAAATACGTCGTTTTTTTTTTTTCTTGGGACCGTGCGTCGTTTTATCTTTTGGTTTTTTTTTTTTTTTTCCTCTCCAAAGAACTGGTTTCAAACTCCAAGCTGTGCTTTTCAGTGAGGCTCTCGTGCTGAAATGATTCTTCCTGACACGGTGCCACATCTGCGTGGGAAACTCTCCCCTTTCCTTTCCCCCCCTCAACCCTGGCCCTCATCTTTATTTTTCACACGATCAGGATACTGAATAGAGGGAAGTAGCTTTATTTTTTTAAAAACCTGGTGTCTGCATACACTGGCTATTGATATTAAAAGGGAGGTGGGTGGTTTTCTAGGTCTGGGCCCATTTTTTTTGCCCCCACAGAATCCTCCTTTCGAATTCTCGAGCTGCATCAGGGACTCGATCGCTTGCGATGCCGCTAAATCACAGACAACGGTGGTTTGGAGGAGGGGTGGGCGTTGGGGTTTGGGTTTGCAGGGAGGGAGTTAGAGCAAAAAAAACCCAAAACTATCAGGGAATTGTGCAGCATTTGCTCGTGTTGCCAATAATCCAAGCAGGGAAAAAATCCCAAGTTTATAGAGAAGAGAGTATGACAATAGAGAGAAACTATATTTTCTGAAACGACTTATTCCCCAGAAGCAAAAAATATTCTCCCCACCCCGGCTCGAGGAAATGTAGCACGAGCAAAGGCGAATAGGGGGGAAAAACTCAAGGAAAATGCTATATTTATAAATCTAGATCGTTTTCTAAGTCAACTTATTAGCTCGCCCCGTCCTTGCTTTGTAGGACGACCGTTCTGTTTTGGCGCACGCGGTAGTTAAAGGTCTGTTGCGCTTCGAGCTGCTTGGGAGTCAGCTGGGAGGAGACGGACCGAGGCGGGAGACGGATCCCTCGACGAGTCGAGCGTAATCGGTCGCGTCGGCTTCGGCGCGTTTTAAGGTTTTCGGGGCCGGGTTTGGGAGCGGCGAGCGAGCGAAAGGTCGCGGCGCTTCCCGAACGCGGCGAATTTACCGGATTCGCTGCTGAGAAGAGAACAGGGTTGTGTTGTTTGGTTTTTTTTTTTTTTCTGCCTGGCTCCTAAAAGGATTTTAGGAGCTGATTTCGTGTGTTAATAGGGCGGGTGGTCTAGAGCCTTTGGGTGAGTAACCAAAGAGCTGCCAGAAATCCACCTTGCAGCCTGTAAAGATGATATAAAAGATAAAATAGCCTGCACCCAAAGGCTACATCGAGTATATATATTACAGGCAGGTAAAATGTGGGTCCTTTTGTCGGCTGGAAACAGCTCTGACACCTCAAGAGGTGGGAAAGCTCTTGCGATGCTCGACAAACGATCTCCCAGGCGGGAGGTTAAAACAGACTGGCTGATACTCAAACAGATTCCGCGCTTACCCGAGATCACGTGAGCTGGAAGTTCCGCTTTTTCTTCGAAGCGAAGCCGGATTGCTTTTTAAGATGTAGCGTCAAACCTTAAAGGTGGTCTTAAAAATAATAAAAAAATAGTGGTGTGTCTCGGAAGCTTAACGTAGCCTCGTCCCATCCCGCTGAGAACTCGAATCCAGGTTGGAAAAATTTAATTGCACGTCTTTGAATCGGGAGTCGGGCCGTTTGCTTCGGAGCACAAACCCAGCTCGTTTCTTTACCAAGACGATTCAGGTTCCCGGACTTGTTTTGCTGAATCCCTTCCCTTTAATCCTCTCGGTGTCGTTAAATCCCGTCCGTGCCGGCGTCGCGCCTCTTGGCGAGCTCGCTGAGGTCACTTCTTCCTGCCCTCCAGGTCTTTTTTTTTGTCCTCTCGTTTTTAAGACTGAATAGAAAACCGCAGCCTTTTCCTTGGTCCATCGCTAAATCTTTGCGGTGCCGAAGTCGGATTCGTGTAAGTGCTTGGTTGGGTCGGGCCTGGAGCGTTTTTGTCAAGTGAGGAGCGGAACGAGCTGAAATTTAAAAGGAAAACCAAAATGTGCACGGAAGCGCCTATCCCAGGAGCATCTGGAGCTTGTTTTTAGTGTTTTAAGTATCGTCTGGCCACGAAGAAAATTATTCCTATGACTGGAAAAGGCCAGGAGAGTATTAATCATGATTTTTCGACTCGGTTTTTAGACGCTTAAGCAGATGCTCACCGGAATTCCTGCCAGGATCCGTTGCTGACGGGTATTAAGCTGCTGCGTTCATTTTAGGAGATGTTTTTATCTGCCATCAGGTAGTAACGCGCGTCGGGTTCTTTTGAGGGGGGTTTTGGTTTTTTCTCCCTTGGTTCTGATGCCTCATTTCCAGCTAAAAGCATTTGGCAGCAGGGGAGCAACTCTCCGCTCGGCGCGAGGTGCCAAACTTCTCTTAAAAAGGCAAAAAAAAAAAGGGTGTTGGGTGCCCGAAACTTATTTTTTTAGAAGAGGAAACAAGGCAAGAACAGGCAATTTGCTGACTGCTCGCAAGGGCGGTGGAGCGAAAGATAAATTTGAGAGCAGCTGCCGGTTCCTTGCTTGGCAACTTTATAAAAACCAATTGCCTTAACTGGTTTTGGGGGGATTTTTTTTTGAAGGCTGCGTCTTATTTAACGTTCTGAATGTGTAGAGGGGCGTCATGTTTACGTTTTAGGGGCTCGGATCACAAACTTTTTATAAAGAAAGTTGCATTAGATGAGATTTTTGATACCTGCAGGGCTGTCAGAAGAGGTTTTATCTCCTAGAACTGTTCCAGTCTGGGGATATAATGAATGTTTCCAGCCGAACCTTTACAAAAAAGAAAATAAAATCTGGGCTGTTATTTTAAAAATTGTGTTCCTAGCACTAGAGCTGAAGAAAAGCGTAAAAATAACCTCGAGCGACTGCTATTTTTGGGCTGGTGTGAACGCTGTAGGAGGTTCAGACCCTGCTCTGACTTACAAAGAAAAGAAGGGGCGGAAAAAAAAGTGTTATCGCGGAAGCGAAGCTGTTAAAGCGAATAGTTTTTTGCCTGGCTGCTAAGAGACGTGGCTTTAAGCCTCCTGAAAACCAAATTTTCACAGCTTCTTTCCTTAATAATTCTGCTTGAGACGTAAACCCTCCTCCGGGAAAAAAACCGCACCCGCGTAGGCTAAATTAATTGGGTTTTTTTAACCTAGAGGATGCTCTTGTTTTGGGATTGTTTTTAGATGCTGGGCAGATCTCTTTCTAATTTATTATTTTATTTTTTTACGTCTGAACTAGTTCAAGGCAACGGAGGGAGTGATTCTTTGCTTTTATTCCGTCGAGTTATCTCATTAAACTTTTAGAAAGCGAGACCTTGACGTTGTCCGTCCTCCTCGTGGCTTAATGGACAAAGTGTATTTTATATTTTCCTCGACTTAAGCGAAGTTAAATATTTTTTTCCTGCGGTTTTGGGCATCTTTCACCTTCCAGCTCAACACTAAGCGTCCCGTATCGATCGCCTTGGAAGGGTTGCGCTACCAGCAGCGTGTTTTGTGTTCGTCTTCACCCAGCTCTGCCTCGTGCCCTGAGTGTGAGTGAGACTTACCTTGAGCAAAAATAAGTATTTTTATTCTTTTTTTTCAACGAGAGGTGGCGCTTGCTTTGCCGGTTGTTCAGTGTCACTCTGTTGTACCAAAGTACCCGTGGCTTCGAAAAAAAATAAACCGTCCCGTTGACTCCCTGGTGAACCGGGTTCGTGTAATACAGCTGAAGAATGTATCCCGTGACTCAGTTTCTGCACTGGTATTTTCAGAATAAAAAAAGACCATTTTTAAAGCCGGTGTTCTCAGCTCTTTTCGGCTTCTCTCCAAGAGAAAGCGGCGTAGGAGAAGAAAGGGAGGGGGAAGAGGGGATGCAAACCTCACCGCCCTCAAGTTGAGCTCCTTTTCTCCCGAAAAAAGGGGAAAGGAGCGAGGAGCAGCTCCGTGCCCTCACCGGGAAACGGTCAGACTTACAAATCTCACCCTCTTAAACGAGGAATCGGAACCCCCGGCGCCTGCTCTGAACCCCGGCCCGGTGCGAAACGGCTGCCAAGCTTTTTATTTGCATCCCGGTGCGACACCGTGGATGAATAATGGATCTAACCTCAGGTAGGAAAAGGAGCAAACACGCTTTGTGCCTTTGAGCCTTGTTTATTTTCTTTTTTTTCTCCTCCAAACGCCGCTCTGTTTGCACGTCGGGGGATTAGAAGGCGGAACAGGGACGTGGCCTTTCTCGGAGTCCCTCCGTCCCACGTAAACGCGTGGGGGACACGATTGAGCTCCCGAGGTGCGGCTCAGCCCTGGGAGCAGGGGATTGCCGACCACGCAGACAGAAAACCAAACCGTCTGTCGGGTTTCAGGAAAGCAAGAGCTGTTTTAACCCTGGCTTAGCGCTCAGTCCTCGCTGGAGGACGCCGTAACATCGTGCTCCCTCCCCTTCCCTGCTCCTTCCAGGTTTATTCTTTCCAGCTCAGCAGCACCTTTTGCAGAGAGCAGGAGGTTCCTTGCAGGAACAAGTCGACGCGCAGCGAAAGTCCTTCCGACAGCGGTAGGAAACGAGTTTCCAGGTGTTCTTTTAACTCTGTTTCCTCAACCTGGTGACCAACAGGTAAGGGGATGCTCCAAAAACTCTGGAATCTTGTGGGGACGCTGCAGAGTGAAGCACAGGAAGGTAGAGCTGGTTCTTACCTGCCCAAGCCGGGCTTATTTCACACACGGTGGGTTTAAGGCAAGAGGTTTGTAACTCCAGAGTCACAGCACCTCCTGGTGTAACTTACTCTGTCCAGACAGCTTTGGAAACTTTATCCTCGGGCCGGCCCGACCAGAACTCCACCCTGTCTTTCAGTTCTTCATTCTGCGAAAAATAAAAAATTAAAACAAAAACCTGGTGCCCAGCGCTCCTCAGAGAGGGGAGAAAGTCTTGGCTGTTAGAACCGTTTAAAAACAAAAATAGGTTGGTCGATACATTGTTGCCAAGAGCCGCCTCGGAAATCACCAGCCGAGAGAAATCGCCTTTATTTACAAAGTACTTCTTGTGCTTTGCAACTTTGTTGCAAGATCGCTTGATTATCAAGGGGGAAAAAATGGGAAAAAGCAGCGGAGTGGCGAAAACCTGCTCTTCTCCCGTAGAAAAGTGGAAAACTCTCCGTATCTTAAAATGCCCCGGCAATAAAAGTCACCAGGAGGTAATTTGTTGTTGGGGTTTTTTTGATGGGAGACCAGATGATTGACTTCTCTGCCCAAACGACGTAGTAACTTGCGCTGAAAGGCTCCGCCACCGTGCAGCTGATTGCACCGAACGCAGCTTAACTGAACGGTTTAGCCTGAACTAAGCCGGAGCGAAATCGTTTACTCTGAGTCATTTGAGTAATTTATGAATGATTGGACTCGACGGTCTTAAAGGCCTTTTCCAACGCGGGCGATTCCGCGGGGAATCAGCCTCTCCTTGGCCAGGTGGTGCCTCCAGCCGGGCTCCGCGAGGTTCTTTCCCCAGCCCAGCCGCGTGCTGCTGGACAGATAAATTCTGCACCTTCAAAACGAGTTTCCCTGTAGGTGTGAGTGGGCAAATCCTCGATATTTTAACGTGTACCGTGCTCAGTTTTTAAAAAAGAAATTGTCCTGAGCTCTGGTCCTCAGGCTGGTTTCGTTTACTCCTCAGTAAAGCAGCAGTGACGCTGTTGAAATCAAAGTATCGGCTTCAGGCCCGAGTAGTGAGGCAAAGGAGTGAATTATTCTAAGATAAAGAGCAAATTAGGAGTAAGCAACAACCCTCACAGGCCTGCACATTCTGAGTCTTGGCTTAGACTCCTCACGCTTCGAGCAGGATCCCTCCCTGCGTCATCCGAGGTCATTATTGTCTCCGCCCAGATGTGAAAATTCTGTAAATCCGAGTGCAAAATGCTTTGATTTCCCATTTATTGGGGTTTTTTTTCCCCCCGCGTGTTGTTTTGTGCACCTGGGGAGACTTTGACTTTGCTTTCCTTTCTTGCAGGGATGTGGGTAAACAGTGAGCAGGGTCAACACATGTAAATATTTGCTGCATTTGATCAGACGAGCGATTCCCTTCAAGATCTCCTCCCGGGGATGGCGTTTCCCCTGGGAACGACAAACTTACTAACCCGCCCTCACCCCGGAGAATTTAGCATCTGCAGGAGCTTGCTTGCAACTCGCACCCGAAGGTTTTTTTGGGTGGTGTTTTTCTATAACGACCGTTTCCCAGCCTTATTAAAATCCCCCCGCCCCGAGCTGGTGTGATCACAGAGTGTCTGTCCCAGGCTCCCCCGTCTTTCGCCTTCCCCAAGTGGGAGTTTGCGCCCGCCGGGAACGGAGATCTTCGTCGCGGCCCGTTGGCTCGCGCGCAAATTTCTCTCCGTCGACAGCTCTTCTGGCGAAGCCGCCGCTTGAATTTCAACCGGCGCCGCCGGCTTTGCCGAGATGGGTTTAGCAGCGCTGCGGGAGGAGGGGCGGGATCTCCACGGGAGTTTTTGCCCTCGATTCGGTGGGAGCAGGATGGGTGGAGGGAAAAACGCTCCCGAAATCCCCCCCCGCCCGCTCCCCGGACGCTCGAGGTTCAGGTGCTCCACGGGCAAGCTCAGTTTTCTAAATTATTTCTATCCTTTACATAACGTAACAACCATCAACGTGGACAGTGAAGAAAAGTCTTGCACCCTCTGTGTTTTCAAAGAAGAGAAACCAACACCGATATCCTTCCGAATCCTGAAACCCCCACCCCGAAACAACCCGAAAAATGCCAACGAGACGCCCAGAGCTGCGCCCCCCTTCCCGAGCTCAGCCCGGGGCTGAGCCTCTCCTCGCTGCCGCAGTTTCGTCGCTTGCAAAGGGGGTTGGGGATGATTCCTGCTTCCATCTAACAACAATAATAACTAAAATAATTAATAGTGAGTAATAACTGCCCACAAGTAACAGGAAATGATGTGTATGTACCCCATGCATCCAACCCTTGCGATTCCTGTTCAGCCGGAGAGCTGAGATTTGCGGAGCGACCTTACCCAGTCAGAACCGTATCGCCGCGGTCATTAATTTTAATTGAGCCCCAATCAATCTCCGCAGCCTCCTACCCCAGGACAGAGGCCGTGAGCGGTGTCTGTGATCTGTCGTTGTGCCTGTGCAGGATACAGAACGAACAGGGGTGAAAAACCCAATTTGATACCCGTGCCCAGGCTTTGCGACAACCAACCAACCACCAAACGCTGCATTTTGGATTTTTTTTTTTCAAAAAAACACCTGAAATAAACGTAAGGTTCCAGAATCCATTTTGCACGGTCAACGTTTTGGGCTGTTTAACTTTCCAAGAGCTGAGAAGCTTTAGTTTCCCGGCGGATGGCCGCTGCTCGGTAAAAGATGCTGAAATTGGATGTTACAGGTCACGGAATCGCGTTGATATCCCCATTTCACGCTTGAGGAAGCCGCCTTCTTAGTGTGAATTTATTTATGTTTTATTGGTTTTGGTCAGGGACATTGAGCAAATCTGTTTTCTCTCATCAAATTGGGAATACACCGGATGGCAGCTTTACCCGGCCACCTCGGGCTCTATTTGCTGTCTTATTGCTAATTATACTCCAAATTTTTTATTTTTTTTTTCCATGGGAAATTATTCTCCGCTTCTTTTCACCGCCCTGACTCCATCAGAGTTTGGGAGTTCTGGAAATTGTTCTCCATGTTTCGTTCAAGTCAAGTCCTGGTTGTTTGGACTCCGGGATTTTCTTCCCGTCTCTAGTTCAAAACTGCCTGAAATTTCTGACCGCCGGGCACTTTGCAGATTTATTTTTTAATAGATTTTGGCAGGTAGGTAGGAGGAATGGAAAAGACGGGAGCAGAAGGTTGTTTGGCAGCGCACACTTGTGCTTCAGTGCTCCCCAGGATATGTTGCGATGGGAAATTCTGACCCTGCTGAAGATCACGGCAGTTTCGTCGTCGAATTCCGAGGAGGATTCGGTTTAGAACAATTTTAAACCAAAATGTAAATAGCTGCATTCCTTTTTCTCAACGCGCTGCTGGAGTAATTTGACTGTCCTCTCTTTAGCTGACGTTCAGGCGTGTGCTGATCCCGTACAGGGGCGTTGGCAGAAGGAACGATGACCAACAAAACCTGGTTTAGTCGAGCTCTACAAGTCGGAGGGCGCTTTAGAGAAACGCACCTTAAATCATGAGCAGATCCTGTGGGAATTTGGCGTTGATGGGATTAACTTCAGGACTGGATTTCTGGAAGAGGAATAAAGGCGCGAAGCACCGGCTGGATATAAATGTTGTTACACGATGTGGATGCTCGTGGTACCCGCCTGCACGACGTGGGCGACAGTGAAAGGGTCTGGTCTGGTCGGAGGGTATCTCGCTGTCTTGGAAGGCAATTAATAAATAGGGATGAAATAAAATAAATTGAATTATGAAATACATATCACTTCAGGTCTGTCTTTTGTTACACCCGCTGGACCAAGGGTTAAATGATTTAGAGTCAGAGCTGGGTCCCTGTTACTTTAAGTCCAGGTTTTACAAGGCGCTGGTCTCCAATACAGCATTATTTAAAAAAAAAAAAAAAAAACCAAACACATTTGTAACAGGTTTTCCTCATCTACTCCAAAAAAAACCCCAACAAACCACCAAGCAAACGTGGAACAGAATGACAGGGAGGTGTTTCTTGTCAGGATTCAACAGAGGCTTTTGCAAAAGATGCTGGCACCAACTCTGGGGAGGAACAGGATCGTCCTGGTCATGAGACTGGGAACGAAAAACCTGTGGCAGCTCGAAACCTCATTTGAAAGGAGGAACAACTAAGCCCCCCCCAAAATAAACAAATTAAAAAATAAATAAGTTACAACCCAGTTCATCTGAGCTTGCCCGCAGGCGGATTTCTCCGGCGTGTGTTATTCCCAGAGCCGGTTCAGAGAGAAGCATGAGCTGCTCTTGAACATTTTCTCTGATAGAGAGGCTGAGATAAACACGTGTTTGCCTGGGACCATCACTAGGAATTATTTTTTTTTTTAAATTTATGTTCCCTCAGAACAATCTTCCCAGTGTAGCCGCCTGCAAACCCCCCTCCCTCCCAAAGCAGCCTCTTGCTGCCCGCGCGTCGCTGTGAAGAGCTGCCCAGCACAATTATTTTCATTCATCCTAAGTTATCTCCCGTTTTAATACGAAGCCGCAACTCTGCTGTTCTTCAGAATAAGATGTTTTTGTCAGGGACAAGAGCATAAATAGAACAATGTGTGTTCTGCACCCTGGTTAAACCAAAGGCGAGTGGTTTGTCTGTTAAATGGGGTGAGGAAAGATCAAAAAGCTCTTTCTGGCTGTTTATTAAGCCAAGTGGGGAATAATCATCTCTGGGCATTCGTTTTCGGAGTCAGGGCTTGGAGTTGCACTTGGAGTGATTTGGATGGTTTTTAGCAGGTCAAAAACCTGGCTGTATCTGCCCGGCTGAAGCTCTGAACGTCATCGCTGCTGAAGGCTCCTCGTGCCGAGGGTGTCTCAGAGCGGCTGAAAAAAGACTCTGTCGAGAAAGAACGTGTGACCTGGGACCCAAACACGAAAAGGATCCAAGCACTTTTTACAGGTGGGTTGTGAAAGGTGGGATGTTCACCTTGCTGAAGGCCTAAGTTTGGCCACTGAACCACTCCATTGCATACTTGAAACTTTGCTTAAAAAGAAAATAAATTCATCATGATATGGGAAGATCATCTTTCCATACCATTAACTTTTTCTGTCCTTTTTTTTCCAGGCAGAGGGACAACAATATAATGCATCAGCTGGTTCAGAGCACAAAACATCTTAGAAAAGGAGAGATAAAACCCCGTGAACTGTGTCTGTCGCTGTCCCAGGGAATAAAACAAGCTTTATAAGCACAGGAGAAAAAAACCAAAGTCATTTCCAAGCAGGTAAGGCGTTGGAAAAAAAACATTGCACTTTGTCATAAAGCAAATTTCACTTTTTAATGGAGGCCTCACAGCTTGGAATAGTGATTATTCTGACCACGGAGGGTGCATGTGATCTGTATATCCCGTTAAAGCGAGGACTGGAAGTCTTGAGGAGGGTTTCGTGGTGAAAGCAGGAGCCAGAGCCCACGGTAGGAGCTCTAACCTGGTTTCCACCACCTCAAACGAGTCGTTCAGCTCCGCCGTCCCTCTGCGCCATCTGCATAAACCAAAAACGTGGGTATTTTACTGAAAGTGCTCCCTGTGCAGGAGGGCACAATTAAGGACGAGATCGTCCCGCTCAAGGCTGAGCCTGCCCTTACAGCGTCTCGAGAGCGCAGCAGAGGAGGACGTGTCTCCACACGGAGCTGGGACTACAGCTGTAGCCTTACGCTGAGCTTCTCCTCGCTCCGAGGAAGCTCCTTTGCTCTATTTGTAGAGGCAGCGACGACGGCAAAAGGGAGCTCGGGACCCACGTTGTGACCTTCTCCAGCCGCAACAGCGAACGGCTGCTGGAGAAGAACTAAAATGTTGTCACTCTCTTCTTTCCTGAATTCCTCTCAGGCTGGAGCAGACGTGAGGCAGAGCCCAGGAGGGATCATTCTGCCTCCCTTTCCTCTAAGAATGGCTGGTGATAGAGTGCTGAAAGCCTTTCGGAGTGTTTCTGTAGTCATCTCCTGCTTCTTCCTTATCTCCAAGGCTGTGACCCTGTCACAGAAGGAAATTAGATTTGTTTGACGTGATTTGTTCCTAAAAAAACCCACCCCGGTGATGGCTGCCTCCTTGTTTTCCTTCTAAGCGTTTGGCAAAATGCTCTAACCCTGCTCGTGCCCGCAGCGTCTGGTCAAGCACTCGGGGTTTCTGAGGTCAGGAAGCATCAGCAAGCTCTGGACAGCCCAGAGGATTCTTGACCCGACACGTGGGCTTAATACGCTGCTTTTCCCGGCTGATGCCGAGAGTCCCGAGCAGCTGCTGTCATTCCTGACCAGAAAATGCAAAATGGGACCTACTTCAGGGCAGGTAAGGCTGCACTTTTGAAGGGATCTGCAGCAAAAGGGCTGACAAAAAGGTCTTTTTTGGGGCTTTTTGAAGCCTTGCCTGTGCTGGGAGGGGTCAGCTCATGGGTGGAGCCGGCACCGCCCCCCTTTAACCAGGTTATAAGAAGCCTCAGGGAGCAACCAGCTGCTCCCCCCCAAGCCCAAGGTGGGGTAAATGGTGTTTGTGTGTCCCCTGGTTGGTGCCGTCGCTGGTTGCAGCTCACAGGGCTGAGCTTCTGCAGGTGTACGAGGTGAGTTCAGCCCCTCTGGCCCTCGCAGTGGAGGGTGGAGGAGACAACACCTGCGTGAGATGGGAAGAGGTTGAGGAGTACCAGGGAGTGCAAGAGGGAGAGAGGTGTGGAGCCCTGCGGGAGGGACTGGCGCTTGGACAGGAGGACGATTCCCAAAGTGCCGGAAAGACCGAGTCACCACAGACCTGGCATCAAAAGTGGCTCCAAACCCCAAAGCGGACGGGTCGTTTCAGTGGGAAACTCTCTGCTGAGGGGGGCAGAGGGGCCAATGTGCCGTCCTGACCCCTTCACAGGGAGGTCTGCTGCCCCCCTGGGGTGTGGCTTAGGGATGTGTTGGAGAAACTTCCCACCCTAGGAAACCCCTCTGATTGTTACCCCCTTCTAGTATTTTGGGTGGGTAGAAGGAGCCCAAAATGAATTAAAAGAGATTTTAGAGCCTTGGACCAGCTGCTTAAGGGACCGGGAGTGCAAGTTGTGTTCTCCTCCATCCTTCAGTGAATTGGCTGGAAGAGACAACAGGTCAGCTTCTGGCTCTGGGTGTTACTGCCGGGGTTTTGGGTTTTTTGCTCCTGGGGTGCTCAGTGAGACCCCTGGCCTGCTGATGGCCCATGGGATGCACCTGTCCCGGGGTGGGGGGACAAGGCTTTGGGGGCAGGAGTGAGCAGGGCTCCTTTCCAGTTCCGTTCCTCCTGTTCCGCGATGCTTTTGGCCCCGTGTTCGTGAGGTGACACCAGCTGGCAAATCCATCGTGCCTCGCCTCTGCGCTGCAGCTTTGAATTTTCTTTAAGAATAACACGAGCTGGGAGCTGGCAGAGCGAGTTGGAGTCACCGCGTTACGTCCAGCGGGGCCGTAAAACCCCAACCTGGGTTCGGCAGCCGGAGCCCGGAGCGCTGGTAACGAACGTTCCTGCTTTGCAAGGGCCACGTGGGCAGAGTCAGCAGATACAGCTCCCGGGTAAGGAGGCAGAGAGGCAAAATACAAAAATATATAAAAAATAATGCATGGTGGGGTTTTTTTCAGTGCAGACCCAAGAAGGGGCTCTGTCTTCCACGAGTTATAGCTCAAATAAATCACCGTGAAATTAATCTGATTCTTTTTTCCCCCCAAATCAAGACATTTCGGCAATTTAGCCGCACGTACCAAGCTCCAGGACTGGGGCTCAACTTCCAGCGCTTCTTGCTCTTTCTGTGTTCCCTTCACCCTCTCCACAACCTTCTGCATCAATTATAATGACGTCGCTGAGCTCCTGTTCCTGGGATTTGGTTTCTTCCCTCTGGGTTTCAGGAGACCGTCGGCCTCCGAGACGCTTTGCTCTACGTTCCTCACGTGTCGTCTTCTCATTTCTGTAGTTTCTCACGCTTGGTGTCGTAACTGCCTGGTCGTGTACACGACCTTCTCGGAGCGAGCTCAGAGGAAAATTTAAATGCGCAGCTATTTTAAAATCGAATTTAATTTAATAAATGAGCGCAGGCACATCTGTCACTGTCCTTCTACCTTGTAGCTGTTCCAAGACCAATTTTGATTCTGCCTTTCTCTTGGCTGGCAGCCTTTTTTGTGTGTGTGTGTGTTTTTCCTCTAACTTCTGCAAGCGATGATGTTTTCAGCCAGCTTCGTCTCATTTCCGAAGAGATGATCTGATTCGGTTGCTGAAGAGAAGCAGCTGGGCAATGAGATTACGGCGACAACTTTGCATTTCTCTCTCTCCCCCGACTTCATTTTAACGGTGTTGCTGGATTAGCGTACGAAAACGGGAGGTTTTTCCAACTGTTTCCAGATGCCTCTCGGTGCAGCGCTTAGAGCTGCCATTTCCCCTCGTTAAAGGAAGCGGAATAAAGTTCCCGGGCGGTTGGGGAAACTGGGACCAGAAGCTGGTTCAGAGCCGTGCCAGCGCCTTCTCTCCGCTGCGCCAGTTTGTTTAGTTGGCTCTTCGAAGGGTTGTGTCTTTTAGCACCACTTATGAGAGAGAATTTTCATTTTTTCGCCTGTTTTTTTTACTCGGCAGCTGGACCGATGGCTTGTGGCTCCTCTCCCTGACCTTCAAAGCTCAGTGGGATCCCAATTGGTGTTTATTTTATTTTTTTGATTATATTTTCTTTACTGGTCCTTGCTGCAATGACTCAGGGGGATGTGGCTGCTGTGGTGCTCCCTGTCGAGTCTGGAAGTCCCTGGTGCTGCTGCTCTCCCTTGCGAGATGCTTAACAGAGGCTTTGGATGGTTTCTGCCCATCTCTGCCTTGAGCATCTTTGCTTTCCACACCTTCAGCTCCTTCACCGGGCGAACCGACGCTCCTTGCTGGGACGTAACGACGCGTTGCCCCCAAACTGCAAAAAGCACGAAGGACCCCGAAGGATAAATCTCTACCTGAATGTGGGGGGAGCCCAGGGAGCTTGTGCACTGGGGGCTGCTTTCTGTGCCGAGGCGGTGAAGACTCTCACTTCTGGGTTGCTCACGGTAACGGTTACGTCTCCACCTGCTGCCCTGATGGCCTTTCCCTTCCGCGATTCCGCGCTGGAAATCAGTCGGTGTTAAACCTGCTTTGGGGAGCCGCAGAAAATGGGAGAGGCTAAAAGAAATCACTGATTCTGTGGGGTTTTATCATATTTTATGGGCCCCAATAAATATATTACTCCTGTTTCTTCACAAACCGGTGCGTATTGGCAATCCTGCCTGGGTTTTTCTAAGTTGGAATTGATGTTTCGAGGTGAAAGGAGGAAGTGGAAGGGAGAAGGGAGAGGGGAAGGAGAAGGGAGAGGGGAAGGAAAGGGAAGGTGCACAGCAACACAAACAGGCTGTCCCGGAGTGGGAAAGGCTGAGGTGGGAGCGAGATCTTTGCTGCTGCAGCCGGAGTTTCAGGAATTCACAGAGTCCCGTGAAATATTCAATCCAGTGTTACCAGTTCAACCGTTGTCTTTTTTCTTTTTCTTTCCCAAGGCAACAATAAACAGGTTCCTTGGAACGAAAATGAAATCTCCAAGTCCTGACACCATTGGAAAGAAACGCTGCGACCGGTGACGATTCCCCTACTGCGAGGTAAGTGTCAGTCACCCGGGGAAAATCAATGCAGGGACGGGGCAGGGCAGTGGGTCACTATGGAAGTCACCTCCCTCTGGTTCCCAGCTCCAGCCCGGGAGAGTTATTGCCAACCTGCAGCTGAAGAATTATTTCGCTTGTGCCCAAAGGTGAATGCTTTTGGCCAGGAAACAAGTGCAGCAACCCCTGACCCGTGTGCCGGGAGGAGGAGGCGTGTCCCTCTCCATCCTTTCCAATTTGCACCCAACGGGATCGTTTTTTTATTAATGGAGCGTTCACACCGTGTTATTTGTCCACTCGGACTGTCAGGAAAGGATGAGGCTTCTTAAATCCTTTCAGATTCAGTTACTACCCTCAGGTGCCTTTGGAAAAAATCTGAGTTTTACTTCACAGGGCTGTGAGTTGTGTGATTGTCTCAGCCTCCCCCGACTCACAGAATCCTCAGCGGAGGAGGTGGGGGAAACCGTCCCTTCGTTCAGCACTGGGACCCACCAGCTGGTGCCCCAAGACAAGAAGCTGTTTTCCAGGGCTTGTGAAATCACTATGTGTTTCGTTGAACTTGGATTTACAAAAACAAAGCCCACAAGCAGCCCCATCCTTTGCTTTGTGGCTAAAACCCAGCGGTCTGGGAGGAAATTCAGTCTCCAGGCGCGTCCCTGGAACCATGGGCTGCCCCAAGCAGCAACGTTGGGCGAGCGCTGAAGCGCTTTTGGGCTGAGCTGGAGCTAAACCTGCTCCGTTGGCTCCTGCCCAGGGCTCGCAGGTGGCCACGGGGTTGTGCCGAGCTTCCAGACCCGGCTGTTCTCCTGGAGTTTTTTTAATCCTTTTTTAAAATTCCTTTTTTTATCCCCTTTAGTCTCATCGCTTCCAAAGGCGGCGGCACCGCCGGCCTCGGGCGACGCAGGAACCTCCGCGCGCGGCGCCGACCGAGCGCAGCGAAATCTGCGCTAATCCCTTCGAGCCGCAGGAAATCCCTCCCTGGCTGGAGAACCCTTTCCAGGGCTGCGGGAGATTCCTGGGGCTGCTTTGCTTTGGAGTTGGCTTCGGGAACAGGTTCCCTACGGTTGAGCCAGGTGGGAGGGAAAATAAAATAAGCAGGACAGAGACTCCAAGAGCTGTCATCCCTACTGCTCGGAGTTGCCGTTGGTTTTCTCCTTTAACAGGATTATTTCCCTGTCAGATATTTATGTTCTCCTGCACGGGAAGTTTATGGAACGTTGATATATTGGTGCCAAGCAGATTGATTCACGGAGCTGCTCAAACACTCGGCGCAGCCCTGCTGGGAAGAGAAGGTTTTTCTCCACTTAATCGTCTTTTTCCTCCTCGGATGCTCGTTTCAGTGGTTGCCCTACAACCACAGGACACGGCGAGACACGCGCGCTGTAAATATTTCCGAAGATTCCAGTTCCAGCCCGTTTCAGCTGGTTCAGATTAGTTCCAACAGAGCCCAGGTGGGTCCAACCAGTTCAGGCTGGTTCCAACTATTTGCAACTGGTTTTGATTCCTCCATTTCTCATTTTTGCAGTCCCTTCCTTATTCCACCTGTTCCAATTTCCTAATTGACTCCGTTTCTTCTTCGTCCTTTTTTTATTTTCACATTCCCTTCTTTTTTTATTACTCTTTTTCTACATTTTAGAATTCCCTTCTGTTTTTCTATTCCTTTTATCATATTCATATTTGCTTCATTTTCATTCCTATTTTCCATTTTTACGTTCCAGTATTTTTTATTCCTTTTTTAATTTTCGAATTCCCTTCTTTTTTCTATACCCTTTTCACTGTTTTTGCATTCCCTTCTTTTTTTCTATGCCTCTGTTTTTGCCTTTTCATGCTCCCTTCTTTGTTCTATACCTCCTTTTCTCAATTGTCACATTCCCTTCTTTTTTTCTACACCTCCTTTTACCATTTTCACGTTCCCTTCTTTTTCTACACCTTTTCCCCATTTTCACATTCCCTTCTTTTTTCTACACCTCCTTTTACCCATTTTCACATTCCTTACTTTCTATACCTTCTTTTTTTTCCCCATTTTCCTCCACCTCCTTTTTGCCATTTTCACATTCCCTTTTTTCTGTATCTCCTTTTCCCCATTCTTGTCTTTTTTCTATACCTTGTTTGCAGTTTTCACATTTTTTTCTATACTGCCTTATTCCCATTTTCATGTTTCCTCCTTTTTTTCTACACCTCTTTTTTTCCCCTTTTCTCATTCCTTTATTTTTTTCTATTCCTCCTTTTTGCCATTCTTGCGTTCCCTTCTTTCTTCTTCCACCTAAAGGAATCCAATAGAATCTAATAGAATCAAAAATAAGATAATAGAATCTAATAGAAAAATCATCTAATAAAAAGAAGTGAATGTGAAAAGGGAGGTGGAGAAAAAAGAAGGGAACGCGAAAATGAAAAAAGGAGGTACAGAAAAAAGGGAACGTGAAATTGGGGAAAAACGAGGAATAGAAAAAAGAAAGGAACATGAAAATGGGAAAAAGGAGGTGTAGAAAAAAGAAGGGAATGTGAAAATGGGAGAGAAGAGATGTAGTATAAAGAAGATATAGAGATATAAAGAGAGAGAGAAAAAGAAAAAATCCTGCAGGATGAAGAGGAGGAACGTGATGAAGTTTGCTAAGAAGGGAAACAACCACCCAGCTGGTAACTGGAGGGTATTAGGACGCTGAGACTTCTATTTCTCTGTATACAATGTGCAAGCTGGGTTTTTTTTTAATTTATTGAAATTTCAAAAAAGTCAAATAAACGCCACGAGTGAAACACGAAATCCACACCGATACGATCGCACAGGAGGAGGGACGGCGAAGCATTAAGTTCCTGAGAGTAATTACAAAGTCTCCGCGGTGCAAAGTCGTCTTTCCCAAATAATTTATTTACGCCTTCAATGCCTCTTTTCAAGTGCACGTTAGATGCAGTTTAGTTGATTACTTCTATTCCATATCTCAATAGCAACTGTGCAGAAAAGTGTTCTGAATGACCAGAAAACTCTAATTTGGGGGTAAAAACTGTTATTTTGTCCTTTTGTCCAGCACAGGGAGGTCTCGAGTCGGGATCTGCACATGCCTCGAGTGCATCTAATCAAGGGAATAACAACAGGAATTGCACCAGACGCCGCCTTCCAGCTCTCCTTTAAGTCATTTGGGAGGGGAAAACAACCCTCTTACCTGCACCGAGGCCACCGCGGAGGCGAGTTCTCCATCCTCCATCACAGCCAGGCTAAGGCGAGTGTCTAACTTCAACGACAATTAATTGCTTTTTTTTATTATTATTATCTCAGACAACAATTTTCTTCGAAAGGCCGATGCAAATGGAAAAAAAAAAAATTATCTCAAATACCAGCGGTGGCTCAGAAACTGTCCCTAACGATGGTTCTCGAAGGCGAAAATTGGTAACAGAGCGCAGGGCGGCGCGACGCTGAGACCTTGAGAAACGGAAATTTAGATCAATACACCCGAACCTGGAAAGGTTTGGGTGACGTCCTCCCTACATCCTGCTTCACCGCCTGGTTCGGCAGCTCGGGAGCGCTCGGTGTTCGCTGGAGATGAGAATTGCCATCAATCGAGCCACCTTTTAACTGGTTTTCTCTTATATTTTTATATTAATTGCTGGATGATACAGGCGAGGGAAGCATTGGCATCACCTCGTGGTCTTTCCTGCTCTTTTTCCAGGTTTTTTCTTTCCAGCTCAGCAGCACCTTTTGCAGAGAGCCGGAGGTGCTTCGCAGGAACAAGTCGACGCGCAGCAAAAGTCCTTCCGACAGCGGTAGGAAACGAGTTTCCAGGCGTTCTTTTAACTCTGTTTCCTCAACCTGGTGACCAACAGGTAAGGGGATGCTCCAAAAACTCCGGAATCTTGCGGGGCTCTGCAGAGTGAAACACAAGAAGGTAGAGCTGGTTCTTACCTGCCCAAGCTGGGCTTATTTCACACACGGTGGGTTTAAGGCAAGAGGTTTGTAACTCCAGAGTCACAGCACCTCTCGGTGTAACTTACTCTGTCCAGACAGCTTTGGAAACTTTATCCTTGGGCCGGCCCGACCAGAACTCCACCTTGTCTTTCAGTTCTTTATTCTGCAAAGAATAAATAAAATAAGCCCTTTTCAGCATTAATGTAGCAGACGAGAGACAAACCTGGATGCCAGCTAGAACCTGCCACTCCTCCCAAAAGGTTTATGGGCAGATTGTCTTTGGTTTGTATTTCTTTTTAATTTTTTTTTAAATTTATTTAAACCTATCATACTGACACAAGCCCAGCAATGCAAAGGGCCCCCTCTCTGCAGCGAACGATTTTTGCTCTCTCCGTTCAATAAACCTTTTTACTTACCTGTGCTTCCAGCGCAGTCAGCTTCTCTGTCAGGCTCTCTATTTTTTTATCTTGGCTTCTGAGCTCGTTGTTCAATTCCTCTGCCTAAGAGGTAGGAAATCAAGTCCATAAGACATTTGAAACCCAAAAAATCTCTGCATTGTCTTATCACACCCAAGGAATCACAGACCAAGTCCCTAAGAACTCAAAGTGAGGGATTTAAACAATTTATAAATCAATTTCTCGACGCATGGTGTCGCGTTTTGCTTAGGAGAGCAAGTCTACCTCTTGCTGACATATGCACAGAAACCTGATTACGAACGCTAATTAGCACGGGGCCCCAGTTAACCAGGTGGGAAAAAGGAAACCCGAATCCTGCCACATGAGTAGAGCAGGAGCTTGTACGTATAAAAGCAGCTGGGACATAGGGAGTCAGGTCTCAAATTCCACAATAAACCCATTTTTAGGGATGCCATTCCCATCTCAACATCAAAACACGGATGGGTACCCGAGCGCGGGGTGCGACGAGCGAGCTGCTCCCCTCCCGGCACGTATTCTTAAGACCAAAGCTCACATCCCAGTATCTCCAGTTTGTTTTCCCGACTGCCTGACCTCCTGGATGACGCCGCGCAGGCCGTGGTGCTGCGCCTGGATCACGCGCTGCAGGTGGGAGATCTGCTCGCGCAGGGTGGAGATCTGCTGCCGGAGATCCAGGCACCTGCGGGCGAGAGCAGAAACACCTTGAGATGGAGGGTTCAAATCCCCAAGGATCACCGAGCAAACTCAAAATTCCAGTAGAATCAATTTTGAAGAGCTGTAGGATGTCAACATGTCCTGGTAGGACACCAGCATGTCTAGGTTTTGTCAAGGAATCGTGGCTTTGAACCAGCTACTTTCATAATCATGAATAATTTTACTACCAGAAGGGCCGTGATCGCGTGGAACCCTACATGAAATAATGCCCCAGAAAGAAAAAAGCACTTTATCACATGCATTTAATTACCGTTTGCCGTCTTCATTCCTTGACGTCATCTCCTGGAGCATCTTCTCAAGTGATGTTTTCTTTTCTATCAGCATCTTCTTTTCCTACGGGAACAAACGACGCATGGGGCCATCGCTTTTCCCAACGCAACCGCCACCACCAAAGAAAACTTGCAATAAAACGGGAAGAAATTGCCTACAAGTTTCTGGCTGCAGCAGGGATTGGCCTGGCTGGGGTTTTTTGGATGCTTAGCAATTTTCCAAGGGCTAAAAGAAGCAGTTTTTAAGGCTGGGATGGCATTTGAAGTGAAAACGTAGCCCAATGGGAGACGACGGCGGAAGGTGAAAGAGCAACTACTTGGTAGAAATTAATAGTTGCAAATTAAGGCTTCTCCCTCGTGCTCTATAGTGCCAAAATAACTCAAAAAAACAAAGGAGGGAGCTCAAATGGAACATTTTATTTTGCAAAATTATTCATTTTAGCTAAAGCTTCTCAGCTGGATGCGAAACACCTTTCCAATCCCAACAGCAAACCCCGAAAGCAATGAGCCCCTCCCTCCGAGCGCCGGGGCCAGCGAGGGGGACGTACCTCCTCCATCCTCCGCACGCGCTTCTCCATCTCGGCGATGCGGGTACATTTTTCTCCGACGCCTTCGGCGAGGCGGCCGGCGTTTTCCGAGCTCTGCCGGAGTTTTTCTTCTTGCTGGAGGTTGTAAGCCTGCCACCAAGAAGGGCGTTAGCGCAGGGAGCTGGATGGAGATGACGCTCGAGGAGTTTTGAGTCACTCTACCAACCCGATTCCAAACAAATCGGGAATAAAATACAATTTTTCCATTTAATTTTCCCTCTTTGCCTTGCCCACTGCACTAGCGGAGAAGGCGCAGCAGCTCCCAGGTCAAAATTTGCCCACGTAAATATTTGAATAGCAAACAGGACACGCAGACACGGGGGAGATTTGTACCTGTATTTGCTGCTTCTCCTTCTCGTGGCTTTTTTTGAGTTCTCCCGACCGCGTCTGGTAGTCCTCGTGCAGTTTCTGGGAGGCAGATCTGAGAGCCTGTAGGCCCGCTTCTCGCGTGGCTTCCAGCTAGAAGGAATAATTGGATGATGCGTGGGTATTGTGCTCTTCAAAAAAAAAAGAATCCTCAACACCTGTAGGCAATCCAACAGGCATTTTAATTCCGAAATAAATGCAGATTCCTTCAGTCTTGAGCATCACCCCCGTGACAAACAAAGGCTCCAGTGTGGGATCGCTGAGTAGGCACCGGCCCCGGCTCTAACTGGGCTTCAAGGCACAGGGATTCACCCAAAACACGAAAAAAATAATCCTGCTAACCTTGATTTTCAGCACTTGGTTCTCCCTGCTCACCAGCAGCAGCTGCTCCTCCGTTTCCCTCATGGTCGTTGCAATGGGACTGCGGCTCCAACCGTTGCCCTGCAACCCGGCTCTATCGCCCGAGACTCGAGGGAGCTGCTAGAGGACAAACACACATGGAAATTAGTTTAAAAATAAGAGAAAAACCAGCTTGAGGGTTCAATGTCTTGAGCTTTTACAATATCACAGCATAAATATATGTGAAAAATCGCCCAACACTCTCCATTAAAAGAACTATTTCTTGCTCCGGCTTATTTCAACCACCACAACACAACATTTCCAATAGCGTTTGCTTCCTGGGAGCTGCCTCTTTGCTCAAAAATCGCTCGCTTCAAGTTATTTTATCTGGCTGAAACCACTTCTTTTCCCCTCCCTACCCCATAGGTGTTCCCGAAGGCGAGCTCAGCACTCTGGCCTCCTCTGTGTTTTGAGAGCTGGAACACGACCTGCCGTCGGTCAGATTTATGCCGGGACGTGCGTGGCCTCTTTTACGTTCCGCCAAGTTGGTTCGTTAAAAATAAACTACTCCAAACAAAAGGGCAGCCTGTGCTGTGTAAAGGGTTCCAACCACAACTCGGGTTCTATTCGCTACAGGGGTTTTTCTTCAGCCTCGTTCCTCAAGCAGAGCATTTTCTGAAAAAAAAAAGAACTTTTGGCGATCGATTATTTCTTGGGTGGGGGGAATAAAAAAAAATAGAAGGAAAAAGAAAAGGGAATTAATTGCAATGTTTTCGAAGTTGCAGAACTATTCGGCAACTCCATAGGTTTAATTGTAAAGAGGATGAAGAAATCTTATTTAACTTAAATCACAAGTCATTAAGGGCACTCATGAAACTCCCTTTTTCCTGCATTTCTGGCGTTCAAGAAAGGAACAACTCAAGATTATTTCACAAAGACTATGCTCAGCTCAGCTTTGCCATAAAGCCAAAGAACAGCGACAAGGTCACAAATACCTTTTTCACATATTCGGCTTCCTCGGTGATTTGGGCACACGAGGATCCGTAAAGGACGTAGTTTCCCTCCGAGCCGTGGTCTTCTTGGGTTATTTGCTCAGTGAGCAGCAGGGTGGTCATCACGATACGCGCGTTTCTCTGCTCTGGACAAGAGAGAGAAGAGGGGCTCGTGTCGTTAGGCAAGGACGGAGAATAATTCCATTATTCCATCCCGTTTAATTCCATTTCAGCTGGAGGGACAGGCTGGAACCAA
Organism: Trogon surrucura; assembly: GCA_020746105.1. NCBI lineage: Eukaryota > Metazoa > Chordata > Aves > Trogoniformes > Trogonidae > Trogon > Trogon surrucura. The sequence goes on from CM036658.1 coordinate 86,943,964, forward strand.
GCAGGCATCGCAAGCTTAAAGCGCCAAACACTCTGGTCCATTTGAAAAGAAAAAAAAATGCAGACTCCTTATTTTCTGCCTTTTTTTTTTCCCTTGTTTGTTTTTGAGGTTTTATTCACTTATCTTATTCGCAGATTTATTTTATTCACAGTTTGGTTTTGCTGAAGATTTCCTAGACTTACTTTTCTACACCCCAGTGGCCAGAAAATAAGTGTGTTAACTCTCGCGTGCGCCCGGCTTAACTTAAAAAAAAAAACTAAAATTTTGCCATCCATCCACGAGGTTTGTAATCCCATCGCTGCCGGAGAATTTGGTCCACACTTGGCTCTGCCTTCCCAGAAAACTACACCAGCACGGAACTGGTTTTAATTGGGTTCAGGATTTAGAAATTATCAGAATCACAAAGCTTGAATGAGACAACTCTGAGAAAAAAAGAAAAATGAATAAATGAATACACAGGAGGAATAGATGGGAGGTGAGAGAAGAGGTTTTTTTTTTTCTTCACAGAGAGAATAAAATCCCGAGCACCTTGAGTTGGGTTTGCGTTGTGCAATGGTGACACCCAGTGTCGGCTGCATCGCTCTGAAGCCAGCGTCTGGAACTTTGATCAAACCACCTGTTTTCCAGCCCTACCCAGCAGAAAGGCTGATTTTTTAATTCATTTTTTTAAAAACGAACATAGTTGAAGGGTCTGCGGTGGATTAAGGTCAACAGGGAGGAAGATGAGAGCCACTCGGGGAGCGCAGAAGGACGAGAAGAGCCAAAAAGTGGTCGCGCTTTGCAAAAATAACAGAAAAGTCACAGTAATATTTTATCTTGAACCACTTCAGCCCCAAACCCTGAGTCACCCCAACACGGCGCTGCCGGGAAGAAGCGCTCAGGCCAGCACGTTGCTTAACCAGCTTGTTGATTTATTTTTTTTTTCCCCTCATAAAATATAATTGGGCAGCTCGAAACATTTACTGCCGCACCAGAGGAGGAACGCCATTCCCACAGCGAGCCCCACGGAGCCGGGTTGCGCAAGCGCCCAGGCGGATCCGCCGCGGCTCGCCCGCACCTTGTGTCCCAGGTAGACAACAACAGGAGGCTAAATTAGAAATGCGCTATAAATAAGGGTCAAAAAATCCAATGGGCCAGCTTTAAGCACCTTAGAACTCCAGCTCTTAGGTGACTTATAAACTCAGAGAGTAATAAAAGGAAAACTCCCCTTTTTTTCCCCTCTTCTCCACCTTTTAAAAGGCAGGAGCATCAGATTGTAGAATCATTAAGGGTGGAAAACATCTCGGAGATCATCTAATTGAATTATCACATCTTTGGCTGTCATCGAGCTGGGCTGCTCCGGATGCAGGAGAGGAAAAATCACGTTGCACAAGAGCAACCTTTCCTGACCCAGCTTCTACTCCAAGAGCAAAGAGGAGTCGGATGCGCAGACCCAGCCCTCGAGAGCTTTGATCTCAAGTAAAAAAAAAATAAATAAAAATCACTCATTCCAAATGTCATTCTCCAATTTCACAGGGGCACAGTTAAGGATAAAGTAGAAACCCCAGACACCTACAGGGTTTTTTTTCTATGCTACAAAGTTTGTTCTCTCTTGGCTGCCCAAAATCCAGCAGCTCCCCAACACAGAGAACCAATTCTCCTTCCAGCCTTCACTATAAAACACGAGTTCAGATGCTTCAGCATTTGCAGAAACCCCCTGCTACCACCCTTTTAAAAAAAAAACACCTCACTTTTTGGCGACCAGTCAAGAGCACGAGATTTTCTTTCCAGTGCCCGAGGTGTAACAAACACCACGATATTCAAATTACATTTATGTGAACATAAAAGCGCATCGCTCTGCTCTTGCTTACGACGGGTTGCTCGCTCTAAACCTCACCCCAAGCGAGAAGCCAGAAAAGCACCACCCTTGCTTATATAAGGAGCACCCCAAATTATTCTGAATAACATTCTTTTGGCCAAGACTCACTAGAAAACAGCCAGAAAGAGGTGCAGCTCCCCGGCCACGGAAACACAAGCTTTCTGCATTTATTTAATTTTTTTTTCCTCCCCTCGCCCTGCACGCTCCAGGAACGGCCAGGTAAATAAATACCACGTTTCTTCCACAGGAGTTTATTCAATATTCCTTCCCCTTTTACCGGCTGCTCCCACAGAGCGGCAGTGATTTGTTCTCACAGGCGTCGGAGAAACAGTTTTTATGGATACGTGAGTGCACACGTAAACACGACCGCTTCTCCTCGGGTAAATGCACCTTTTTCCTTTCTTTTTTTTTTTTTTCCAACTGAAAGTGGAAAGAGGAAGAAGATCTGACAACCGGTGCCCGACAGCACAACGCACGGGATTTAGAGGCGAGAAACGAGTGGGGACGCTTTGCAAAAAAAACCCCTATGTTCACCCAGCCCAGGCTGCGGAGGATAATTTGCTTTGGGCTCGTTAACAAAGGCAGGGATACAGGGCAGAAAAAAAAAAAAATAAGGTAGTAAAGATGTGCTTTATGAAAAGCATGTGGTGCCACACATGAAAGGTACCTCCAGGGGACCAGAATGCGTCAGGGTTTGATTTCTCGGGGTGTGCTAAATCTTTTTTGAGGGGGAAATGCTAGAAAAAGAGACAGTGAGACCCCTAAATCCCCCCCAGACCCAGAGCTGAGACTCACCTCCGGAGGCAGAGCTCATGTTCTCTGCTCTCGTCCCGCTTCGGTCCCTGCTCTGGTCCCAGGCGGGGCCGCTCCCGCCCCACCCCGGCCTCACCTGCCCCATCAATCCCCACCCCCGGGGGGGCCCCGACAGGGCTTCTCCCTCCTGGCTATGGCCTCGAATGCAAAAAAATGCAACTAGAAACGCAAAAAATGCAACTGGGCATAAAGGCGACTGGACAGGGAAGGCAAAAAATTGCAACTGGGCGTAAAAGGTAGGCACGGAAAAGCTCAAAGGAGACGGCTTTAAAGGAAAATATCGGTGGAAATACAGCCACAAACATACTGGCTCAAGGGGGGGAAGATAAAGCAGAGAATGGGGAGATAAAACTATACAAGAAACTTCCTGGGCAAACAGGAAAATCTTGATGAGCAAGCCCAGCCCCCTAAGAGCTACATCCCTCCCCATCAGGGAGCGCCCACCCATAGATCGAGTCGCATTTTTCTTTTGGAATCCGAGGGTGCTTTTGCCCAGGTGCTACCCCCCCTAAATTTTCTTATTAATTAGAAAAGTGGGGAAAAAAGGAGAAAAAAAGCGCACTACCTTCTACCTGGGTTGTGCTGCCACGTTTTCTTACTCCTGCATGTAAAAAATCCTCAAGAGGGGCTGGTTCCCAGCTCCGGCTGCAGAGAAAATTCAGGAATAAGGGGTGAGAGCTGCCAGGTCCCCACCTCTCTGCTCCTGCCCTACTGATTCATGGGCTGTTTCTTCCCTCGGCAATCTCAAAACAAAGCCCAAAGGTGGTTTTTCTCCTTATCAGGGCAATTTAAATAGGTAATGGTTAATCTTTAGCACCTGCCTGGGACTCACAACCTTCTCAGCCGGGCTCCAGCTGCAACCCTGCAGCCCAGCAAGGCTGAATCCAGGGTGGGGATTTCATTTGCACTTGTTGCTTGAAATAAAAACACAACTTGATGTATTTTGGAAGCCGTGTGTACTCCAACTGGAGGGGTTTTTATTTTGAGCTTTGCAGCACAATCGTGACCTCTTCTGACGGGGAAGATCATTGGAGGTGGTTTATGACAGATTGAATGAGCTGACCCCCCAGATCCCTGTGTCTACCAGCACCAAAATTGGGCTCCTAAACCTCATTATCCGCCCCGCGCTCCGGCACAACCCGATTTTGGGGGAGTGTTCCAGCACAGGAGACAGGCTGAGGCTGCATCTCTCAGTTTTTATTGCTTAGACGGTTTAGATTCAGGGATTAAGCCGAGTCCTTGGCGCATGTGACACCCACGTGGCAGCGGACGCTAACGAACCCTAATAATTTAAGTCTTGCCCTGGGATCATCATTCCTCTTCGCCGCGGCATCCTGTTGTGACCCGGCTCTCGCGGCGCGTGACGGGTGAGCTCAGCCTATAGACGGAAGCTCTCTCAGCTCCCAAACCTTGTTCAACTAGGCAACCCTTTCGTGTTGTTATTCAAACATCAAATTAAAACCGACGAGCCTGCAAAAAAAATACGGAGAAGTCAATACGTTGCTGTAGGTTTTCCTTCTCAAAACTTCAGCATTAAGCGTATTTGCAAATTTGGGGAGTCTGTTGACCTTCGAACCGTTGAAGCTTGATCTATACTGGCCAAAGAGGCTCTGCTGAGAATATAACCCGTGATTCAGCTGCGTCCTATTTCCCTCTGCGCGTGACGGGGGCGACTGCAGAGCCCCGTGAGCTGCGGCAATCACGTCCCCGCTCTCAATTAGCGTGACGTTGGCTGGGCATTTCCTTCGTGCTGAGCAACAAAAGACACGACACATCCTGCTTTGGGAGGAGGTTTGCCCTGACTTGTGTTTCTCCCGGCCACGTGTCGGCTCTTCCCCCTCGCATCTCGCCTCCTGCTCCCCAAGAAGCTTCTCGGAAGGCAGCTTCCAATGGAAAACCTCAAGGAAGATTTCAAATTACCTTCAAATAAAGCATAAACAGCCTTTTATGGATGGCTTTTAAAATACTTTCTGTCCATAACTCTGGAAAGAAGGTATTTAAACAAAGATTTCTCAGCAGAGCCTTTAGATAAGAACGTCAGATTGCATTTTAGCTCATCAGCTCAATAAAACCCGTGAGTCATTCGTCTGCTGCCTGGCGTGAGTCACCCTGAAAAGAAGCCAGGAGAGAAAACAAAAATCCCTCCTGTCCCTACGCGGGGTTTCACTGGGGACATTTTTCCCTGGACAGGCGTCTTCCTCCCGCAGCCAATGTCTGCGTCCGCTCCGGTAGGATTTTGCCGCAAGGCACCGAAATCAGTTCGCGAGTCACCCATATATTGGCCAAAATTCCTCGGCGACGTCCACCTGCCGGCGAATGTGGAGGGGTTTTGGGGCTGAGAGGAAGCCACCTGGGTTGTTCCAACGAAATAGTAATAATCCTTCAACAAGGAGCAAAAGACAGCTCTTTTTTTTTGCCTCAAGTGTTTAATAGTCACCAGGGAAGCCTGGTAATTAATTTATTGCTTTAATTATACAGTGTGTTAACTGTTCCTGTCAATGTCTTTTTAAGATAAGAGTTTTGTTGCATGAGTAGTTTGGGCAAGAATAAAGAGTGTTTCTTATCTTGCCTAGGCTGAAAACACAACATTAGCAGGAAAATGAAGCCCTCACTCTTCCCGCAGTTTATAGAGACATTTTAAAAGCATCTAACCACGACTAGGAAATGCCTGCTTACTCCTGACTAAATAGGTCCCCTCGCAATATTTGTTCTTGGAAAACGAAATAAATATTGTGTCTGGTCTAACCAACCACTACTTTGAATTAAACAGAAACTAAAGCTTGAAATCCGTTCCTTCCGCGAACCGAAGAGCTTGTCGTGTTTTTTTCCCCCCCCTCCCAAATAAGTCATTTGTTCGAAACAAAACGCTCTCCCTATAAACCCGGCTTTGCTGTAATTAAAATTAGGGGTGGTTATTGGCAAGATTTATACGCTCTGCTGGCACTAAACAATCCTACCAAACTTTACGTGACTTTCGAAGCCGTAATTACCCGGTTGCTTATTGAAAATGTCTCTATCACCCCTCTGGGCGAGCGCAGAAGTGATGATGTTGAAGATATGATGGACTTGACTCATGGAAGGCCCTTCCCTTTGCAGCTACCTGGGATACCCAGCGATGTAAGGGGGCATTTTCTGCACCTCGTGATGAGGAAAGTAAGGTCTGGAAATCGTGAATCCCACAGACGCCCATTGTTTGTCTGGTTTTCTTTTTAATCTTCATACACGATTGCTTTTGCAAAATAACTCTGATGCTGAGGAAGAAGATCCAAGCCGTGCGTTTTCTCGCTGACCAAACGCTCTGGGTGATGAATGACTACGTGATATTCTCTTACCTACTAACAAACAAGCTGCCTTCTTCCATTCTGGTTTTAAGTTTTCTCTTCCTCCAGACTTTTTTTCCCCTCTCATGAACACGCTGGAATACACAAATGTATACTCCAGAGTTTCCATCACGTGGCGTTAACCCTGAAACAACACAAGGCTGAGGGGACGCTGCTGGTTGGTGGGTGATGAGAATTTGGACCCAGCCCAGCCATTTCTAACCTGGGTGCACTGGCACAACCAAGCCAAGGGCTGGCACCATCCTTCTAGAGGTGCTCCCAGCTGGCCCTTGCCCAGCAGATACGCCCAAGGAGCTCTCACGGGTGAGATAAACAGGGCAGGGCCTAATCCTGAAGTCCTAACGCAGCTGAACCGTGCTGAGCCACGTGCTCAGCAGCAAATACGGACGATTGACCTATGAGGAGAAGTGCCTGGGCTCACCCAAAACCATAGAATTGTAGAATCACAAATAGAATCGTAGAATCAATCAGAGAATTATAGAATTGTAGGATCATAGAATCACAAAATCATGTAATCAATCATGGAATTCATCATAGATTCATAGAATCGTGTGATTATAGAATCATTAAGGTTGGAAACGACCTCTAAGATCATCCAGTCCAACCGTCAACCCAAGATTACCATGACCACAAAACTCCCTGATGTCGAGGATGGACACTCATATTTGGTTTCTTAAAGCGGCGCCCGCATCAGAAACCTCATTCTTTTGTGGCTTTAGCCTCGAGACGTTTTCCTGCTTCTCGATGCAGGGGGAAAAAAAAAAAAGAAAAATCCCATTTTTCTGAGAATTAGTCAGGTGCCTGAGAAATGTGCGCGGGAGTTCTTCCTCCAGAAGGGCAGCAGCAGCTGTGTAAGGGCAGAGGAATGCTGCGGCGCAGACATTGGTGGGTTCGGAAAGATGAAGTCATCGTCGCAACCGCGGAGCGACTCGCCACTTCGAGAAGTCCTCAAACAGCGTTTTACAGCCTTATCTCCGAGATCTGCAGTCTTACGGCACCGTCTCGTCCCACGTTACCTCTCTGGGAGCAGGGCAAGAGGAGATTACACAGATCCCTGATGCGCTGCTTGATCTTATCGCCCGTCGTGTTTTCTTACTGATTTTTAGGCAATTGCGTCATTAAGCATTAACTGGAAATACAGTAAAAGCCACATGGCCACGACACAGATTTACACCCTTACTAGCCTTCCCCAGGGGTTATAGTTACTCTGTAGTCCCTACTCCAGGAACTATATATTTAAACTCCACCACCACTGTAATTTGCTGAGTGATAGTTTGTGTATCGGCATCTTTTCGCTGCTTGGAACTCATTTGCCTTCATACCTTGGCATTATGTTCCCAGTCCTCATGCCAGGAAACCCGGTGCCAGTAAATGTCAGATGGAAAATGAGAAAGCTGCTCAAAAAAACTTGCAAAGATGCAAGAAGCTGTTTAAAAAAATACATATTTTCGGCGTGTTTTTATAGTACTTACCTCTATTTTGATAGGGTTGCCAGGCAGAGTGGAAATGAGATGCGTATGAATCACCTAGACACGAGCGTGAGAATAAACTTAAAAAAAAATTGAACAAGTCTTTCTGTGCCAAGCCTTTTATCCCCAGCGAAAGGTTAAAAGCCACCGGGCGGGGTGACTCGATGCAGGTGCCCGTGGGCAGCTAGGTGGGGTTTTAATGAGCTCACGATGCTTGTTTCCTAGCAGAAAGTGAGAATTCTTGAATTTTAAGATAAAAGACCTCTTGTGGGTTTAATTCCATAAAGTTCATTTGGTCTGAATGCCTAACTACCCAAACTCTCCTCTCTGTTCGCAGGATAATATGCACGAATAACGAATTCTCCGAACACAACCGCCTTGCCTGAGCGAGTTCAGCTCATTTATCGCTTGTATTTTGCACTACCATGACCCAATGTTGGGTTGGCAGTTGGGCTAGACGATCTTAGAGGTCTTTTCCAACCGTAATGATTCAATAATTCTACAAAAACTGCTTCTCGTCAGCCTTTCTTCTGATTTCAGGCTCTTTAGCCCTCGAGTTTTCTGCTCTGGGTGCAATCCCTGGGCAAGACAGCATCAAGCACTTGCAAGCTCCGTCTTTACCTGATTTAGATTCTTCTTACAGTAGGAGATGACAAGGTGAAACATTTGGACCCAAAGACGTCGCAGCACCTGGGAGTTTCGTCGAATTTCCTTGAATCAGGAGTAGAAGGGTTGGGCCACGGTGAACTGGAGGAGATAACGTCGTTGATCCGCGCCCACACGGCAGGAAAATTTGATCAGCAATGGCCATCGATAGCCTCTTGGGAAGAGATGATGGGGTGATGCCTGCTGTTCCCCACGCACATGTGAAGATCTTCACCTCCTGCTTCTATCCCCCTGGATTTTAAGTTTCTTTGGGAGCTGATTGCTATAAAGTCTCCTGGGGTGGAGCCATGAGGTCAAAGAGGAGTAGAATGACACAATCATTGAGGTTGGAGAAGACCCTCAAGATCATCAAGTCCAATGGTTAACCTAGCACCCTGCAGCCTGCTCTCATGTAGCTGCCTCAAGGGTTTAAAAGTGGGAATCAGGGGAAAAACGGGTTCCTGGAGGTATTTAAATGCCACTCCATGCACCTCCCACACCTGAAGATCTGCTTGACCCGCTCAGCGCTCGCATTCGCCCGGATTTCACGGCCGTAAAGGTAACACATGTGTCAGGTTTTGCCGGGTCGAGTTACTTCATTGCTAATCTTTACCTCATTTTTAGGTAAAAATAGAATAACTCTTTGCATGGTCTTCATATTGTAGCTCAAATAATTGCCTTGAACTGCCAGATGAAACATTTAATTCAACTCCTTTCTTCCCCCTCCCAACCCCAACAGCCTTTTTCTGTGAATACTCATTTTAAAGGTCCTTTCATTTCTTAAATTCAACCAGAGACGCTAATTACTCCTTGGAATGGTTCAATTTGTCAAAAGGGGGGCAAAACCCTCTGGTGCTTTTCCAAATTGAAAAAGTACATCCATACCTGGAGAAGACAAAGCATGTTCCAGTGTCAGATGTTCTGCAAATCAAAGCGTTTTGGTTTACAGACTCATAACAAAGAAACAAACTAATAAAAAACCCACTTAATTTCTCATTCCTTCTCTGTGCAGCCTTTTTTTTTTTTTTCTTGGTAAAGAAAAGAGGGACTGAAGAACAGATGCCCTTTCTGAAAGACAAATGTGATGGCGTAATAAGTGCTCGGCAAAAATTCCATTCCACGTGTTGCTCAGCTCAAGAGAGAGAGTCCCAAATGTGCCGGCTTTTATTGTCGCTTTTAAGTTGCCGTTGGAAAGAAGAGGAGGAGAAGAAGAAAGGCAAGATGAGGAAGGCAATTTAACTGCAGTTGCTCTGACCTCATCTACTTTTATTTTCTCACCTTGTGCTCATTAATCCACCCTCGTAGTCTCTCCTACCCCGCTCGCACCTTCCGTAGAGTTTTCCATCTCGGCTCTTTCCACCCCTCACTTTCTCCCTGACATGAGGGTCTCCAGTGAAAGAACTTGATGGGAAAGCAAGATTTGGGTGATTTGCTTCTTGTTTGTAGGTCAGGTCGGGTTATTATCTCAAAGCAACCCTCGACCCCCAGATCCAAAAGACCCAAAAGAAGCCTAAAGCACGACTCAGGGCTGGAACATGTGGCTTACCATGAGTCATGAAACACGTCACCACGCGGGAATTCCTCTCCAGAAGGCATGGTCTGGTCTTGACTGCAGTAATTTTTCTTGGTAACTCATTCCAGACGTGAAGGAACGGCCGCTTCGGAGAGATGGCGGTGACTAGCGTGATAGGCACAGCTTGTGGGACCTTGAGCAACCTCATCTAGTGGGAGATATCTCTGCCACGGCAAAGGGGTTGGAACTAGATGATCTTTGAGGTCCTTTCCAACCCAAATCATCCTTCTATGAGTCATTCTATGATTCTATAAAAATGCTTCCTATCGCCTTGGGTCACGGAGACGGCTTCTGCAGGTGTCACCGGGGATGCGGTTGCGATGGGAGCATCTCTCTGCGGTGCAAAATGCCACATTCATTTATTTATTTATCCACCCATCCACCCGTGGGTTGAAAACGTGACGCGAAAAAACCGCGCATCATGTGCGACCAACTTTGTAGGAGTTGACATCATGGTAATCAAGAAATTAGGTCAAGTTTCGCGGCGTGGCTCAGTAGAAGGGAAGGTGCTTGCTCCAGCTCTAGATACTTCCCCTGCATGAATTTACCCTTAATTTGAAAATACCCTGCTTTAATTACTGCTTTTTTTTCTTTTCTTTCTTTTTCATTCTCTTAATGATACTGCGAGTTCCTTCAATTAGCGAAACCTCAGAGGGTAGATGGTCTTTTCTTTGTTCCACTCTCTCCCTCCTAACGTGTCGCAAACCGTGCGCGTAACAGATGAGCGATCGGTAAAGTAGCCTTGAAATCATCCTAAATAAAGAAGAGAAGAGCAATAACACTAAAATAAAGAAGAGAAGAGCAATAACACCGCTCCTTCCCATTCTGGATTTCAGCAAACTGTCCCCCCCCTTCTCTGTGCGAACCTCGCGCGCCAGAATTTGTAAGGAAGACGGCGCTACCTTAATAAGAGAAGAGAAGCTGGAGCCTCAGCGGGGGTAAATGGATTTCCTGCGGGTTTGGGAAGATTTTTCGGAGCCCAAGCAGGGGGCTCGAAGGGTTCCGATAATGAAATGAAACCTCCGCTGCTCGGCGGACCCGAACGCGGATCGCGCTCGCTGGGTGACATCAAGCTGCTCGCAGATGCTCCTTTCTGCGCCGCCTCCCATCCCTTTTATTTCTAAGTAGCTTTTTTTTCACCCTCTCCCATCCCTTTTTATTTTTATTTGTAAGGAGCTCGGGCTCCCTTTACCCAGGAGCAGCTTTAAGCTCTCATAAGTTTTCTTTTCCAAGGGCAACTTTGTTGGGAATCGGGTCCTCCAAATCCCAACAGCCCCACCCCAAAGAAACACAGCCCTATTATTATTATTATTATTAATTATTGATACTACGCTTCCTTTTTCTAATCAGAAAGGAGTTAATGGGTTCGATGTGTGGGAAGCACTTTCGACGGAACAGAAAAACCCAGACACGTGCGATAAGCTCTTCCCTTCAAGGACCCGTCCCAGATTGTCCGTTAATCGTTTTAATTTGTTTTGTTCAGAAGCCGAGTTCAATTAGGATTATGTGCAAATATATATATTTTTTTTTTTACGAAATGACTATGCTCATATGTGTGAAGTTCCTATGCAATTTCGTGAAATAATTATCGTAATTAGCGTCTCAATTTGAATTTAGAAACCATTTCCTTCCCACAAAACCCCTCTTTTTTTTTTTTTCTTTCCCCTTTTTTGGAAAAACTAAATTAATTCCCTGGGAAACCGATGAGGAATTTTCAAACTAGAAATAAATGCCTGTAATAAATCAAGAGATAAGGGAACAGGCAGAGATTATTCTGCAATTAAAGTTTACAGAATTAATTCCACTTAAAATCTGGGGAGTTTAATGTGAGAAACTCCGTATCTTCTGTCTTCTTTTGGAAAGGAGCATCTCTTAAACCTGGGAGGAAGAAGAGCTCGGTGGCAGCAGCTCCGGTAATCACTGTTCCCCCAGTCATTAGCAGCCAAAGAGGTTTCAGCACTTCTTCCACATTTTGACATTCAAAAAAAAAAAAAAAAAAAAAAAAATAAACATAAGGCACAGCAAACATCAGCAAATGGATTGGAAATTTGGACAGGTGATTGGAAGTCGGGCGCGACTATTTGTTTTTTACCCAGATGACTGTAAATTTCATTAGTTGATAATTAAAAGGAAATTATACCGACATTACAATTACTGCCAATGGCATAAATTATGACGCTATATGGCAAAACAATTTAGGAATTCACATTGCAGTTCTTATTGTCAATTTGGTTACCAGAGAAACCAAGAATAAATAATATACTCAGTGACTATGCAAATGAAGCCTTGATGTGTTGCTGGGCTGTTAAAGCTAATGTCATTGTATAAAACAATAATGTTAAACATTATTAGTTTTTTAATTATGTCAGTTAATTAGAATTGTTCCTGTTAATTGCCTATGATTCATCTCCAGAAGAAAAACGTACAGCTTTGGGGAGCGAGGGGGAGGTTCCTCGACGCGTCCCCTCGATGGAGCTCCAAGCTTCATCCAACCTGGTCTTGAACGCTTCCAGGGATGAGGCATCCACAACTTCTCTTGGCAACCCGTCTCAGTGTCTCGCCATCCTCAGAGCGAAGAATTTCTCTCTAATATCTAATTTAAATCTACCCTCCTCCAGTGTCAAACCGTTGCCCCTTGTCCAAAAAGATGAGCTCAGCACTAGGCTCGAGTCCTCGTTACCCAATTTTGACGTCAGGTCTACAACTTGTCTCAGCACCTTTGCAGAATTCACCGGAAAATTCTCTATATCAACGATTTCCAATCTGCTCGAAGGGCTGCCCTTGGGCAACTCAGAGAAGAAATATACTTTTTATTTAACCAAGTTGAAATTATCACAAAATATTAAGCCGTAACAAACAAAAGTTAATTGGATAATCGATATCACTTACACGTAACTTTTAATGTTAAGATCATTGTCTAAGGCTGCAGCCTTTGGAGAGCAGTTCTCGCCAGCTCACTCTGCTCAACTGCGAGTCAAGTGGATGTTTGCGTGGAGGTTTGCAGGCTCAGACCCTTCTCCTTTCTTTTTAAGGACATTTTTTGATTTAATTTTCCTTTACTCCTTGTTATTTTACCTTGTGGAACTGTTTCTGGAAGAATTCCTCCTTCTGCCTCTGCCAGCACCGACATCCACCTCCCATTTCCACCTCTTCTCCGGTCGTCCGTTGCCATCATCGTGGGAAACAACACAGCGATTTATTCCTCTCTACGTATCTTTTTGAACTGCCAGACGACGGGAAATATTTACATCACTTTTTTCCCCCCCCCTTAGTGCTGGGATCTAAACCAGTCACACCAAAAACAAACTCCGACTGCCGAGCTCCGGTCGCAAAAACATCCTCGCCGCTTAAACTAAGTTAACGCGCCTAAACGCGTCGTGTGGAAACGGAATCCAATTAGCAGCCCACATTTGCAGGAGACTACGACGCAGCTTTCTTAACACCAGAAACGGAGGGCTTAATAATTAGTCTATCAAATTATAGCACCATCTTTCTGCTTCGTAAGGCTGGGTCTGGTTTCCTAATGTTCCGCTCCCCCTCCTGCCAGCTCCTTTCCCAAATGTTGGATCTGCAATTTCTCCCTCTTTTTTTTTTCCCCCCTCCAGTCTTTCTACCTTTCAGTCGAAACGCAAACAGAAACAAAGATCCTAATTATGATCCGAAATCGTTATTCTCTGAAGAAGTTCGCAGTAATTAAATTTTAAAGAAAAATATATTTAATGAGCCTTTCGCAGTTTCATCCAAGCGATACATATTCAAGGAGCTGGTGATTAGAATGAAGCAGCTCTAATTTGAATGACTTGATAAAAGCCCCTACTTCACGACTATGTTTTTAATAATTGTGTAATTACATAGCGAAGTATTCCTGTAAATACCACTTGTTTGGTGCAGAAAGGATGACATCAAAACGTGAGTGGTTCCTCTAAATTTGCAGCGCTTGGAAACGGCGTTTTCTTATGTCAGCTAAAAAGTTAATCTGTGTATCTTGGTGTTAAGAATATAAAATAACCCAGAAGCCTGCACATGTATTTTAGGTCTCAGAATCAAGGAGAAAAAAAAAAAAAAGTCACCTCATTTCCACTTTTGGTTTGATTTTAAGGAAATCCAGCCACATCTTTTTCTGCAGAAACGCTGTCAGGAAGGGACATCTTGAGTGGCAAGGGTGTTCCTCGCTGGAGGTGTCACAGAATCATGAAATTACAGAATGGTTGGAGTTGGAAGAGCCTTAGAAATCATCTAGTTCCAACCTACCCCTGGCTGGGGTCCCACCTGGAGGACATGGGTCTCTAAAGAGAGTCTTTTCCCTTTGAGAACTGGACTTGATGATCTTTGTGGGTCTCTTCCAACTCAAGATGATTCTTCCACCATAGTCGCTTCAGCCTGGTTCCCCGTCCCAGGTTGCCTGACCTAATGGGTACAAGTTGCTCCTGGGGAGACTCTGACTGGGCTTGAGGGGAAAAAAAAAAAAAAATCACCACGAGAGCAATTAAACATTGGAACAGTCTTCCAAGGGAAGTGGTGGATTTGTTGACTTGAGACAGTTTGAGGGCTCAGCTTGACAGGGCGCTGGGCAAGCTTGTTTAAACTCTATTTCTTTATCTTAAAGGGTTGGACTGGATGATCCTGAGGTCCCTTCCAACCTGGGATTCTATGATTCTGTGACCACTCGCTGCTCCCCTGAACAGCTCACCCAAACGTTGGTGGGACCTTCATCTTCTCACGCAATTTGTACCCCGCTCCTTCTACACTGGTGAAGACATGGCACCTCTAGCTTGCCCAGGACTAAGAAGTCCCTGTAAAACCTGGAAATCATCGTACCAGTTAGATTCAGTTCTCCCGATAGGTTGGGAAGGAATTTTGGGGTTCAACCCCCAGTGGTGGAGAGCGATGCTGAGCCCAGAGTCCCTCCAGCCTGGATCTGTCTGGAGTGGATGGGGCTGGCAGCCAGAAGCTTTCAGGATATTTGCTGAAATGGAAAAAAATCAGCAAAAGCCCGCACTGATTGCTTCTGCAAATGAAGAAGGGCAGGAAGCAGGACTCATTTGGAGGGAGGGGAGAAAAAAAAAAAAAGAAAATCTGGTCAGAGCACTAAATAGAGAGTAAAACAAATCTGCAGTGCAGCCTACAGCTGCGCAAAAATAAAGATCTTGGTGTAGCCTGGAGAAGAAAGATCTCTCTGGTCCGTCGCTCGATTCCGGGATGCCCACTTCACATTAAACTTTGGAGACATTGTTTTCATTTTCCATCACGCTCTTTGCATCACTTGGGCAAGAGCCTTTCAAGAAGAGGGTCCACGTAGGTAATACGCGACATTTCCCTTCCCCGTGGGGCTCCACCTTGGGAAATTTTTCAAGCCTGACTTTGTGGAGCGCTGCTAAACAGAAAAGCAATTTTGAAAGCAGTGTTAATTGAGATTCGCTCATATTACCTTTAGCTATATCCAAAAGTTACTTTAGCTCATTTTTCAGGAAAAAAAAAGTAAAAAGGCAAACCTCTCCAGTTCTGTTCTTAGCACACGTGGAGCCTCAAAGTGGTAGTTTTCGCTGATTGAGTTTCCTAAGTAGGTTTTAATAATAGTGGCACAACTAATTTGCTCAGATATGAAACTCAATCTGAGCGATATTATCCGCGTGATAATTAAATAGGAAAAAACGTAATGTAACTCGGATTTTTCAATCAAGGCTGCAGGTGACTCCCTAAACATCTATTTCCCAACCCCCCCCCCCCACATGGTTATTGTATTTAGCAACTCCCTCGTCTCCGTTTCGCAGTATATTGCTCTTCTTCGAGACGATGCGGCGGCATTGACGTCGTTATCTTGGGCGGTGGCTTGAAGTCGCTTCGGCTTGAAATAAATTCACATCCGAGTGGGGAAAAAACTCATCTGGTGAAATCCAGAAGTGCCTGGTCAGACCTTGTTGGCTGGAGCAAGGTCTGCTGAACAGTGGTTGAGGTCCACCAGGAAGTTGGGGGTTTTGGGGGACCACAAGATCTTTGTGCTTACTACAATGTTTTCAGCCTTAGGCTCGTTTCTTGTGCTTCTATCCTTTTTTTTTCCCTTGAATCCTTCCTGTTCCTGTTGGTTTTCCTACTCAGCCTCGTGATTCTTACCCTATGTTTCAAATTTCCTTGAGCTGGGCCATCTACCACTTGCATCTTCTGGTCAGAACAAGTTTATACGTAATCATTTTGGGGGTTTCCCTCATTAATTTGCATCATTCCAAGGGCAGCTCCCATGCAGAAATGAGTTCTGAGAGATCACCACCATCCCAGCAAGAATATTATATCTTTCCCCTCGCCGCGTCACCAAGAAGGAACCCGTAATCAACCGTTATGAGAAGAGAATTGCGCCGCGCACTCGCGCCGCTTTTGCTCTTCATTAAATCACGCTAAAACACCGTTGGCCTGTGGTCTCCTGTGAGACCACTTTTAATGATTTCTGTATTCATTTTCGCTTGACAGCCAGCTGTGAGAGCAGGCACTGCTGATCTAATAGATATAGATATATTTGCCCTCTTCCTGGAAGGGCAAAAGAAAACCAAAGAAGAAAAAAAAAATTAATGCGTGTATCCTGCCCGGCAAAGAGCAGGAGAAGCTCAACTCCACAGAATTTCCCTGGAGCACAATGTTTGGGAAATGGGTCTTGGGGATGCTGCTCCTCAGGGTCCAGCACCCTAATTAGCAAAGTTCATCAAGCCGGTAGCAGCGGTGCAGGATGCTCGAGGCTGTTCCGCTGGAGACGGGGCTCCCGGTGGGACGCGTTGCTCAAAAACTCCTCGCTGAGCTTCAAGCGGCGGCCAAACCCGAAGCAGATTTTTCAGCTAATTCAAACCAAAACCAAACCAGATTTCTAAAAATACATTTCCTCCCTTTTTCTCAGACACTTGTGATATGTTTTTTCCCTCCCACTGCTTTCCAGAGGTTCAGATTTCTCTCTCCCCTGGCAGACAAGACCAGGGCACTGATACCCAAGGAACTGGCTTCAGCTTTTGCCCAAAATCGAGGTGTCCTAGGACCTTGAAAGGATTTCAATTTCGGGGGTAAGCAAACACAGCCACTGACAAAATCCAGGTTAACAGGGGATATAATGGATGGAATAAAACTTCTGCAACCTGCCGAGCCAACCCAAACTTGCTGAACTACCAGAACATGAACGAGTGAGAGGTCTTAATGAAATAGTTTGTAATTAGCTCTCCCAGCATTAAAAAAACCCCCAACAACTAGAGAATGCAAAAATACCTGGAGCGTAGGTGCCACTGTCTCAGGCCAGAGGACTTCAAGCTCCCTGACCTGAATTTTGGCCGGAGGAGCATGGGAATCTTCAATACGAGCAGCCCCCCCTTTGCCTGAAGAGCGCTCTTTGATTTTCTTCTTCTTTTTTCTTGCCCATTTCCAACAGTTTTCTATCATCCTCTTGCCCATTTCCTTCCTCGGGGGTGTCGCAAGCCTTTTAATCCAAACCAGCAAGTTAATCAAAAGCAGCTTTTATAATTAGCATCAGATGGGGCTGGGACACCCTGTAGAAACAGGTTCTGATAATAAACCCATTAGGCAGGTCCTGTTTCCAGTAAAGGAGATGGCCCTGTAATTAATTCCTCTCCAAACGAGGTGAGAAGGTGGTTTAACCTCCCAAATAGATGCACTATTTTTTCCCTAAATAGATTGTAACGACCTCGCATTTCTCTCAATGGCCCCATCGTTGGTCATTTCATAAACTGCAAACAATCCTACTTGAATTCTTAGCTTTTTAGGTTTTTTTTTAACTGTGAGGGTGGATCAACAGTAGGAATAGGTTGTTCAGAGAGGCTCTGGACTATCCATCCTTGGTAAACTGAGTCACACAGTCTGGGACTGGTGTTCTTTGGGGCAGCTCCACGCTGAGCCGGCTCTGCCGCAGTCGGGCTCCCTGGAAAAGAAGCTGGAACTTGCTGCCTCCCTGGTTTGGGGGTTAAAAATCAGGTTTTCTTCCTGACTCGGCTGTTAGAATTTGGTGTCTGAAGGTGGGTTTGCAGCTGGGAGCCCCTCAGTCCCACGCAGAGACAGGTGGGTGGCAGACACGCTTGATGCAATTCAGGGGGGACAGACAGAAAAATGATTTGCGACGCCTTCTGCAGCTCAGAGATCCTTGTATTAATCTCTTTTTAAAGTGCCTTTGAGTTTGCTCTCGGGTCAAGAGTAATGAAGGTAATTATGGGCAGACTCTGAGCTCTGATATAAAACAAAATGCATCCAGAAAGCCATTTGGTGTTTACACATTTCTATTCCAATTTTTTTTTTTCTTTTTCTTTCCCCACGTATCCCTCTTTCTAACAGGGTTATCAGAAGCCAAGTTCACAGGATTCGCGCGCAGCCAAAGCGAACGGGCCAAGAATTTGGAAAGTCATTCATCTTAATCCAGCGAAAGGGCGATAATCCCATCTGTTGGACGCGAACGCTTTGGATTTCCTCGCCTGCCCCACCTCTTGAGGAGCTGTGCAGAGCGTCGCTCACGCCGCGGAGAACATCCCCCAGCGCCGCGGGATGGTGCCGCGTCCCTGCAGCACCTATGGGTGCCCCTAGGGCCGTGTCACCCAGGGAGGTTTGCATCACTCAGGCAGGTTTGCATCCTCCCCACGTGGGTTTGCATCTTCCCCACGCGGATTTTTCATAGCCCACGCAGGTGTGCATCCCCCTCTAGCTGAGCATCATCCCAAGCCACCTCTCCTACCTGGGCCACCTTCCTCCCCTGCAAACCTTTCCCTGCCTTGTCATCGCTCATTTTTGGACCTGCCACCCATCAGGATGCTGCTGGTGCTCCCTACCTCGTGCCATCACCCTTTTGGATTTATTCCTTTTTGGGGTGGGGGCTGCTGGTCCTTTGCAGCCGCTTCTGCTCGGTTTTAGGAAGCTCAGCTCTCGCTAACGGGCGTTTTCCATTTTTTTTTTTTTTCCAGAGCTCCTGGGTGGCAACTGAGCTCGGAAGTGGTTGCGGGAGGGAAAGCGTGGTGATGTCAGCGCAGTCGCGGGGAAGCTGCGAAACAGCTACAACAGCCGATAAAGTTGGTGGGTAAACAAACCTGCGAGTATTAAAGTTTAGGCTCTAGTAATTAGTGGAGAAGTACAGGATAATAAGCACAGCGGGATGTCCCTCAAGGTACTTTAGGCTCCCACTGCGTTTATTATCCAGTATCAGTATGGAAATCTATGCCTGACTACACTTATGGTGGCATTTAGAAGTTTAAAACAGATTCAGGAAGAGGTTACCCAACGACTCGCCCCCCACCCAAGCCTTTCTGCCCGCTCCCACGCGTGGGGCTGGCGGCGTCGTGCCCACCCTGGGTGGGGGTGCAAGGAAGGGTTTCACCAGGGTGCTGTGACAGAGCAGAGCATCCTTCTCCCCTTTCCTTCCCCCTCAGCAGCATGAGAGCATCTCCCACCTGCAAACCCACCCAGGAGAGCAAAGAAATTATGCAAAAAAACCAGCTCCGAACGCATTCGCAGCTTCCAGTCACGCGCCGACCTGCAGAGACCTAACCCCGGCGGGGCTCCGCACCCGAACGCGGGTGCACGGTCCATGCATGTGGGTGCTCAGCTCACCCGTGGAGCAGCTGTGCCTCCATCCCCACCAGCTTTCTCGCCCAAACGGCTGGATCGCGCCGGGCTGGACCGCGCTAGATGGCACTGTGGGATGAGGCAGATGGAGCTTCAGGTTTGACACACATCTGTTATTCGCTGCAGAGCTGACGGGAGAGCTGTCCTGCGCTTTCTTGTGGCCGCCCTGTGGTACTTTAGATCTAGCAAGGGGATTTATTTTACTTTAAGATGGTATTTTTGCTCGAACTTGGGATGGCTGCAGCTTTGCAAAGCGTGGGAGTGACGGGATCCGGCCGCACGGCGTGGTTTCAAGCCCCCTTGCTGGATTTTTCTCTCCCCACCCCTTTCAGAAACGCTCAGGTACCGCACCCAGACCCTGTTATTTCACAGCTGATGTCGGCGCTGAGAAAATGCAACGAGGAAAACTGAAAAGGCAGCGAAAGGAGAGGGAAAAGGTGGTTAAAATAGCAAGAATTCTGCAGAAGTAAAAAAAAAGGTGCTGAACCCAGCCCCAGCCGGTCTCTGGGGCAGCTGTGGCCAAGGGCAGCCCCACACCGAGGTGCAGGGCATGAGGAGGGGGGAGATGAGGCAGCTGCATCCCCCCAGCCAGGCGAAGTTTGGGGTCTGTCCCCTGCTCTTGTGTCCCCCCCGGTGCAGGATTTGGCGCGAGGTGACTGTTCCCGCATCCCCTCCCTCCAGGGACGCGTCACCGCGGCGTCGAGCATCATCCTGCAAAGGGGTCCGACACCCCGGGGGGGTCCTGCACCCGCCACCCCAGCCCTCGTTGGCGCACGTGGCTTTTCGTGATCTCATCCGCGGGCTCCTGATCGGTCACGGGGCGTAAATCACGATAATAACGCCGCGTGCTGGGAGGCGAGGGAGCATCGTCGGGGTGGCGGCAGGCAGGGCGTGCTTCGCGTTTCCAAGAGCAACAGCAACAACAAACAAAAATCCAAAAAAAAAAGGTTGCGAGGCTTCGGAGTAACGACCCGTCTGTAATTGTTCTCTTATTGCCTTTGATCGTGGTGGGGAGGATTGATCGCTCCATATACTTAATACCTTTTATTTGTTCGGGGGGCAAGGTAGAAAATAGATCTGTGGGAAGAGGGAATATCGAGATTTTTAGCTGCAATGAATAAGCAGAACGAGTGTATTTCCCCTGGCCCTCTCTTAATTTTATTTGTGGCAGCCTCTCTGCCGCGGGAAGTCTGCCTGAGATCCCAAATTATTTTAGTTAGTTAATCTGCTCAGTGCCAGTCGATTCGGCAAACAGTCGCCGCAAATCCCAAATAATTGTCGTTAATCTGGTCAGCGCCAGCCTATTCCGTGGGCAGCCCGCGTAAATCCAGAGATCCATCAGTTAAATTAGGTCAGGGCATTTTAATAAGAGTGGAGGTCACGCTCTGCCCTGTTCTTGGGAGCTGAATCTCTTTTGAGGGGCAGAGGAGGTGAGTTTTAACCTGCCCCTGCAGCCCAGGAAGAAGAGGGTAAAGCAAAAGCCAGAAAAACAAATGCACCATTTGAGATTTTTGATGGTTTTTTTTTTTTTTTTCAGAAATCTCTTCACGACGGGGTTTTGCTCGAGAAATCAGGACGTTCCTGCGACCCACCGAAGGTTCTTGAGTGCTAAAGCCTCTCGCCGGGCTTTTTCCAAGCGACGGCGTCGCTTTTCGGTGCAGGCTGCTGTTAGGAATGGGATTAGAGGAATCACACGCTGTCGCCAGGGGGGCTCAAAGGAGAGAGAGTAGTCAAGTACTGATGCTCACGGGGACTTAAGGAGCTGCACATCAGCTTATGGGGTGGAAATACATCTAAGTACTCAAGATCTTCCCGATCGCTTGAAGTAATTTAGGCAAGCACATTCAAAACCCTGTCCTTTCCCGAGCTGGGCTTTGCTGCCTGCAGAATCCTGGCTGGAAACTCTCGTCGGGGCCAGCACTGCTCCTGCAAATTCAGGCAGAGCCTTCGCATGAGCATCCAAAGAGCGAAGCGAAGCGATATCGCAAAATGACTCGGCGACTGGCATCAATCCCGGCATCTCCGAGAGGAACGTGGCCCTTTCGGCTTGGCTGGATGCTCTGTTTACTCGCAGTCGGGCTGCAAAAATATTGCAGAGCTTCTCGGGTGGAGGTAAAGAGGCCAAATCCATCCCCAGCAATTATTAATGAAACGTTCGGTGCCGGCTTTGCCATGTAAAGCGCTGAAAAGTCAGAGGAAAATACACATTTGCTCACCCCAAGCCCATCTGCGGGGTAATTAAAGGACAAGAAGGGGATGCTACGGGGACTCCCACGTGGGGAAAAAGTGAAGAGGTCGTTTGCTGAAGAGGATTTCTCCGGGGACGGGGAGGCACGTGCGAGCGAGAGGGCAGCGGCTCGCTCCAAGGACAGGCAGATGAAGGAGGGCAGCGAGCCAAAGCCTGGAGCAGGAAGGAAATTGGAAGAGCAAACCAGAATATTAGGAAGCAGGAGGGGGAAATGAAGGGTGAACCGGGTTCAGCGGAGTCACGTAAGGTTGAAGCCGGCCCAGAGTAAATGGGGATGGTGCTCCAGCTCCAGGACCGGCGGTTGCGGAGCTGTTAAGTGAGAAGATGTGAAAACACCGCTGGGGTCACGCCGCCCGTAAATTAAGATTGTAATTCAAAAGCGACCGGAGGTGGCTGAGATTTTCATCGGGGACGCAAACCACAAAGCTCTTCTGGGATCCCTGTCACAACAAATTCAGCCGAGCCCGCCTGGGAAGTCTTAAGTTCAAAACCTTTTGTTTTAACTGGAAGAGGAGTCCGATTCTTTCTTTTTCTTTCTTTTTTTTTTGACTTTTCAAACCTACCCTTCGGCGAGCTTACCTGCGACTTGTCGCGAAACTGTTTTTCACTCAATTCTTGTTCAAATTCTAACCACAACTGTGCGGAACGCGTTATCCCCGCGGTACCCAAGAGCATCCTCTACGTTCCCGCTTGCCTGTCACCCCTCTGGGCAACTCGGCCGCCAGCTCTGGTAGCCCCACGGGAGCCCAAGCTGCAGACAGGCGGGTGGACTGTGTCTCCAGCCTCCAGCTGGATAAAGTCCTTCGTCTTCCCAAATGTCCACTAGTCCTTCTGGAGCATCTTGTTGTCGCTTGGTGAAGGTCGGGGGCGAGGGATTAGTTTCTTCTTTGCCATCCCCATCAGCACTGGGTTCCTTCCCGCTGTTGGCAATTTAAGATCGCATTGTTCCGTTTGACTTTCAATCCACGAGGAGTAAGTGGTTCCACGCCCGCTTTACAAAACGGAAGAATGGAAGAAAATAAGTGCTGACGGGCTCTGCGACAGCTTTACTCAACCGACACGCCGAGTCCTGGATCAGAGCGAAAAATTACCCTGAAAACGCGTCGTGCTTGCTCCGGCCGCTTCCTGACCTTTCCCTGCATCCTTTTCCTCCATCCACTTCAAGATTAATTGCCTCGACGAAAAGACTTCGCAACTGTACAAAGCAAAAAAAAAAAAAAAAAATTTAAAAAAATCCATTTGCTCAATTATGTGAAGTGATGAGGATTACGCCCTGTTTCATGTAAGCTGGGGTCAGAGGGTCTGAGATTGTTTTTAATTTTAATTAAGACACCAAGTTAGGGCTTTCATCTGGGCTAACCCAGACCAGAGTTAGAATCTGGGCACGGGGCAGCTCGTACGGGTCCGTCGGTAGCCATTCCTTTATCTGTTTATTTGTTTATTCCTCTCGGGCTTTGGCGAGAGCTCCCCGCCATATCTATAAGGAATTATCAAATAAAACGCACTTCACATTAAATCAAAGGAACATTTCAACGGCCAGATTTAATAACACAAAATAAAGTCTTGTGGAAACCCACACACAGCTGTGGAAACCCCAAAATAAATCAATTTTCAAGTGGCTGTACAGGAGCCAGGGAGCAATTTTTTCAAATTGCTTTTTTCTTTCTTTTTTTTTTTTTTTTTCCCCCCTAATATAACAAACTCCTGCCCAAGGTTGTGCTGCAAATGGGAAAAGAACATGCTCATTTTCTTATCAATACACCATTGTAAAGAATAATAATCAGCCACTCCAACATCGCTATCATGGTTTTTACATCTATTCTTCTGTTTCCCCTAAGTAGAAGGCAAGAGGAAGAATTAATTAACACAAGATTGGATTAGGGCGCATTGATTTACAATGTATTTCAGCCAAGTATGTGCGAGCAGAGAAGAACATATTATAAATAAAAGCAGGGATGTGTCATTAAGGCATCTGATTTGCTTCCGAAGCTTGATAATTTAACCCTGCAGAGGCAGAGAGGCGAGGGAGCCACATCCAAAGAGGTGCAGGACCTGGTCCTGGGTCATTCGCTTCAAGAACTTGAATCCCAAGAACTGGAGAGATACCAGAAATCTAGAAGATGGAAAACAGGACTTCTACCCTTAGAAGAGGGAAAAAAAAAAGGGAGAGCAGAGATCTTAAGGAGCTGTCAGCTCAGCATCAAGCCGCAGAAAATGCCGGAGCAATTAATCAAAAGAATTTTTAAGTATACGGAACGAGGAGATGAGTAACAACTAACAGGGACTTGTCGGGAATAAATCACGTCGAGCCACTCCGACTTCACCCTCCGGCAGGGTGGCAGGCCTCGCGCGCGGGGGAGAGGCCGTGGGTGTCGTACGGCAACGTTTCTGCTCCGATCCGAGCCTCCCGAGGGAGCCGAGCCTGGAGGAGAACGCGGCGGAGAGGGTGGAGACTGGAGGACCGTGCCCAAGGAGGAGTTTGAAGGCAACACGAAAACGTGGACCTCGCGAGGTTCCCGACCACGTTGCAGGCTCATCAGGCACGGGGAGAAATCCTTCCTTTCCCCAGGGTGTGGTTAAGCTCTCGGGTGGAGAACGGTGCTTGGTTTTAGGACAGCCAGGGAAGGCTGGAGGGAGCCCAGAAGAAGGTGGCGACACGCCGCACGTCGAGGACAACCTGCAGGGACCCCCTATACGACTACCTCCCTCAGCCTGGAGAAGACACGAGGCTTGATTTCCAGAAAAAGACTGAAGGAACCAAACAAGTTTGTCTTCCTGTTGGGTTTATGTATTTATTTCACACTGGTTTCTCAGCCGTATTTTCTCCTGTTGCTTCTTTCAGCACCCATTGTCTCTCCGGAGCAGACAATTCCGGGTGAGGCAATCAGGCTCTGGGAGATCTGGAAGGAGAGCACGGCAACACAGAGCCTGACCCCATCTCTGGGAAAAGATACCTACAGAGGTGAATTCACAGCCATGCCTGTATTTTAAAATCTGTTTAACCACTGGGCTCATCCCGACATTGCTACGGGGTTGGGGTCCACACACCCACCAGCTTCGTTGAGTTTCGGCTCAGATTCCAAAACCTGAGCTGCTCTGAAGACACCTTCTGACCTTCATCTGAATTTTCAGCCTCTTCGCAGGACGATTTATTTCACTAGTTGGAGGTTTTGGTTGTCGTTTGCTATTTTCCCCGTTATTTTCCAGGGAGGTTGTGCCGGCGCGGGGCTGGGGATGCTGCCCTGGGTCTCCGGCGAGTAAGGCACTACTTAATGCTTTACATGTGTTCGTGCTCAAAAAAAGAAGAGAAAAATAGATTGCAAAGCTCTTCATTACCCCCCTTCTCACACTCCCACCCCTGGAATTTGTGGTTTCTTTAACCGGGTCTTTTTTTTTCTCTGCATCTCCCACATGGTCACCAGCGCTCTGATACATCTGTATGGGAATGTGTTAGTCACATTCAGCTTTTAATTACATGATATGGTATAATGCTATCCATATCCCCAGAGAGTTGTTCTTTCTACTATAAATACAGTCTCCTACATGTTTCGTTTATGAAGCAATTTCGGGAGTAAGACGGGTTGGAAAGATCCTTACCCGTGCTATGGTTTCATGCCTACCAAGTCGTCGTACGATGGGCAGGAGCGTCAAGGTTTGACGGTGAACACTTCCGATAAATCGCTCGAAGAAGGTTACTCCACCGTTACTCCACTCCAATGTTTCAGGAGCCACCATTAAATAAGTGATTTCAGCAGGTCTCTGGTGAAATTTGGTGGGTAAAACGTTAAGCAGAGGACAAAGAAGTCGAATCAAGCTCACTCTGACCTTGATATAGCGTCTCCCTGTTGAAACCAAGCGATTTGGCCCCCAAAAGGGATTGATCTACAGATTATGGATTGCGTATTCTAATCCCACCCTCCTACTTACTTAGAGTCTTCTATAGGTGCCTTGGAGTTGGCCATCTCTCAAAACCTAGTGAAAAATGGTTTCTATGCAAATATATAAATAAAAACCATATGATTATATGATTCTATGACCTCTTGAGCCTCAATGTTCAACCTCAGATAATTGACCTCATCCCATCGATTCAGCCCATCCAGATCCCCCTGAAAACTCTTTAACCTGACATTTAAGAGTTTCCCCAGAGCTGAGTGAGATGAGATTTCTCCTCGTCAGCCTTTGCAGAGCTGCTGGTGGGTACCAGACCCCGTGGAGGGCGGGGATGGAGGCGTTGGGGTCTTGTCCTTCGCCCCTCGTGAGCCCACAGAATCCCAAAATTCTTCATCCCTCGTGCTTCCATCGCCCCCGGGGGCTGCTGCCCACCCCCGAGCCCTAAGCCGGACAAATCTCGCAGCTCTGCCAACTAAAACCAGATTTCCATAAAATAGGAACAAGCTGGGCTGCAGAGCCGGGAGTTAAGACAAATGTAAGACAAACCCTTTGAATCCAATTCCGATTCCTCGCGCCGAAATCGGCGGCCGGGTTGGCCGGACCATTTGCTTCCCATTAGCTTTGATTGCTGCCGACGTTTCCGCGCTCCGCGGGCGTTTCGAGGCGCATCGCCGGCCGCTCGGCGTGCGTATCGCACCTCTCTCTCTCTCTGCTTCGCATCAAACCACCTCGCCTTTTTTTGATTTTTAGAAAGAAAAAGAAAACCTGACCAAAAAAAACCAATTTGCGGAGGAAAGAAGAGATCTGCTGGGCATTTTAGGACGGGCTCACCTCTGGCGTCAGGAGATTTGCTCTTTGAACGATTCGATATTAGCAGTGTGACCTAGCAGCTATTTTTTTGGTGCTCTGAGCCCTCGATTTTAAACCGAGGTAACTCCTGGCTTCGAGCGCGCTCGCCTGACCTCGCGGCACTGGCAAACCCAACAGCTGCCGTTGGCCCAAAACCACAAGGATTTTTTCGAAAATTTCCTTTGAACCTCCCTCCAGATTAGCAGGATGTAACTAAAGGGCATTTTTTTTTTTCCCTTCTTATTGGTTGCTAAAAAATAAAATCAAAGGCTCCTTTTCCCTTGGGAATCACGACGCTCGCTTGAGGTCTCGCTGAGCAGCAGCTCCAGATACTCCGATTCCCTTCCCAGCCCCAACCGATCCGATTCTCACAAAAAAAGACTTTTAGACGGTTCTTAACTTGACATACAAGGACCACACGAAAACTCAGTACCCAAGTTTGCCAAAGTTGTTTTGCAACCCTCTAAGAGACTTTCTCAGGTTTGCTTCACCCTCGCCCCTGATGCTTTCCCCGCTGGAAGTCCCATTTCATCCCAGTCCTCCCATCCCCGCCTCTCCCCGTCATTGTGGGGCATCGCCCAAGGAGACCCAGGTCTGAGCCTGACTCCTGCCCTTGCAAATCCTCCTCTTCTTCCCCAAATCCTCCTGCCTGACCCTTGTTCCCCCTCCACCTCCAGCTGAAAACCACATTCAGGGTTCAGCTGGCTGAGCACAGCCCCTTCTCCCCACGCAAATTTTGGATCTCCTTAGCCTGCTGTCTTCCCTACTTTTCATTTCCTGAGTAATTTTAAGAACTTGCACCTGTGTAATAACCGAACACCAGGTTAAAATTGATACCAGCCTTCCAGGAGGTTGCTTGAGCCACCCTGGCTCGAGACGCGCTCTTTGAACGGGCAAATTTTAGTTTTTTTTTCTCCCTTGGAAACACGCCGCGTGTTGCTGACGCGCAGGAAAACACCGGATGCAAACGAATAAGAAAGAAACCCATGCTCCTAGCAGATTCCTTGAAGTATTAGTGAAAGGAAAAAAAAAAAAAAAGAGACAGGGAAACAGCAAAGGGATGGAGGGGGAGAGGGAAGAGAGCGACGACGCACCGAGCATCCGCAAATCTCAAATCACGGCACGGCAGCAAGGCTGCACCTCAAATCCTCCCACCCCTCGGAAAGGTGCCGGGGGAGAGAGAAACCCAGTGGGTGCCCCCCTCCAACCCCACCACGGGACCACCACGGGGAGGCGGATGACGAAACTGCCTTATTTTATTTTTTTTTGTGCTTCATTGTTTGCCTTTCGTCCTCCTTCCTCCTCCAACCCACCCGCCAAGTCGTTGGGTTTTTTTGCCCTTTTTTTTTTTTTTTCCCCTCTCTAAAGAATGAGAACCAAAAGCCGCGGGCGCTTCGCCGGGGCCGGCCAGCCCCAGCCGGCCCGAGCAGCCGCCCAGACAATACCCGGGGCTGTGGGAAAGGCGACGCAGGAAGGACCGGCTGCCAGGAGCTGGTAGAACCCGAGGAGACGTCTCTCTCCACCAAGCGGCTCGTTTTATGCCGAGTCCCCGCCGCTCCGAAGGCGATAGCACGAAGCCCCGTCTCCAGATTTTTGGCTCGCCTCCGCTGCGAAGCGCCCGTTTGATTGGACGAGCCTCTTCTATTTATTTTATTTTTTTTAAAAAAAAAATGACTAAACACAAGCTAGAAGGAGGGTGATACAATTTCTCCCGCGTCGGAGGGATGCGGGAAGATGCTTGCTCAATACCTAGGAAGGAATGTCGCTGGGAAATTAGTCAGCGGCAGCAAAACGAAGACCCGGTTTTCCTCAATAAAAGCCGACTGCTTATTTACCCATCTGGGATGAATTTATAGGCTTTGTGCCGAGGAATGAGCAGCGAGGGGCTGATTGGAGCCTGCATTCCTGTGCAATATGTCTAATTTAGCTTTCTGCATTACTTTGCGTTCGTGGCCCGAGAGCAGAGCTCGAAGGTGGAGATTCTGTGAGCTCGCCATAAAAATTGGAGGAATCGAGCAAGAAAGAGAGGGGTTTGGTGGGGAGAACTGAAGGCAACGTGCCTTTGTGCAACCACCGGTGCCTTTGCTTCGTGCTCCTCACCCTCCTGCAAAGCCTTGGAGAGAGTAAAGGGATCCACGGTGCAGGGGAGAGGAGGGAGAGGGCAGGGAAGTCGTGGGTTTTTAGTTGCTATACGAGTTCCTCTTTGAGATTCCCCAGGCAACAACAACAGGAAGAGTGCACGAGTTATCCAAAAATAGAGACGGTGCTATTGGAAAGGCGCTGTGTCCAGGCTAGTGTTGTTTTAAATGCCCTAAACCCCCACTAAGGCTTTTCTTTGGACAAAAACCAACCCCAAACCCAAACAAAACTGGTGTGTAACCAGGCGAACGCATCGCTTTTCATCTTTACGGGCTTTTCGATTTGCTTCTCAACCATCCTGGGGTCTCCCAGCCCTATGGGGTGTTTGCTCCATCAGCCAAGCAATAATTTCCCTGGCCGTGGCAGTTTTCACACCCGCAGCCCCAGGTAAACCCTTTAGGGGTTTAGGAGACAGGAGAAGGGACCGGCGTTTCCAGCGCAGGTCTCCATGGCCGGTGCCCGAGGATGGAAAAGCGTAAAAACGCGACGGTTGTCGGCGGCTCCTCAGCTGGTGCAAGTTATCATCCCTCCACCCACTTCAAAGATCGTCGACTTCAAGGACGCTTAAGACAATTTACAGCGATGGCGGGTCTGCCTCTAATTACGCCGGGCTCTGATGCTGTAATATCCTGAGCTTCCTCGAATCCCACCGACTTCCGACCGACAGCATCAAACGGCCCCAGGGGGGGCGCGGGAGGAAGGGCCGGGCGCTGGGCAGGGACCAACCCCAACCTGCAAAACCTCCCCCGGTACGAGTTTCCTCCCGCACCGTCGCCGAGTTCAACTCATGATGTTTCAAGAGCAACGTTAATTTTTTCTCCCCCCAATATTTCTTTTTAGAGCACAACTCTTCTAATCCGGGCGCTACGTATTTACTGCATTTATTATTTTTCTTCCCCTGCCCCAAAATCAACCTTGCGTGCCAGATCCTCTTCGGATGCAACTCGGTGTAGCCCTCCCGCGGTTAAAACCAACCTTTTGTGGTCAACCCTTCGCGAAAATCCACCCCGCCCCGGGAAGAAGCGGGCGTTTCGCTGAGGTTTTTAAAGGTTTTCCAATCCGGGAGAGTAGATAAACAGTTTGGAGAGGCGTTTCTGGAATTTAGGGAGCCAGGGGAGAGAGGGCGTCCTCCAAAAAGCACCGACCCGCCCGTGGGGCCGGGGAGGACGCGGGGACACCGAGCTGCTCCCCCGCTGGGGAGGTCACGGCAAGGCTGGGAGGGTCTCGCTAGAGATTTAAGAGATCTTGTCGTTATGCTCCAAATCTGATTTCTCCGCTGAAATAAGTTCAATTGACAGCAGCTAAGACTGGCTCAGCAGTCTTGCGCTTTCGCCCCCCCCTTAATCTCCGCTTAATTTTAATGATCTTTCAGTCCCTTTTAGTCCACATTACTCGGGAATTCCCCCTAATCTTCGCCTTTAATCCGCGCCGATATTTCCGTCTCCCGCGTTCTCCGCCAAGCTTTTGTTGTCACCTGCTCGTTCTGGCACATTCTTGCCTCTTATTTAATTATTAGGCTGTTAACAAACAGCAGGAACTTATGATTAAATTAAAACCCCCCTCACCTTTCCCTCCTTGGAGCAGTCGCAGCTCCAGAAACCTGCCCAAGGGTCAGCCCAGACCCTTCGGGGTAGGGCAGGGGATGCCTGAAGAATTACATTTCACTTTTCCATTAAAATATCATTTGCTAGATATCCTTTTCCACATCTGCATGGCCAATATCCTGATGGATCGCCAATTTTTCCTCTCCTCTTCTATTCTATGCTGGGCGCCTACATACCAACGCACCAGAGCACCTCACAATTTCAATTCTTAAATATTTACCCTCACAAACCATTAAATCCCAGCAACGCAGGGTCACAGGCGGTGCCAGCCCGTGCCCTGGGCTCAAATGATAGAATCATAGAACAGTTTTTGGCTGGAAAAGACCTTTTCCCAGCCCTGTGTCAACATATTGAGATATTTTCTTCCTCCTCTTCATCAGCTATTAAAATATAGTTGAGTTTTATTTTGATACCGAGAGATGACAACACCTCAGAGGGCGCCAGCACGCAGAGCTACGGGGATGCTTCACCCCTCAACGTGAGTCCAGATGCTTCTGTTACCAAGATTTTAACAAAAAAAAAAAAAAAAAAAATCGCTTTTACTATTGCTGGTGGGACAAAAAGCCGCGGGGAATTTCCCCTTCTCGGTGTGGCGCAGCCCCGGACCAACAGCTTGCAGATACGGGTCTGCTGGTTAGAGGGGGTTTTTTGGCGTTTTTCCCTTTTTTTTTTTTTTTAACAAATGCGATTTTTCTCTCTGGATTAGAGCAGCTCTAAGCCCCCCCAGCCTAACGTGCCCTACATTGCCCGTCCTCGCACCGGGGGGCTGCGATAACGGCTGCCGCTCCCGCCCCATCTTCCCCGGCCTCTTACTCCCAACTCGCTGAAGAAGTTAAGAAAAAAATCCCACACACAAAAAAAAAAAAAATAATCAAAAAAACCCCCCCCAAACCCGGCAGCAACAAAATAGTTCTGGCCTATTTCAGCTGATTTAATCCTCTTTGGAGTTCTTTGAAGCTCCGGCTTACAGTTATTTAGCGCATTTCAGTAAGTATCTGGGCGCTCACCAGCACATCTGCACCGAAGTTTGCTTCGTGCCCGAGCCCCCGTTGGGGCTTCGAGCACGGGGACGCTTTGCCGGGCTTCTCTTCGGGGTACATTGGAACTTCATTTCCCCAAATACTTTTAATTCCCCCAAATATATACATATATATATATATATTTTAATTATTTTTTATCCCTGCTGAATACCCGACGATGGGAAGTCGCTTCTACCTCTCCTTAAAATAAGAATAAACCCCGCTCGAATAAAATTGTGATTATTTTCAGAAAAGGGAGATGAATTTGTATTTCTGTCCCCCCCTTCCCAGAGCTGCAGGTTCTCCCCGCGACGCCCCGAACCGGCGCCCGCCCGGCCGCGGATTTAGCAGGCGGCCGCAGGATTTCTCTTAGAAATAACAATATTGGCTTACGAGGAGCAAAGAAGATAAAGGAGGTCCTCGCCGAGGATCTCCCCGAGGTATTTAGCACTTTTTTTTTTTTAAGAGCTTCCAAAGCAGCTCACGCGACAGAAATCCATCCGACCGCGTTCGAGAAAATCGCCGCCCAGAAGCGAACAGAAAATTTCCAGCTTATTTTTTTCTTCTTTTTTTTTTTTTTTTTTTCCTCCTTGGCCATCAGGGCTGTTTCTCGAAAGAGAAACTTTTTCAGGCCACTTCATTTTTTTATTTTTTTTTCCGAAGGTTGCTTTTTTTTTTTGGTACCCCCCGCGGGAGGCTCCCGGGGCGGGTATTCGAGGGGGATGTTTTCATTTTTCATCAGTTTTCCCCTCGCTGGGAAAACGTTGGCAGCTTTGCAGATAATAGCAATGGAGGGGAAATCAGTTTTCCTGGGAATTCCAGAATTCCATTACCCAGGGACGTGTTTGCTGTTCTCATTAGCGCCTCGACAACATTGGTACCAGCAGAAAGGAGGGGGAAAACCAACCTGAAGTTGCTGGTACTAGCAAAAAGGAGAGGGAAAACCACCCTAAAGTTGCTCCAAGAGGGTAGAATCAGCGGTAATTGGGTAAAGCGACAAAAATCAGAAGAAAAACCAGTGGCTGGAAGTCAAGGGAACGTGACCAACCTGAGGTTGCTGCCCCGAGCTCATCTTGAAGTCCCTATGCAAGCCGAGCATGCTCCTAAAAAACCAGCTGGCTTCCCTAAATGCAAATAACCTCTAATTAATTGATTGGTTTTGTAAACACACCCAGGGCAGCTTTTCTCCCCCACCCTCCTTCCAAGGCTGCTTCTGGCCAGGGTGTCCCCCGCCCTGCCCAGCATCTTCCCACTCCTCGGCCGAGCTCCCGGTTTCATTCCCAGCACGTTGCGAAGGTTTCCAAGCTCAAGCCACCCGAGCTGTATTTCCTGGCTACAAACATAATTGCATAGGATAATCAGCTTCCCTAATTAGTCAGCCACGGGACGGGGTGGGATGACTCCTCAGCTGGACTCGAGCTACGGAGACACCAAGAAGAACGAGCCCCGTTCTTGCACCGCTCAGCTCTTCTGTTCTCTTCCAGGAGCCCCGTGGCTTTCTGACAGCAAAGCCCAAGCTCCTCATAAATGAATTACCAGCTGAATGCCCTGTTGAAAACCCTCTAAGGCAGCGTCGAGCTGCTCGGGCCGTGCAAGGGGAGGTCTTGCAGCTGAAAAACTTGATGCAGGTGCCTCCAAAACGACCTGAGAGTCGGCAGCGCACGTGGAGACCCCGTTCAATCTCAGAGAACTGGCCCTGAACCTCGTGTTCTCCACCAGCGAGCTTGTTTTCTATCCAAGACGCCCGTGTCGGCGCGGTCTGTTCTCGTTTCTCTCCTTGGCGTTCTGATACCCAACTGCGAGAATGAGTCGTGGAGGGATGAATCGTTGCCGTAAAACCCGGCTTGACCCAACGGCGTCGTCATCGTGTGACCACGAAACCACGAGAAAGTCCACCAGGGCCAACCAGAAGTGAATTATAATGAAAAAAAACCCCAAAACCAGTGTAAAACGCACCACGACCACAGTTGGCGCCGCTCGGTTTCGCATCGTGGAAGGATGAATTGTTGCCATGAAACCTGGCTTGACCCAACGGTGTCGCCATCCAACCTCAAACCCGCGAGAAAGTCCACCAGGGCCAACCAGAAGCGAATTATCACCAAAAAGCCCCCCCCAACCAGCTTAAAACGCCCCACGAGCGAGGTTGGCGCCGCCCGGTTTTGCATCGTGGAACAAAATTGTTGCCATAAAACCTGACTTGACCCAACGGCGTCGCCATCCAACCTCAAACCCGCGAGAAAGTCCACCAGGGCCAACCAGAAGCGAATTATCACCAAAAAAACCCCCAAAACACCATGAGCGAGGTTGGTGCCACTCAGTTTTGCATCGTGGAACAATGAATTGTTGCCGTAAAACCTGGCTTGACCCATCAGTGTCATCATCGTGTGACCTCAAGCCCGTGAGAAATTCCACCAGGGCCAACCAGAAGTGAATTATAAATAAAAAAACCAACCCAAACCAGTGTAAAACGCACCATGAGCGTGGCTGGTGCCGCTTGGTTTCACACCATGGAAGGATGAATTCTTGCCATAAAACCTGGCTTGACCCAACGGCGTCGCCATCCAACCTCAAACCCGCGAGAAAGTCCACCAGGGCCAACCAGAAGTGAATTATCACCAAAAAACACCCCCAAAACCAGCGTCAAACGCCCCACGAGCGCGGTTGGCGCCGCCCGGCTTCGCATCGCTCCGCTCCAACCCCGCAACGCGCCCCCGGCACCTTCCCAGTCCCCAGATTTTAGATTCCCCCCAAGGTTTTTCCCCAAGGTCGACGGTTCGGCTTTGCCCCCGCTCCTCCCCGCGCGCAGCCTCCGGAGTTTTAAGGCGAAACGCCGATTTTTTTTCACGGAACAAAACCCAAGAATGGGAATAATCTGCTTTTTTTTTTTTTGTCTTTTTAGCATCGACGTTCCCCGACGGCGAAGGAGCCCGAAGCTCTCCAGCACCGAGGTGCAGGGATGACCAAAAAAAATCAGTTTTTTTCACCCCAAACGCATGAAGATCTTTAAAAAAAAAAGAATAAAAATTTACGGAGAGCGGGGTGGCGCGGGCCGAAATGAAAGGCGAGCGTCGGAAAAGGGTTTATAAAAATGGCACATTTATTGCTACAGAACGGTCATGTACATGACGGCATCGAATAACTACAGATGAGAAACAGGTAATGGCCTACACCAAGCTGTCTTTTTTTTATTTTATTTTTTTTTTTCCTTTTTTTTTTTTTTTCGTGTTTGCTTGTCATCTTCTCGAAGGAACTCCAGCACACAACCTGTTTTTGGACACTTCTACAAATCAGAAATACACCAAAAAACATGAAAAAAATCGAGGCACTCAGCCACACATTGAAAACAAGGTGTAACTGTTCTTTTTTTTTTTTTTTTTGTCCTTTTTTTTTTTTAAATATTTTTCCCTTTTTTCGCGTTTTTTTCTCTTTTTTTTTTTTTCCTTACTGCTGCAGCTATGCGTATAGTCGCAAAAATTTCCCCGCTGCGACCTCCAACTAATAAAAAAAAAAACAAACCAAAAAAACCCAACCGAAAAAAAGCTACCGTACAGTTCCATCTCAAGAACACATGGTAAAATAACATCTTTTAAATAGTAAAATAAAGTAACAAACTTTTACTCAGAATGATTCCAAAAATCTACAAAGAAGAAATATTCAGAATCTGACAATTTTCTTTTTTTTTTTATTTTTATTTTTTTTTCTTTTTCTTCTTCCCCCCTCCCCGGTAATATTCGTGGTATAAAAGGATTGCTCCTGTGAAAAATAAGCCAAATATATTTTTTATTTTTTAAATTTAGTGTTTTTTTTTTTTTTCTTTTTCCGTTTTTTTTTTTTTTCTCCTTCCTACTAGGGTGTAACTACAGTCTATTTTATAGCAAAAAGAGCACTAGACAAACGAAGCTTTATAACAAAAAGCCAGGCACTGATACATGGTAAATCTCTGCTTTTTTTTCCTTTTTTTTTTTTTTTGTTTTTTTTTCTCTTATCTTCACTTAATTGCATCACAAGTAACAAGAATGAAAAAGGCCACAGTTCATATATTTTCACCATTACATAAGTCTATAATACTTGAAATGAGTATGGTCAAAAACCAGCACTGCACAAATATGAGTCAACTTCAAGTCCCATGAGAAAGAACATGGTTGCGTCGTTTTTCTTTTTTTTTTTGTCCATTTTTATTTATTTTTTTTTTTCCTCGGGGAAAAAAAAAAAAAACAACCCCAAAACCAACGAAACGCAAAATAAAAATTCGGGCCCCCCCCCCCGCCCGGGGCTGGAATTCATCCACCTCTAGGTTGTTTTTTTTTTAATCCAGTGGACTAAATTTTGAATTTTTCTTGTATTTTTTTTTTTGTCCCTTTTAATCGAAATTTTCGTTTCGTGCTTGTTTTCGGCGGAAATCTCGTCATTCCTGGCACGGACGCGAAGGTGAAACCTACCCCGCCCCCTCCCCGCCGGCTCCCCGCCTTCCCCCCCGCCCCTTGGAAAAAAATAAAATAAATGGGGAAAATGACGGAAATAAAAGCTCGGAAGACTGAATCGGCACAAGTTGCATCGCTGGCAGGACCAACGGTTGGCGAAACGCTCGGGTTCCTCGCACAGAAGACAAATGGTCAAGGTGAAGAAATTCTCGATTCCAGAAACCGAATGTGGAGGTGGATCAGCTCGGGCAAAAGTTGCAAATTCTTATTTTTTTTGATTTAATTTCATTTTTTTTATCTCTTCCTTGGGCGAAGCCGGCCACGATCTTCGCTTCTTCCACCCAACCAACTCTTCGTCTTTAAATTCTAACCCCATTATTCATCGATTCCAATTCGGTCTTCGAATTTATTTATTTTTTGGGTCGTTTTGCTTTGCTTGGTTGGTTTTTTTTTTTTGGAAATTCTTGCCACCCCGGGGGGTTCTCCCCCAAAATTATGGCTTGTTCCTCCCCAACCTCCTCCAGCGACCCAATCCACCTCCACATTGGCGACAACGTGAGCGCCCAAA